>PVHX01001365.1:68662-102742 GCA_004024805.1 Geosciurus inauris | reverse complement strand
GCCTGCACACAAGGGGCCTGTGACCACTGATCCCTCTGGAGACAAAAGATGCCTAAATCCGTGAGGATGTTAAAATCAAATATTCCCTCAGGAAGCTATTTTGAGCTGTTGTCCAGGGGATATTGGGGCCAGACCTCAGTTGAATAGAAGAGCGTTCGTTTAGCTGGGCGCGGTGGCACACACCTGTGATCCCAGCACTTAGGGAGGCTGAGACAGGAGGATCGCGAGTTCAAAGCCAGCCTCAGCAATGGTGAGGTGCTAAGCAACTCAGTGAGACCCTGTCTCTACATAAAACACAAAATAGGGCTGGGGAGGTGGCTCAGTGGTCAAGTGCCCCCGAGTTCAATCCCTGGTGCTAAAAAAAAAAAAAGAAGCAGTCGTTTACGGCGAAGGTCATGGCTCAATCCTAGTTTGGAAAAATTAATGTATAGACAACCCAGAGGGGTTTTGGGGACTCAAGAGGACTCAGTGTTCCCCATGACTCAACAGACACACCTGGGAGTGAACAAAATCAGAAAGAGGCGTCCCAAGTTCTGATCATGATCACCTAATTCAGGAGGGCGGGCGGGCTGGAGCCTGGGACGTCTCCACTGGCCACCGGGACCCAAATGGAATGGTCGATGATCTGGCGTGTGCACACGACTTATGGACAGATCCCGCAGAGGAGGGTGTATCCGGATGAGGAAGGAGAGGCACAGATGGTCCCTGGTTCGAAAAGGGAGGAAGGGGGGACCTCTCCCCAAAGGGGGGACCTCTCCCTTCCAGGGTTTTGGTACCAATCGTAAGGTCAGATCGGCGGTAAAGACCACGACCATCAGCCAAAGGGGTAAAGACGCAGCTTTATTGGGGTCCACTCTCGGGTGAGGTTCACCCGTCCACCAGTGTGGGCCAGGGAAGTCACGCCCAAGACTGGGAAAGGCCACGTTTATGGGTAGGTTGAGGGGAGGGGGATTCTCATGAAGAGGCGTCTCTTCTTGGTTGACTGAGGCCCGGTGACAGGTATGGGCTGATTTCAGAGGTCAGCATGTTCATTGATGATCGGTTGACGTCAGAGTGGTGAGCAGTCTATCGTCCGGCACGTGGGAAGTCTTGTGCCCGCAGGTAAGTGCAACTTCAGATGCCCAGCCCCCTTTGTCTAGCCGCCATCTCTCCACCCAACACTTGACACAAGGCAGCCACTGCTAGTCACATTAGCAAGAGAGAGGAACCCTGGCCTAGAGTTCACCAGAGAAACAGAATCAAAGGGATGAAAGAGCTAGGGAGGGGCAGAGACCGAGAGAGGGATGGAGTGGGCCACACAGTACTGGAGGCTGGCAAGTCTGAGATTCATAGGTCAGGTTGAACACTCAGGATTTCTATGGTACAGTCTACAATCTGTAGGAAACTTCCGTTACCTTCAAGTGATTAGATGTGGCCCACCCACAATTACCCCATTATTGAGATGAACCCCCTTTACTGGGAATCAACTGATGTAGATGCTGATCACATCTACAAAACAACCTTCACAGAGACACCTAGATTGGTATTTGACAAAACAACTAGGCATCACAGGTTGGCGGCTAACAGAAAATTGAACCATCACGAACCCTATTTCCCATCCCTAGGAGTAATCTCTGAGCAAACATTCAGCACCTACAATCCAAGATCCAGAGCTTTTGTTTCTGTGTAGCTCTTGGGGCACGTGCTTTCCATGGGCCATTGGCTAATGATCAGAGTCCAGTTAGGTTCCCACAAGGAAGTTAGGAAGCCGCACTGATAAGGGGTCACTTAGACAGTCACCGCCATAGATCCCTCTCAGGGTGCGTGGTTAGAACGATCTGTCATGGTCAGCCAGGAACTCTTTCTTTTTGTTTAACCCAGAACTTGGGAGTGCACAGCCCTCAGGATTTCCAGAAGGCTTTGTCTTAAAGCAAAATTGAATATTTTCAAGTTGGGGAAATGTTCCGCGCTGTCCCTGCCTTGCCTACCTCAGCATGACACTGAGGCCACACAGGCCGAGGGCTGCAGGGACTGGCACCTGTCAGGAGGAGCCTGGGTGAGAGTGCAGTGACCCACCCAGAAATCCCAGGCACTCCCCATGCTCTTTCTCTCTGATGCTGTGTGCCTGGTGCAACGGGCCAAGTGGCCCCATGGCTCTGCTCCTGGTATTCAGGCTGAGGCAAGTATCCTCATTTTGTGCTGCTGCTCTCCCAGCTTTTCCGTGGATGGCCAAAGGCCAGTGTGAGGAATTCACACATGATTTTAAGTGCCTGGGCCTGAACCTGGCATGGGGATTCATTTGCTCACATTCCATTGGCTGAAACTAGTCACGTGACCTCACCTGACTGCAAGGAAGTCTGGGAAGTGTAGTCCTCTGCATGCAAGGAGAAGGGACCCAGAAGCACTACTCTCTATCACAGCAGCGCTTTTAACCTACCAGTACCGCCTATTCTCAGTGCTCAGCGGTACCTCCTGTGCTTATTTAATAGATCACAAACTTCAAGCCAGGGGCCTCTCCTGTGACACAAAAGCAGGTGCTTTAGTGTAGAGATTTTTCCAAGGGCCATTTTTGGCAGCCTTGAGATCTTTTGCGCCTTTCTTTCCGACTCTCACTTGTGTGCTGAACCAGTGGTTCTCAATCTGAGTACCGCGACACACCAGGAGGGTTCCCCCGACCTATTGGCTACTCATTCTTTTTTTTTTCCTTTTTTGCAAATTATTTGCTTAAAATATATGTATAAGAATTAGAGTGTGTCCAAGGTTGATCAGGGAATGGCAGAGTCTCTGGAAGAATGCTGTCAGGGAGGGGTAGAAGCAAATACCCAGGGGAGAACATTTCCCTTGAGATTTAGCACCCAGACAAAAGGCTGGAAACCACTATCTGGAGATTTGCAGTCAAATGCCTCTACGGAGCAGCAGTGTTTGCCATTTGAGGGGAGTGACAAGAGTCATCTCACTAGGTAGGCAAGGGGTTTTTCTGGCCACAACTGAGAGGGAGCAGGGGGGGATGAGAGAGTCTTGGTTTCCCAACTGCAAAGCTGCAAGATCAGCACCACCTCCCAGACGGCTGAGAACCCAACAGGGACACTCAGGAAGCTTGGGCAGGGGCCTGGCTCTCTCCTGCCCTCCCCGTCCCCATCGCATGGACAACTGGCACGGGGGCCAGATGCCTTGGTTCATGTCATGGCAAATCCACAGGGAGCTGCCGTGCCCGCCTCACCTGTCGGGGATGTTGCAAATGCTGTACTGGGAAGAAAAAAACAGCAAACAAGCTAAATATTCAAGCACAGGAGCTTGGTTAAATAAACTCATTCAGACTGATGAAGACCGTGCTGCCAATGTTTACAAGGAACTTGAAACAGCAGAGGAAACGTTTATGAGACAATTTGGAGAAGAAAGAAATAGGACACAATATGCCATCTACAAAATGGTATCAGCTCTGCAAAAACAGAGTGCTGGGGCCAGACAGTCCCCAAAGATCAGTCCCCAAATGCATCACAGCTTTCCAGAGAAGTCATTATCCTTTCCTCTACCAATTGTGTTTAATTTTGTGTTTATTTTATGTTGTCGTTCCAATTTTTCTTGTATTTCGTTTCATATTTAAAAACATAACAAATGATAATGAAAAATATCTTTTTAAAATTTTTATTTGTTTTCGGTGCTGGGGATGGAACCCAGCATGTTGCTCATGCTAAGCATGCACTCTGCTACCGAGCTGCACCCCAGCCCCCAAACATCTCCTTTTTAAAAATATGTAAATAGGAGTCAGGCATGGTGCTCACGCCTGCAATCCCAGGAGGATTGCAAGTTCAAAGCCAGCCTTAGGAACTTAGCAAGACCCTGTCTCTAAATAAAATATTAGAAGAGCTGGGGATGTGGCTCAGTGGTTAAGCGCCCTTGGGTTCAATCTCTGGTACAAAAAAAAAAAAAGGGATTTCCATAGGTACCAGTTACACCAGTATATCAAAGATCTGGCTGTTAGATATTCTACATCCCAGGCAGGGTCTGGCACGGGGCATGTGTTCAGGATGTATTATCCCATTTTTCCTCCCCCAAAATGATATCTCCTCAGCGTGGCCAAAGCTTACTTGCAGCTCCTCCACAAGGGACAAGAATGTATGATAACAGTGTATCTCTGCTGGCACCCTGTTGACCTTCTTATTTCCCCACCTTTAGTTGCCAAATGTCTCCCAGTGGGTGCTATTGCTCCCATTTTACAGACAAGGAAACTGAGGCTAGGGTCTTAGAAAACTTCCCAAGCAAGTGGCATGTTAGCAATTCAATCCCCCACTGTGGCTCTAGGATTGGGCTTTTCAATATTCTTCTCTGTTACCTCTGGGTCAGAGGTGAGAGTCTCAACCCAAGAACATGTTTTTTCTTTTTGTGGTGCTGGGAATGGTAGGCCAGTGCTCTGCCCCTGAGCCACACCCCAGCCCCCAAGACGTCACCATTTCCCTTTGAAGACGTTGGATGGCTAAACATAGATCTATTTCAACAACTTCACTGACATATAATCAAGATATTAAATTCATCTCTTCAGTGTACAAATCAAGGACTTTTTAGTGAATTTTACAGGGTTGCTCAGCGATCACTAGGATCTAACTTTAGGATATTTCCATTATCCTAAAAAGGAAACCTGCCCCTTGGCAGTCACCCACTCCCATCCCAGCCCGAGAGCCACTCATGCACTCTCTGTTCCTGACGCCTGCCTTCCTTTTGGAATTTTCTCATAGAAATGCAGTTACATGACCTTGTCCTTCGTGTCTGCTTTCTTCACCTAGGTGCTGTTTTTGAGGGGCACCCACCCCAGAATGGGTATCAGGACTCCACTGGCTTTTCAATTGCCAAATACGACTCCACAGTGCGGACACGCCAGAATGCGCTCATCTGTCCCCACTGCTTGGCCCCTGGGCGGTTTCCCCGTGGGCGGCTTATGGACACCCACACTGAGCGTTCACAGGGACGTCTTGGAGGGAACTCAAATTCCATTTCTTGGGGATAAATCCCGACCACCAGAGTTGCTGGGCCACACAACAATGTCATGCTTAACGTTTCAGGAAACTCTCTAGTGATCCCCAAAGGGCTGGCACCTTAGTATGTGCCCACCAGCCTTGGGGTGCTGCTTACTCTCACCAACGTTTGGCGGGGCCTGGCTTTTTATTTTGATAAGCATTGTCGTGGGCGTGAAGAGGTATTTCATGGTGGTTTTAACTAGATTTTCCTAATGACTAACGATGCTGAGCACCTTTTTGTGGGCTTAGTGGCCATTTGTTAATCTTCTTTGGTGAATTATCCACTGAAATCTTTTTTGCCCATTTTTAATTGGGGTATTTGTCTTCTTACTGGTGAGTTATGAGAACCTGTTTTTTTTTTTTTTTTCTTCCACTAAAGCCACATTCTCATAATGCTTTGGGGAGAAAGGAACTTATGTGTTGGGAAACAGATCTGTGTTTAAATCTTGGCTTTGCCACTTTGGGGACCTGGGGTGTCCATCAAGCACCTTAAATCACCCTGTGTTAGTTTTGCATTGCTATGACCCAAACATCTGACCAGAAAAATTTAAAAGAGAAAATGTTTGTTTGGGGTTCATGGTTTTGAAGGTTCAGTCCATGGATGTCTGACTCTGTTGCTTTGGACCCAAGGTGAGGCAGAGCATCATGGCGGAAGGGCACGGCAGAGGAAAGCAGCTCAGCTCATGGTGGCCAGGAAGGGGGCAGGGGGGGAGAGAGAGAGAGAGAGAGAGGAAGAGAGGGAAAGAGAACAAGAAGTCAGAGACAAAATATATAATCCCTCAGGTACCCCCTCCAGGGACCCGCCTCCTCCAGCCACAGTTGGCACCCAGTACAGGAGTCCTTTCAAATTCTTAATCCATCAAATGAATTAATTCACTTATTAGGTCACGGCTCTCACAATCGAATCGCTCCACCCCTGCACATTCACGTAGGGGCTTTATCCAAACCATAACTGTCCTCTGCAACAGGGCAGGGACAGTGACACTCTCGAGGAGCCGTGGTGCACATCAGTTGCACAGTGCAGATGGAGCAGCAGGTCCACAGTAGGTGCTCGTCTTTTATCTGTTTAGCAAGTATTTCTGGAGCCCTGTGCTGAGCTGAGCACTGTGGCTGGAGCAGGGAGTTCAAGGAACGGGGCTGCCCCGTCCCTGCCCTCACCGGGCTCAAGTCTAGAGAGGGAGACAGACAACAATAAAGTCAGGGAGAGACACACGGAGCACAGGGCAGAGGGGGCAGAGTGTGGGCGGGCGTGGCGTGGAATCTTCTGAGCAGCTGGAAGGCATTAGCTAGAACAAGGAGCTGCCGGGGGTCCCCGGGTCCAAGACAGCAGGGCTTAAGCCACAGCAGAGCTGCCTCGTCCCTGCTCAGCACGGGGCAGGCTGGCTGCTCCACCCCCGAGTGTCAGGCAGGCTCCCAGGCTCCACTGTGGCTCTGCATCCCTGGAGCAAGGCTGCCCTCCACACCCTCAGGGCAGCTCAGTGCCCTCTGCACAACGCAGGCCTCAGGGGGAGCGAGCGGGAGGAGGCCGCAGGTGCCCCCTCCAGAAGATGGCCAGAAGGTGCCCGGCCTTCACTGCCATTGGCCAGTACCCAGTCCCACAGCCACCCCTGGCTGCATAGGAGACTGGGGAACATAGTCTGTCCTGGTGCCACGCCAGGCATCCGCTTCACCTCAGGTTGAGGGGGAGAGGCTACTGGAGGATGGCAACCGTCTCTGCCACGGGTGGGCAGGGAGGACTCCATGAAAAGGAAGCAGCAGAGTGAAAATCCAAGTGAAGCGAAGGAGGGAGCCACGCAGAGTTCTGGAGGGAGAGCATTCCACAGCAGAGGTAACCACATGCCAAAGTTCCTGAGTTGGGAGTGATTCTAGGGTGATGGAGAGAAAGCCAGGTTCTGGGTGGCCCATGTCCCCCAGGAGGTCAAGCAGGTGTGGAGGGGTTCCCTGAACCTCTGTGCTACTGCCTGCAGCTCAAGGCCTGCTACGTTCCCAGCCTCTGCTAGGACGCACGTGCACCTGAGCACATGCACCTCCCTGGGCCTCTTTCCTTCGCTGGTTCTTCATCTCCCACAGGAAGCCCAGCAGGGTTCCGGCACATTAGGCTGCTGTGGCCCCAGTTCTATTATCTTCAAAGCACGGTGCGGTTCCCCCTGGTGGCAGGCGGGCATCACAGACGTCCAGACCGCTTTTTGCACAACGAGAGGTTTCTCATGGGCCCTGGGTGCAGCCTGCGGCTCTTGGCCTCCCCAGCACTCCCAGGGAGGAGGCAACAGGGGTCTGAGACCTTCCGGGGGACTTGGGAGTGACAGGCTATTCTGAAGACACCCTCACACGGGGCCCTGCCCAGTGAACTCGGCTGGGATCAGTGGGTCTGCCCTGGCTGCAACCTTTGCCCAGAGGCCCCTCTCCACCAGGGGATTGTTAGCTGATGGTCAAGAGCAAGGGCCTGACGGGCATCAGGAATACAAATGATAATAAATGCTGTCACAAATGCAGAGAAAAAGGGACACTTCACACTGTTGGTGGAGTGTAAATTAGTACAGCCGCCATGGAAATCAGCATGGAGGCTCCTCAAGAGATTGGGCATGGAGCTACCATATGACCCAGCTATGCCACTGCTCAGGATTTATCCTCAAGAATGACAGTTGTCATACCACAGCGACCCATGCACACTCATGTTTATAGCAGCATAGTTCACAGGAGCCGATCCATGGATCCAGCCTGGGTGTCCACTGACGGATGAATGGATAGAGAAAATGTGGTGTATACACACCGCGGAGATTTATTTAGCTGTAAAGAAGAATGAAATTATGTCGTTTGCAGGAAAACAGATGGAACTAGAGACCATCATGTTAAGCAAAATAAGTCAAATTCAGAAGGTAAAGGGACATGTTTTCTCTCATATGGGGAACCTGGGGAACCTGTGGGAGGAAAAAAGAAAAGGAAGGTGGACCTCATGAAAATCAAAGATCAGAAGAGGAAGGAGAGCGCGGGGTGGGAGGCAGTGATATTGGCCAAATCATATTGTTATATTGTGTATTGTGTGCGGGTACGAATATGTAACAACAAATCCCAACTACATGTACAACTATAACGCACCAATAAAAAATGTGGGGAGCCGGGCGCAGTGGCGCACGCCTATAATCTCAGCAGCTCGGGAGGCTGATGCAGGAGGATCTCGAGTTCAAAGCCAGCCTCAGCAATGGCGAGGCACTAAGCAACTCAGTGAGACCCTGTCTCTACATAAAACACAAAATAGGGCTGGGGATGTGGCTCAGTGGTCGAGACCCCTGAGTTCAATTCCCAGTACTCCCTCCCAAAAAATGTGGGGGGAAAATAAATACTTACTAAAAAAAAAGTGAGGCCCAAGAACCACATTGCCAAATTTGGGGCCAAATCCTAGTGGGACCACACAGACTCTTTGTCCTCCTGGGCCAGGAACGTGGGTCCCCAAGCCTGGGTATTTGACCAGGAGGACACCCAGCACGGGGATTCTGCTGAGGGCCGTGCCTGGCGCATGCTCTCCAGGTTGGAAGGTGCCAGGACATTGAGGAACCCTGGCTCAGGATGCTCCTGGCCAGACCTGCCTGGGCCTCCATGCAAACCCCACGGAGCCATCTTTGTGCTGAAAGGCTTCCTGTGACCTATTTGAGGTTTGGCGGCCTTCCATCCCCGGCCTCTGCCGCGCTCCTCCGCCGTCCTCTCCAGCCACTCTGGCAGTCTGTCACCGTCCCATGCCAGGGCCTTGGCGCCTCCTTCCAAGTGGGAAACTGCACAAGGCTTTTGTCTCACTTAAGAGTGGCTGGTGCCCCTTGAGCTCTGCCTGTGCCTGGTGATCAGTGGTACTGTGAAGGTAGCACATGTATTCCCTGGTGAGTTCCTCTCAGCAACCCCGTGAGATGGACAGACGACGGTCACCCACGGCAGTGGATGCCCCCTTCGGGGCTGAGGCCTTCATTCCTGCAGCCACGGGAGGGTTGCCAGCTGCCAACCCGCAGCAGGTCTCTTGCCCAGCCTCCTCCTTAGCTCGAGAAGGGACCTCCCCTAACAGTCACTTTTGCCTCTTCCTCCAGGAAGCCCACCCCTAATGACTGGTCCAGTCAGGCACAGATGCCCAGCTGCCTGGCCTCAGCCTAGGGTAACCCTGCAGGGCTGTCCTGCGCGGCAGCCCTGTGGCACGGGTGGGCCTCCCTGAGGGTAGGTCAGAGGCTCCTGCCCAGGGCTACCTCCTCCTTCCCTCTCCACGGGTGAGATCCCAAAGGCCCTTCCCAATAAACTGTGCTTGTCTCCTAAAGAACTCAGCCAAGAAACCGATGGCCTATGAAATCTAAATAATTAAGCCACTGTGCCTACTGGCACAAATTTGCAAGGTTGCAAAACTGAGGTTTGAACCCAGGTTATCTGACCTGATGGGCTGAACTCTTGGCCACCACACCAGTGAGCACCCCCTCCCTTCTCCACCCACCTCCAGGGCCCTTCCCTCAGGCAGACAATATCCAATGGCTCCTGTCTCACCCTGCGAGTCCCCGAGGGCTGGACTGGAGCCCACTCTGCCCCCCAGAACCCTGCGCCCACTCCATACTTTCGGAATCAATGTCTGTATCTCTCTGTGGCATATGTGGTCCCTGAGAGCAGAGACTGTGCCTTTATCCTCTACCCCGAGTGCTCCCAAACCGCCCAGAAATGGAAGTTCTTCCTGCAGTCTGCACAGCAGTCAGCAGCTGGACATCTGTTCCAGAGCTGCAGGAAGCGCCCCCGAGCAGCCGAGCAGCCGAGCAGCCACAGCTCCCCTGAGCCTTCTCAGCCTGGGGCTCTGGAAAGGCTCCCGAGAGGCTGTCGCAGAGGTCACCGCTGTTTGTAGCGATCAGCAGTTCCTGGGTGTGTGGGAGCGGTGTGTCCCAGCAGGGACGCGGAGCCTGACAAGGACAGGAGTGCCGTCAGGAGCCCCAGCTTTCTCTGGAAGCCCAAGGTGGCAGGTCCCATCCTGCCGTCATGCAGGGCTGAGCCACCAAGCCTCAGAGCATCTGCCAGGGTGACCTGCTGGCCAGGATGAGGACCGGGCCAGGTTGGAGCTCTAAGCAATGTCGGGGAAGCTTTCTGCTGAATGTGGAGGGGGTCCCGGGCCTGGGGAGCGATTATGGAAACAGAGCTCAGGAGCGGGGGTCACAAAGTCGAATCTCTATTTTATAGAGAGAGAAACAAAGTGAGCCCAGCAGGAGAAATCAAGGCAATGGCTTCCCTGGGGCCCCATGACCCTCAGGCCGCACGCCCCTTTCCACCTTCTGTCCCAGGGCCTGAAGCAGCTCCTCTCCAGATAGTGCCACACAAGGGGCCAGAGGCTGGGCCTCGGCCAGGGTCCCTCTCCTACGGTGAGGGAGTCCAACATGGGCCTCACTGGGAAGGACCCCGGTGTCAGCCAGGCTGTGCTCCCAGCTCTTTGAAGCGGCCAACCGTCCTTGGCTCGGCCCCGTCCTCCACCCGCAAAGCCAGGGTGGCCAGGGTCCTGTGACACTCAGCACCGTGCTCACTGCACCTGATGCTGCCCTGGGAAGGGGCGGCATGGTGGGCCCAGGGTCCACATCCACGAGAGGAAGCCACAGCGTCCTTCCTGGGTCACCTCCCCAGCCACCCAGCAACTCACAGCAGGATCAGACTCAGAGCGGTGGGGACGCTAGGGGACTCAAGCATCCCCAGGATGCTATCTGACAGAGGAAGACTCAGTCAGAGGGTGCGGAGCTCATGGGGACACGATGTGAGCCAGTGCTGCAGCCAGGACAAGGGCCAGGCCTCCTGAAGGTCCCTCTGGAGTCTTTCCTGCCCTCAGCTCCTCTCTGGCCCAGAAGCCTCCGCTGTCCTCCCCACCCACACCACACCTCTGCCTGTCGCTGCCTGTGCAGGCCGGTAGACACCCAGGCCGGCTGCCTGGCCTGCTCTCTGGGTTGGACCTGGTTAGGATCCATCACCCAGCACTCCCATCTTCCAGGTGGGGAAACTGAGGCCAGGACAGGAAGGGTCTGACCATAGCAGACGAGGAGAGTCGGGGCTGAGGCCCCTCCTGTGTTCTGTTCCGCCTGTGCTCCCCTGGCCCACACAGGCTTCTCTGCAGCTGGTCACAGATATCAGCTCCAGCCTAAGGGTCCCCCTGGGCCCTCCCCCAGCTCACAGAGGCCAGAGAAGGCTGTGTGACCGGAAGGTTCTGAAAGAGCAGTTTCTATGTCCTCTGTGTCCAGACTTGGCACAGCCACCGCCTTGGGCTCAGATCCAGAGCCAGAAAAACTGGTTCCGGAGGCTGCCCTGGGGCCACCGAGGCCAGCTCCCTGACCGCCTTTAACTCTGCCACAGGCGGAGGAAGGGCAGTGGCCGGACCGGGCAGGCAGGTCCAGGGCGGAGCCTGGGGTTCAGGCCTCGTGTGTCAGGGGTGACAGGTGCTTCTGAGTTTCCGCCTCCACGTCACACACCTCCTCTGGGCCCGTCTCACAGTGGTCTTGGCTTCAGTAATCACAGACCTACACTCAGGGGCGCTGCCGTCCCGAATCGAATGAGATGCTGATCACAGAACCACATCTGGTAGAGCAAAGCAGGGTTGGCTTGGGTTTTCATCGTTAGGATTATGGATGATCAGTTGTACTACACGGAGGGCCAGTGTAGGGGCTGGTTCTAGAGGCCAAGAATCGTCAGGCTGGCAAGGGACCAGCAGGGCCCCTGAGAGGGCAGAAGCCCAGCCCAGGGCAGCCCAGGAAGGGGCTTTGGCTACGGATCCCACCACCCCAAGGCCTCCAGTACCAGAGAGCCCACAGACTCTGGGATCCACCTGTTGTCCTCAGCTGGACACCCTGGTGTGACATGCAGTCAGGGTCTCACATCTCAGGAAAGAAGTGCCACCCACCCATTTCACAGATGAGCAAACCAAGACCCAGAGAACAGGAGTTACTGGCCCCAAACACACAGCCCTTTCGTGACAGCGCCTGGACTCCAACAGGTGTCCTGACTTTGGAAGCAAACGACAGAACCCACGTTTAGAGACGGGACGTTTGCAAGTGTCTCCAGTGCCCTCCGAACAGCTTCCCCTCTTTACCTTTATTTCCAAGCCTCCTCTGGTGTCTGACTCGACACAGCGGCCTCTGGCCCTGAGAAGGGCTTTTAGAACGTGAGGACGGCTGAGCTCAGAGCCACGGCCCACGGCCCCTGGTGACGCAGGCTCAGTTCTAGCCACCACTGTCCACTTGCCACCTGTTGTGGCCACCGCCTCCTACCTGGGCTCCTTGACCAGGGCCTGCTGCCTCCCCGCGAAGGAGCATTTCCCCAGGCGTCTCTTTGCAAGCCATGTGGCTCCTGTGCTCCCTGTGTCCCCTCACCTCCCTCCCTCCCTGACGGAGTGACCGTGGGGTCTGCGCCGCTTTGACTCTTGTTGACGAGGCCTTTTTAAGGGTTCTCAGTCTGCTGTCTGCTCCTTTGTTTATTCAACAAATGTTCATTGAATACCAATAAGCCAGGCCACCCGTCCTCGCGTCCCTCGTGGTGAGGAGTGCAGCTGCTGAAGAGGAACCCCGTGGGACTCTCAGGACACCCACACAGCCCTGCCTTTGTCCCGGGCGCCTTCCTAGTTGGCCTTACAAGGCTGCACAGGAGCCGGGCGCGGTGGCACACGCCTGTAATCCCAGCACTTAGGGAGGCTGAGACAGGAGGATCGCGAGTTCAAAGCCAGCCTCAGCAACGCCGAGGCGCTAAGCACCTCAGTGAGACCCTGTCTCTACATAAAACACAAAATAGGGCTGGGGATGTTGCTCAGTGGTCGAGTGCCCCTGAGTTCAATCTCCAGTACAAAAAAAAAAAAAAAAAAATTGCTTCACAGGCCATCGTTCAGGCTTCTGAGGTGTCTGTGTCCCTTGCTGGGGGCAGCGGGTTCTGTGCCAAGTCCAGGGGCTCCAGAGTCAAATAGATTGGCTTCAAACCCCAGCACCTCGCAGCTGAGGTGTGGGGACATGGTCACTTCCCTGCTGGGCCTCGGTTTCTCCTTTGTAAAACAGCACCCGAGGTGGAGGAGCTCCTCCTCAAGCTTCACTATAGGATGGGCAGGGGCTGAGGGGACAGTCCAGCCCACAGCATGGGGGGAGCCGGCCGCCTGCAGGTCTGGGCCTGCTTCATCTCCCCCTCGGGCTCTCTGACAGCGACGGAAACGGAAACGCTACACCTCAGGAGAAGGAGCATAAAATAAGCAGCCAGGTCCACGACCGGCCAGACAGACGTGAAACGAAGCCATGAGACAGATGGACCCAGTGCTGCACACGCAGCCCGGGGCCGGGCCGCCATCTTTAAGTCATGGAACCTGGGAAATTGGAACTCAGAACACAGAAAAGCTTCGTGCTGCCCGGAAGTGAGGAAGTTCAGACTCCCCTCTCCCCACTGGAGCTGTTATTTCTCATTTCCTCCCAGTTCTTGGTGGCAGCTGATGCGATGATAGACCTTGCATCGTCTGGAATGTTCCGATCAAGGGAAGTCCTTCCTTACTTCTAATCTTCGTCTTTCTTGCTTCAGGTCCTACGACTCAGTTTGTCTCCATGTCTTTCCACCCAATTGGAAATTAATTCTGACCACTTCAAGATTCCCACCCTTTCAGGGGCTCAGACCCACCCCTGCATGTGCACCTATTAATTAGGGCCGCCAGCCTCAGGGCCTCTGCAGCCATGATTTCAAGTGTCCTTGGACTTCTGCCGATGGCTTAAGACTTGGCTCCTTAGCGTATTTCCTGGAGCCCTGGCTCTGGCCTAGGAGTTGCCATGGCACCCCCGTCCTCTGTCATGGTCCGGCAGCACCTGCAGCGTAATCCCCACCAACTCTGACTCTCTGGGGGGCCAGGTGTTGGTAGGTTCAGTAAGGCCTACGGTGGGGGGTCTAACGGGGACTCAGAGGCTGAGCCTTCTAGCTGTGTGACTTTGAACCTCTTGGAGCACCTGTGTTTCCGTCTGCAGGGTGGGCACGGCCCCTGCCATTCCTCGAGCTTCCACTGGAGCAAGGTATGGACACTGGCCTCTGCAAGGAGCCACCCTGAAAACAACATCAGGCTGTTGTCACGAGGATTCCTGAACTCGTGGCCCTGGAGATGTGGCCTCCAGTGTTACCACGGCAACCTTGAAAGAGGGGAGTGGCCACACGCTGGTTCTTCACTTCCTGGACCCAGAAACCACCCGGTCACTTCTGCTTGCCCCCTCTGAGGCCAGGGCTCAAACAAATGCCACCCCTCCCACTGCAAGGGAGCCTGGGAAATGTATTTACTGGGTGTCCAGAAAAAGGAAACAGAACTGAGGTTTGGTGAATGCTTAGTTTGTCTCTGCCACAGGATTGTCGGAAGAATTAACTGACAAAGAATGTGAAGTCCCTCACCTGGTACCTGGCACACAGTAGGTGCTCAACAAAGCTGCTGCTTCTCCATTTATTCCTCCACCCTCTGATCCCCTAGTGCATCCAGCCCCCACAGAGGCTGCTCTGCCTGTGGGTGCTGGGTGCTGCCTCTCCACCCAGGCCGGGCCTGCCCAGCTGCTCTCCCTGGCCGGGCTATTTTCTCCCCTTCTGCACCTGAGCGGCTGGCTCTTTTCAGAGCATTGATTTGCAATCAGCCAGAGAAGCTCTAATGGGCCAGGCAGGCCCCTGGCTGAGCTGGGTGAGCTCCATTTAGAGGCTCAGGGCTGTGGAACACAAACCTGCCCTTCCTCTTAGCAGCCAGCATTGGCTCTGAGTCTCCGGGGGGGAGACAGGAGGCAGATCCCGTCCCAGGGCTGCCCACCCTCCCCTCTCTCCCCGCTGGCTTGGGGAGGGGCTAGGAGCCCCTGAGGACCCCACTAACCACCGAGGGTGTGCAGGAGAGGGTCTCTGCTTCTCTCCCTTGTCTGCCCTGCAGGATGCAGGCCCCAAGAGACAGGTGGTCCTCAGCTCACATCAACTCACCTGTGTTACCATGGCAACTTACATGGAAGCAAGTGGTATTGGCCCCATTTTACAGATGAAGAGGTGGAGACTAGGAGATAAGGAAGCAGTGTTTTCAAAGCTTATTTGGCTGAGAAATCCTCTTTGCATAGATCAAACCTGAAGCTCACACTTCAAAACTCACCATCCTCGCTGACCTACTCCTCACCCATGCGTCCACCTGATACCTAGTTCCCAAGAGCTCAGCGCGCGCCTTCATCTAGCTTCTTATTATCCAGGACCTCAAGGGCCTGGGGCCTTCCAGAATTTGCCCTGGGGTCTTATGGGAATGTGCAGATTTCCAGTGAGTTTCCAAAACCTCCAGTGGATCCTTAGAGGGACCCAGGACCCAGCAGGAGGGAAGGACCCTCTCCAGGCCTGAATCCCTGAGGATGAGCCCAGCTTTTTGCTTTTGTGTTCATGGTCCTGGGGACTGAACCCAGGGCTCTGCGCATGCTGGACAAGCATTGAGCCACATCTCCTCTTTATTTTTTTATTTTGAGACAGGGTCTCACTAAGTTGCTGAGGCTGCCCTTGAACTTGTGATCCTCCTGCCTCAGCTTCCCAAGGAGCTGGGACGACAGACTCAAAAGGCCCAGTGTTGATCTGAGGTTTTGCAAAAATGAACAGTACAGCTGAGATTTGGGCAAGAGCTTCCTGACTGGGAGAAATGGCCCATGTGACGGCAGGGACAAGGGGACAGTAAACGGATGAGCTTGGCTGGAGCAGAACGGGTGTTTGGGAACAGTGACAAACGAGGCTGGCATGTCAAGGGGACCTCTGAGAACAGGCCATGGCATTTAGATTTGATTGGAGAGACTGCGGGGAGCCATGGGACATCCTGGAGACGCTAGCAGCGGCTTAGGATCGGGGTTTGCCGTTTACAAAGGCAGCAGGCAAGAGCCCAGGGAGAGAGGGACAGCTAGGATGGGCCCGCGGACAGCCAGGGGCCTCTGTGCTGCTGGAGGGGCACAGCAAGGCTGGTGGCAGTCAGGAGTACTGTCAAGAGGAGAGACCAGGTTCCAGGAGGAGGCAGCCCTGCGGGAGCGACGTCCTGACCGCTGGAGGCTTTGGGTTCAAATCCTAGGTCTGTCATTTTTTACCGCGTAACTTTGGGCAAGTAACCTGCTCCTTCTACGGCTGGGCTTCTTCCTTGTGAACAAGAACAACTCTGCCTGCCAGGTAGGGTTGTAAAAATCCACTTAAGTGAGAAAAGCCACCTGAAGCCCTTCACCTAGGGTCAGGTATACCCGCATCAACACACGACGGGGCCCGTCCGTCCACCTAACCTTCAAAGCCTTCCAGACATCCTAATGTGTGTTCTGACAATAAGCCCATGAGGTGGATGGTATCCTTCCCATTTGAGGGATAAGGAAACTGAGGCATAAGAAAAAACGTCACCCTCAGTAGGAGACATACATTCAGACTGATGAGGGAGAGCCGGGTGCTGTGACACACGCCTGTCATCCCAGCAGCTCGGGAGGCTGAGGCAGAAAAATCTCGAGTTCAAAGCCAGCCTCAGCAACTTAGTGAGGCCCTAAGCAACTTAGGGATTCCCTGTTTCTAAATAAAATATATGACGGGCTGGGATGTGGCTCAGTGTCCTGGCTTCCATCCCCGGTATCAAAACAAAAACAAAAAAAACCAACAGCTCAAATGTCAAGGGACCACTGACCTCTCTCTGACCCACAGTGGGAAAGAACACATGCTCTTGACATTCAAGGTGCAGTTGGTTGATTCTCAAGGTCATGGGTAGGTGGGACACCAACCCAGGAGTTTATGGAGCCTCATAAGAATTACCAAGGTCTAGCTGAGAGGGAGATTCTGTTTTTGAGGCTGGGGTTGGGACCCTGCCCACTAATCAGCTCTTGGGGGATGTTTTCCTGGGTGGCTAGGATCTCTAGAGGATGACCTGGGGGTAAAACAGACTCAGCCTTGGGCGAAAAGCTGGGCCTCAGTTTCCTCCTGTGTGGAATGGGTCCATCTTCCCAACCTGGCAGGGCTGCCATGAAGATTAGGGACGATGACCTCGGCGGCCGAGCAGAGCATCGGCGGACAAGAGCGAGCACCTGCACAGGTGGGCTCTGGCTGTGATCATTCTCATTATGACTCTTGGCACCGAGTCCTCGGGAAAGTGTGTTGCTGCAGGCTGGCAAGAGCCATGTACCCCAACCTCCACAGGACGCTTCCTTGTCTCTAACCCCCTCCACCCCAGAAGAAGAAAAAGAAATCAGCATGCACGGTGCCTTCCGCACGGCACCCACGAATCGTTTCACATTCAATTTCCCCATCAAATTCACAGGCACGTATCCTCTGCCATTATTCCATTTCCTAATGGCCTGTGTGGTGGCAATTGTAAGTAGGACATTTCTTCATGCCTTTGGCATTCCCGACCCTTTGAAACTCCCCAAGACAGAGCCCTTTTCAGCAGCTGCTGCACACTTTGGCCCCTCGAGTGTCCTGGCCTCACCAGCTCCTGGTCTCTGCTCATCCAGAACATAAGGGACAAGGTTATCTGCTTGAAGGACAACCTTGGTCTCCCCACAGGTGCTATGGAGATGAATTTTGGTGGCAGGCAGCAGGGTGAGTGTTGGGTCCAAGGTCAAAGAGAAGACCGTCTTGAGCTCCCTCTGCAGGCCACTCTGAACCTGTGGCCCTCCGATGAAGAGGTCACCTTACCTCCTAGGAGCCTCAACATTCTTATCTATACAATGGAATGATAATGCGGCCGCGCAGGGTACAGAATCCAAACACCCGGTCAGGGGCCAGTCCCTTCATAACTGCGACAGCTGTCCAGGCCACGTGTCTGGATGGCTTGCTGGGGTGCCCTGGAATGAGGGAGCGGGCACTGGGTCTCAGCAGCCCCTCAGAGAGGCCACCACGGTACTGGGTCAGTTTTACCTTCATAGGCTCAGAAGCCCCCTGGAGCTGGCGAGCCCAGAGGTGCCCTTCCTGCGCCAACGCCGCTCTCGACGTACAGCAGGAGCTGTTCCTCCAGAGCAGCTGGAGGAGGCGCGGGGCTGCCCGTCCGCCGCGGTGGGCCTGGGAAGACCCTTGCAATGTTGAGGGCCGACCTGGAGTTCAGGAATGGCAGGGAGCGCGGAGGGCATGCTGGGGGAACAGCCGCCAGGCTGGTGGCGTCGGGCGGTGGCTATTTGCCAACCAGAAGGAAAACACTTTGGCATTGTGAGAACCGGCAGGGCGGTGCAGTGCACACCAGTGCACGCCAGCCGGGGACGCAGCTGGGGACAAGAAGTGTCGTAAACCTGGCGTATGTCAAGGAGTGTTTACCGAGAAAGGGCCCAGTCAGTGTGGAAAATCACCAGCAAGTACGTGACCCCTTCTGCATGGCCCAGACCCTGCCGGGCACCCTGTGTTCTAGTCCTAGCTGGACTGTCTCTCT
This sequence comes from Geosciurus inauris, assembly GCA_004024805.1. Lineage (NCBI taxonomy): Eukaryota > Metazoa > Chordata > Mammalia > Rodentia > Sciuridae > Geosciurus > Geosciurus inauris. Next base: position 84,391 of record PVHX01001365.1, on the reverse strand, counting down.
CTGTCTCTGTCTGTCTCTCTCTCTCTCCCTCTCCTGTCCAGTCTAGCTGGGACTAGGCCCCAGGGCATCTGGCTGGATCTCTGACCTTTCAAGACTCTAAAGGTCCACGCCTTCCCCTACCCGCGCACGCGAGTGTATCCTTATGCAAACACGGGCATGGGGGTGTGTGCCCATGGGTACGCATACATGCATGTGTTTTAAGGGTTGCATGGTCCCCCCCAACACCGCCACAGCTCCAAGGTGCTACCTGAAACCAGCCTCCACCCTGGAACCGGCCTCTACCCTAGAACCTCAGAGACCTGAGCAGAGCAGCGAGAGCTGTCTGGGTGGCTGTGACGCTGATCTCGTAGAGACGGGGCCTGTTTATCTGCATGGCACGCATTCGTCTCTGACTGCTTACCCACCCCTAGAGCCCCCGGAGGAAGAGCTCCCCATTTATCCTGCCCGCACGCGCAAAGAGACCAGATTGGTGGCAGGCGGGCACATTTGCAGGAGCCCAATATAGACTTCCAATTATCTTCTAATTTCACTCCTGTCTTCATTTGTTCATTTCACTTTCTCCAAACAGAGACTTAAAAAAAAAACACAACAGCTCTAATTCATAGAGTCTGAAGTGAGCCAGCGGCCTGCGGGGCTCACCTGCGGGTGGAAGGAGATCTCAGGGTGGAGCCTGGACTTCCCAGCGCCTCTCAGGCCCGCAGCCCCTGTTCTTCTCTCCTGCATTCTCTGACTCTCTGTGTTGGCTGCTTGCTTATTTCCGGGTGATGGATGCTCGATGCTCGATGCTCGAGCATCAGGGAGCCCTCTGTCCCGGGAGAGGGGCCCCGGCCAGGGTCAGCTGGTTCTTGCAGAGAGCAAGTGACTCGGCCAGGAGTCCACCTTTCCCAGGCAACCACAATCAGTCCCGAGCCCGCAGCCCCGAACACCTCCTCCATTACTCTCGGGGAGGCCCTTGCACTCCGGTCTGTGTCTCCCGCCCAGGTCCAGGCCTGCTGAACGTATCCAACCGGCCCATCTCAACCCTGCGGGCCGTGCCTCTCCCAAACCTTCCCACAGATGGCAGCGGGGACTCTCACCCTTAGCCCTCTCCCCTCCCTCTCTGCCTCGCCCACCCTGGAGGTTCCCTGGGGTTCCGGGGAGAGACAGTGTGGCCCCTCCTCTAGGATTGTGAGTGACAAACTCCTTCTCCTGATCTGTGGCCTCGCCCTACCTACTAAGAAACCCTCCATTTCCAAGCACCGTCTCCAGGGCTGTGCGCTCTGAGGACTGGACCGGAAGGCAGACCACAGGATCCATGAATGAGGACAGAGCCTATGCTCAGCTGTTTTGCAAATGTCACTTCTGTTCCTAAACAGGGGACGTCACAGGAAGTGCCACACCAGGATTCAAATCAGGGCCACCTGTCTCCTGCGCTCAGCCTGCTCCGGCCCCAAGTCCCTGTGCTCTATCACAGAAGTGCTCTCCACCCTCCCCTCTCTCTTGTCCCAGCCAGGTACAGGGCTCCCCGTCACACTCCCAGCACCCTCAGCAGGGCACGCCCACCGTCTCCTTGCCCAGCGTGTTCCAGTCCACAGGCCCAGGGCTGTGACTATCTCTTCAACCCACGAGGCCACACTCCAGCAGGTGGCCTGATTCAGGGGAAGCACCTGGTGGCCACCTGTAGAGCTGTCCATCCAGGCCCCCCCATCAATACCAGCCCTCAGCACCTCTTTCTAGAACCACCCCCACTTTCTCTTCTGGTGAGTGGCCTCACTGGCTTCTCCCTGGGCATGCCTTGTGGCTTGGTCATATCTCGCAGGGATGCCATCTTCTGGACCAGGGAGCAAGTTCCCTGGGCTGGGAACACCCAGTACCCAGGGACACAGGTGTCTAGTAGAACCCTGAGTGGCCTGAGGGTGTGCTGGGCACAGGGACAGAGCTCCAGGCACACGGATCCCTTTGAGGTGAAAAGCAACTTTCAAAGGGACTGAGACGGAACTCACATGGTGGCATCTGAGAGGACAATGAGCGGCCAGGAGTCCACTCTGCACACTTCCCTCCTCCAGGGTACAGGAGCCCTGAAGCTGCCCCTGCCACTGGAATGGTCCCCTGCCACCAGGGTCCCTCAGCCGCCCTGAAAAATCATTTTTCAACACTGGACAAATTTTTATTTTCTTTTTGGCGGTGCTAGGGGTCGACCCAGGGCCTGGGGCTCAGTGGGCACATGCTCCACCGCTGAGCTACACCCCAGCCCTGGGTGGGCCATTTTATCACCCTCATGTCACTTCCTTTCCTTCCCAGGGCAGGAGGGGGATGGGCTGTGTGGCCAGAGGGATCATAGACCAAGTCTCTCCACCTGCATAATTGACACTGAGTCCCCCGGGCCTCGGTGTCCTCACCTGGAAGATAAGGGCGAGGAAGACGCCAAGCTCTCCAGATTCCCCTGTGGATGAGGCCCGGGACGTCCTTCCCCATTCCAGGCACAGATGCTCACCATGACCGTGTGGGGAGCAGAGACACACCCACCCCCGCCAGGAGGAGTCCTCAGCAAATTGTGGAAAAGCTGACTTACTTTTTCTTCCTAGGCCCACTGAAATCCACTAAGGTGATTATTTAAAATAAAGGTTTCCCAGGACCACCCCAAACCCACTGAATCAGAGCATCTTGTGGACAAAGCTTGGAAATCTGCATTTCTAAGTAGCTCCCTCTAGGATACTTGTGCTCATTTGAGTGACAATGACCATTCTGTCACTCATGATGGAAAGAAAGGGATCTCGAGAGTCTCCTCTTGCGGGTCACCAAGGGGCTTTGGGAGAAGCGGCACCTGTCGGATGAATTCAGGTCTGTGAACCCTGGAATGTGCAAACAGGGATTGAGGTCCCCACTTACAAGCCAGCTAACACGACAGCAGAGAGCCACTTACTGCTGCCAACGAATGAGGACAACAGTCTCTCCCCAAAGGGGCTGTGAGCGGGAGAAGTGATTCATCCAGATGCCCGCCTGACTCCACTGAGCGAGAAACAGCCCTCGTCCCAGGGCCGCGGGGGCCGCGGAGGCCTTAGGGTTCAAAGTCGAGCCAGGCTCAGTCTCCATCCTTGGGGACTCAGAATCCACAAGGACAGACGCGCGCACTGCCTGCACAGTGATGGCGATGGCGGGTGTGCTCAGGTTGGAAGAGGAGCCTGGAAAAAGACTCCATGAAGAAAAGGCCGATTTGGGAGGAAGCCCCGGGAGACGTGGCCTTTGGCCTGACCGGAAGACAGGAGGATGTCCCCCAGCAACAACCAGGAGGCTCGGCCCAGAGGTCAAAGGCCGGCCTGCTGGACAGTGCTCAGGAGATGGACTCAGAAGGGTAACGCGAGGCCCGTGTACGGAGGCTGCGGACATCAGCAGAGGGGATCAGGGTGGAATCTGGGCCAGAGCCTCAGAGCCAAATTCCTCCCCCATGTGTTTCCTTGGCCCCCAGAGGGGCTTTTATTTTCATTTTTCAATCAGATAACAACAGTCAAAAATGATGACTGTTGACATCCCCCCTGGACTTTCAGCTGCTCCAAAACCAGGGGTGGACTGTCAGGGCTGGGCCACCTGGCAGCTCGGCTGGGGGTCCTTGCTCCCTGCCCAGGTTCCATAGACAGTGAGCCGAGGCCCCTGCACGTGTTTGGAGACCCTTAGAGGACCTTGATGAGGGCAAGGGCTGCTTAGAGGCAGCCAGACGATGCCTTCAGCAATGGGGACGCAGGGTGAGGGGGAAGAGGCGGGGACCTGAACAGATAACATTTACCAGGTTTCACACGACTGTCATCCCCTCCCCTGTTTTTCAGACGGGGAAATGGAGGCACAGAGAGGAAAAGTCACTTGTCTACGGTCACACAGCTGATAAGTGGCAGGCCCAGGCAGTGTGGATCCAAGGTCCCCAGCGTTATTGATGTGGGTGGGGGTTGGGGGCCAGTCTTCCTCGGCCTCTGGCTGTGGAAGTTGAAGGACAGGGTACGCCCCACATCTAATTCCCCTCTCGAGGTACTGATAAAATGTGCTGCTTCTCAGCAAGCCTGGTTTCTCTTAAACTGGCCAGGCAGGGAAGGAGGGCACAGGCGTTCAAGAGCTGGGTCAGGTGGCTTGGCGGCAGGCCCTGGCACCAGTCTCCCCTGCTGCCTCCCCTGCTTGACCGGCTGAATGCCGACCCCACTGTGGGGATAGGAACCACACCACACCAGGCCTGCTGTGGCCGCACCTGCCACAGGACTCGCCACACCCAAACCTCCCAGTGCTGTAGATTTGCAAAAGAAAAAAAAAAAAGCATGCAAAGCATGTGCACACGCACACACACACAGAATAGCCAACCCCGTGCATTTCCTGGCATCGGGTGACCCTGGGTTAAGAGCTACCTCCCTCTTCGTGTACCCACTGGGCACTGCTGACATCCTTCAGCTGCTGGCTGCAGAGTCTCCTCAGGTGGCTGACCTCAAGCTCAGCTCCTGGGCAGACGACCCCACCCCACCCACCCCGTCTCTGAGATCGACCATCCCTGTCCCCGGTGGCCACTCTGCCAGCTCAAAGTCAACTTTGGTCCAACTCCTCAGCTGGCCAGCCAGAGCCAGCCCCAGGGTTCCCTCCCACTCGCCTCAGCAGGACCCAGGAACCGTCCCTATTGGGCAATCATTAATTGGATTCTTGACATTCCTCTGCCCAGGTCAGCCTGAGAAGCATGCTCCCTGGAGGAGCTGAGGCCCAGGACTGGCATTTGGACATGCAGCTGGCCGGCAAGCTGGCGGTGTCCGTGGCAGCGCTGCTCCTGGTGACCGCAGCCTACAGGCTTTACAAGTCAAGATCAGCCCCAGCCCCACCGGGGGCCAAGGGGGCCAAGAGCAAAGCCCAGGAGGGAGCAGAGGGCTCGGGGCAGCCTGCCCTTCAGGGGGCTCCTCTGGGGACCCTGCAAAAGCAGCTGAGACGCCGGAGGCCCAGCAAAGGGGCTGGCGCGCTACTGGGCTGTGGCTGGGAGGATCCAGGAGGACCCTGTGTCCTGGCCACCGGAGCCACTTCCAGAGACAGGCAGGCCCCCAGGAAAGGTTCTGGTGAGGAGCAGGGCGGGCAGCGCCGGGACTCGGAGCAGGTGCCTCCTCCCCGCTGTGGCCAGGAAGCCGGAACAGCTGCTGGCGGTAAGCCCAGCCCTCCCCTCTGCCCCCATTTAGGCAGTGAACCCAAAAGCTCCGTAACTGGACTTGCCATGGCGGTGGACGGTGACCGTGTGGGTGGTGAGCCAGCTCTGTGGCCAGATGGTGGGACTTCTGCGCACCCAGGGTGGGGGGAGCTGGAAGGCCCCCTCTGCTGGACAGCGCCCCGAGAAGGCAGCAGGGGCGAGGCTGGGGCCCTCCAGGCCGCCTCAGACATGGGCCTGGCTTTGCATCAGCAGGAGGGAGCCACCAACGCCTCCTACACATTCTCGTCCATGGCCCGGGTCCGGATGGAGGAGAATTTCGTAGGGAAGGCGGAGGGGGCGGGGCCCCGGCTGAAGGGCAAGGTGTACGATTACTACGTAGAATCCACCTCCCAGGCCGTCTCCAGGCTGGCCCCCAGGATGGCACGTCTGGAGGCTCTGTCCCCTGAGCCAGTGCCAGGGCCCCTGGGGACAGGAACCGTGTCCGGAGGCCAGGCTGGTGACACGGAGGGTGGCACCAAGACGGCAGCCGCTCCTCAGCCTGTGCTGTCCCCCTCTGCACAAGGCTTCGGCAGGAAGGAGAGCCTCTTGCAGATCGCAGACAACCCAGAGCTCCAGCTCCAGCTCCACGGCTTTGGGACCCCCACTGAAGTCCACCCTGACCAGGGCTCCCTGCCTGGTTCCACTGGGAGCAGCGGGGAGCCCCACGTGCAGCTTGTGGCCGGGACCAATTTCTTCCATCTCCCGCTGGGCCCTGCCACAGCCCCGGACATCTGCCTGGATCTGGGCAATTGCTATGAGGTGCTGACCTTGGCCAAGAGGCAGAACCTGGGGGCCCTGAGGGAGGCAGCCTACAAGGTGATGAGTGACAACTACCTCCAGGTGCTTCGCAGCCCGGACATCTATGGGCACCTGAGCGGTGCTGAGCGGGAGCTGATCCTCCAGCGGCGGCTCCGGGGCCACAAGTGTCTGGTGGTGGCCGACATGTGCCCGCAGGAAGGCCGTGGCCGCCTCTGTTGCTATAACGATGCCCAAGACACCTGGCACCCCCTGGCCCAGCTGCCCCCAGAGGCTGTGTCCTGGGGGTGTGCCATCTGCACTCTCTTCAATTACCTCTTTGTGGTGTCTGGCTGCCAGGGATCTGGGCGCCAGCCCTCCAATCGCGTCTTCTGCTACAACCCCCTGACCGGGATCTGGAGTGAGGTGTGCCCCCTGAGCCAGGCCCGGCCACACTGCCGGCTGGTGGCCCTGGACGGGCACCTGTACGCCATCGGGGGTGAGTGTCTGAACACCGTGGAGCGTTATGACCCTCGCCTGGACCGCTGGGCTTTTGCCCCTCCACTCCCCAATGACACATTTGCCCTGGCACACACGGCCACCGCATGTGCCGATGAGATCTTCGTCACTGGTGGCACCCTGCGCTACCTGCTGCTCCGCTTCTCGGCCCGGGAGCAGCGCTGGAGGTCCGGCCCCACGGGGGGCAGCAAGGACCGTACAGCCGAGATGGTGGCGGCCGATGGCTTTCTGTATCGCTTTGACCTCAACCGCAGCCTGGGCATCAGCGTGTACCGCTGCAGCGCCAGCACCCGGCTCTGGTACGAGTGCGCCTCCCACCGGACGCCCTACCCGGACGCCTTCCAGTGCGCCGTGGTGGGTGGCCGCATCTACTGCGTGGGGCGCCAGCAAACACTGTGCTTCCTGGCCGACCACATCTCACCCGGGTTTGTGCCCAAGGAGCTGCAGGGCTTCCCGTCCCCATGGGGCACCCTCTTGCCCACTGTCCTGGCCTTGCCTGTCCCTGGTATGCCTCAGACCAGGGTCTAGCAGCGCTAGGCTGGGCTGCTCCTGCAAAACTGGGGAGCGGAGCCCCACCCCTACCCATCGCTCTGGGCCATCTCTGGGGGACCCAGGAATTTGACCATGGAGAGGGAAATTGAATCCTACCTCCTACACCGGCTGTGGGGGCTGAGATGAGTCTCTACCCTGTATAAACAAAAGCCGGGGCCCGAGGCCAGAGACAACCATGTCTGCCTGGATAACCAGCACCTTGCTTCAAATCTGAATTCTTGGAGGCCTATTCCGGGATCCCACCAAAGCTCAGGGGCACAATCTCATCACAATCACAGTTCCAGGAGCCCGGTGACCCCAGGGGGGATAGGCTGGCTCTGAGGAACCACCACTTCCCCTTCCTAAATGGTGGTCACTGGGTCTACCTTGAAGTTCCCAGAAGCACCCAGGCCATGGGTGGGAAAAACTGAGGGAGGTGGCTTGGGTGGGACCAGGAAGGAAGCCCCTGGGTTCAGCTAGGAGGGATATTGAGAAGTAGATCAGCTAAACTGGAGGGCTGGAGGGCGTGTGTTCGCAGAGCTAACATCCCAGAGTCCATTTGCTTCTTGTTACCTGGAATTCTGTGGATTGGGAGGAAGAGAAACGTCCATTGGAACAAGCTACCTTCCTATAGAGGTCTGCCAGGAACTCGGTGGGGTCTATAAAGGAGGTCTCAGGAGAGGGAGGACAGAGGTGATCGGATCTGAGGCCACCCTCCTCCTGGGCCCCTGCTCAAGCCCACAGCCACCTGACCACGGCACCTGTTGCCCAGATCTCCAAGTCCTCCCCAGGGGCCCAGCCTTCCTGTCTGGAAGCTGGGGTAGCCACGATCCGTCAGCACCTCAGGGATGTGAGTGGTGACAACGTCATTTTCCCAGTCTGTTCCTTGTGGTCACCTGCTTGGCCTCATCAGATGGGAGGGGACAGTGAGGATACCGAGCCACACGAGGTTCTCGTGAGCCTCCAGAGACGGGATCTCCTCTCATATCAACTTCCGTGAGTTCTGAAATGGAGGAGCTGGAGCCCCGGGTAGGCACTGGGCTTCCAGGAAGGGAGAGTGACTGGTCCATTCTGTCACCACAGCCCTTATTCCATCTCTGAGGGTGGCATAGACATGCAGAGGGGAGCAATGATGCCCTCGGTCACAGCGAGGAGCCGAGAACAGGGCGGAGCCAGGGCAGGCCTGACAGACGGGAAGACAGTGGACAGCTTGGACCTCAGTGTCCCTCCAGAAGTCTTCCCCAATCCCGAGTGGTCCCCACGTGAGCTTGTGTCCACGGTAGCATCTGGGGTGAAGGCTGGGGGGTCTTTCTGGAAGATGCAGAGCTGGATCAAAGCATGAGAACGAGGTTGGCGTGGGGACGAGGAGAGAGCTCCGACTGGACACACAAGGCCACCTTCCCTGGCCGAGGGCCTGGGAAGACGAGGTAGCTTTTATTGCTAAATTGCAAACTGGGACGGAAAGCCAGCCCGCACCATGGCTGGACCCTTCCCCACGCCCAGGCTGCGTTCTTACTCAGACACGACCCTCCAAGGGGCCCAGTGGTGGGAAGGTGGCTTCGGCGACAAGCCTGAAAGGAGACCCTGACTGGCAGCATGGTGCCAGCCTGGGGAAGGGTGTGCTGGGGAAGAGGAACCCAGCAGGGGAGCACGAGGCCCGACCCAGGCCAAGGCGGGCCTTGGGTGAGGAGCCGGCAGAGCGTAAGACACAGCAGGCTGCGTAAAGTTCCGAAGGACTGCGGGCCCCAGAGGAGCAAGGCACCGCTGTGGGAGAACACTGGACAGCTGGTTGCATACCTACAGCGGGGACCGTGGAAATGGTTCCAGGGAGAAGGCAGCAATTTGTCCCAAACTCCAATTAATGGTGGGTGTGATCTTCATGGTGGGGGAGGGCTGGGCCAAGGCGGGAGGCACGTGGGACTGCACCCCGCTGTGGTCCACGGCAGACGTCACTAATCAATCACCTCATCTTTTCCTGACAAGCCCTTATGATGGCCTCAGAGCTGTTTCAACAGGGTCCCAAGTCAACACCAGTAGATCAGAGTCGGTGTGTTGGTCTGGAGCTGGGTTCAGGGACAGGGACAGACACGATCCCCTGACCAGGGCTGAGCAAAGTTGATCCAGGAACCTGGAAAGATAACCTGGGACCATGGCGGTCAGGACTCGTCCTTTTACCGCCAGCCCAATTCTAGGACTGGTTCTTCCCCCAAGGGAGCTCACATTCTTGTGGAGAAAAAATGGTCAAGGGACAAAGAAAGCCTAGAAACAAGCCAAGAGCAGCCGAGCTGTGCAGGTGCTCAGGGAAAGGCAAGGCAGGGGCGCAGGGACCATGTCAGGGGGACAGGGTGCTCTTTTAAACAGGGTGATCAGGCTCCCTTTGGGGTGACATCTAAGCAGAGTCCCAAATGGAAATCTGGGAGATGCTCAAACCAGGAATGGGAAGTCCGGCTCTGCCACTAGCAGAGCTTTGCCACACCAGCTGGGGAGGACAAGGCCACTTCTGTGGAGTGTCACCTTAGTGCAGAGGAAGAGAAGGTGCCCAGCTCTGCGGGTTTAGCTGTTGGTGTAAGGGAAAGAATTCATTACACCAACATTTATGAAACAGACTGCTGGGTCAGAAACAAAGTACAGTCCCCAGGAGAAAAGCAGAGTCCCCACATCCAGGGGCAAGAGCAGCAGGACGGCCTGTTTGCCACACCCACGTATCTGGTGTCAGCCTGCCGAGGTCTCCTTCTGGATCAGATTCTAGGATTTTTACCTGAACTTGCTTAATATCCGGGGCCTGTTGACCTTCTGCTTGTAGCCTCAGGGTGGCCTCTGGGTCACCTGCCTCTCCATGGATTATCTATCTTGCTTTTCCAATAAGAGCTTTCTTATTGGAAAAATAAGAAAGCTTTAGGGGAAAAAAGAAATAAATTTGGGTTGCCTTCCACTTTAAGCCAGCCATACGCATTATAGGAAAAGAAAGTGGAAAATAGAGAAAAGTATATATATATAAAAACTCCCTAATTTTGCCAACCAAAGCGTCCCCTACTGTGCCGTGTGTCCCTCGGGTCTCTTTCTTCTGCATGTGGTTTTTGTTTGGCTTGGGCTTTGCCGGCAGTGATTATGCTGAGTGTACAATCCAGCAGCTTCCTTTCTCCACGTAGCATTTTAGAATAAGCATTTTCCTGTGTTATTACAAACCTCAGTAAACATCATTTCAATAGTTGCACAATATTCCATGGAATGAATGTATCACGGTTTATTTAAACATCGCCCCTCCTGTTGGGCCTGTGGATTTTTTTTTTTTTCCTGTTGGTTTTTTTTTTTCCTCCTTCTTCTCTTATAAATAAAACGTCCTTTGTTTTCTCATTTCTCTCTGGGGTCTCCATCAATATTTACAAGAAAGCCCAGTCTCGGTCCTGTCTGAAATATCAGAGCTGCAGTGGCACCTGGAGGCCATGTGCCTCCTCTCCACTGTCCCCTCCCAAGGCTTTGTAGCCAAGGAGTTGGCATTAGCCCACCTCCTGGACTGTCCCCAACCCCCTCTTCACCCACACCATGGATCACGCTCCATTTCTGCACTTTGAACTCAAAGGAGACTTTCTGAAATTCCCTGATCCTCAACACTTACATCTGTAAAATGGGTTTTTCTCCGACAGGCTCAAAAAGATGCTCTGAGAACTTAGAAGTCAAGCTGCCAGCTCAGGGACAGGTCCAAGGAGGTCTCTGCAGAAGAGCAGCCGGCTGCCCTGAGCCAGATGAGGGGAGCAGGGTCTTCTTGCCCCTTTCTTGAGGCCCTGGCCTCATAGGAGGCTGTCTGAGATTTAAGCTCCCTCTTGTCTGAGGAGGTCTGGGGGTTGCTCAAGATGAAACCTGCTAATATTTCCGGCCATCCATGTTTCGAAGCCATGAGCACCTGCTCCCCTCTTCCAGGGGGGTAGTTCAGGATGGACCAACCTGCTGATCTGGATTTCTCCAAGCTCCAAGCACTGAGCGTTGCCCTGGGGTGGCACACAGTGCTTAGGGGCTTCAGAAGACTCAACCCCCCAGGGAAACTGCGAGAAGGTTTCCTTTACAGATTGGGAGTAACTGGGCTCTGGGGAGCCTGGGAGGGTCTTGCAGACAGACACAGCCCCCAGGCCCCACCTTGTTATCTCTACCTAGAAGGGCCCTGTGGTTCCGGCTTCCCTTTTAGAGTCCCCTGAAGCTGTGGCTCCTGCTCCCAGCGGCCCCCAGGCAGGTGCAAGGCTGCGGAGGCCAGAGGGAGATGAAACAGGACGGAAGGGGTGCCTTCAGGGACTCGGGGAGTGGAAGAAAGGACAGCCTGGAGGGAAGTCTCTGCAAACAGCTCCTAGCCTGGGGTTGTTTGAAAAGTGGGATGCAGGTCAAAACAAAACAAAAATGAAAAACATCCAATCTCAGTGGCCTTTTTGTGTGTGAGGAGGAGGCAGAGACCTGGGTCTCCTCCCACGAATAACAACAGTGTTTTCAGCTCCGTCATCCCTGCCTTGCTGGGGAGGTGGCTCCACTCTCGCACTGAGGAGAGCCAGAGGCAGGACCTCACACAAGTTCAAAGGGACTGTGTTTATTTAAATGATTCTTAGTAATATAACACTCGCCTTTTTATTACTAAAAAACTGGGAGAGAGAAATGTAATCGTCATCAATATATTTATTGAACATTCGAAGCTAACAGGCTTTTATATTGTTCAATTTCTTTAAACTAATTCTATTTTATTACTCATTAGGAGGTGGTGTCTGGCCATGTAGTCCAGCCTGGACCCAAACTCCTGGGCTCAAGGGATCCTGCCTCAGCCTCCTGAGTAGCTGGGACCATCGGTAGGTGCCACCACACCTGGCTTCCGTTGTTTTATTTTCTCCTCAAAACAGCCACGGTGGATTGCAGAGTGGGTCAGATTCTCCCCTTCCCATCCGTGCATATCTGGTCATGTGACTTGCTTTGGCTATCAGGTAACATGTGATGTCACAGAGGCTTGGAAATCACTTGAGCAGAGAGCTTGCTCTCCTGTGACTCTCAGACACTGCCCCCGTGGGAACAAGCCCAGGTGAGCCTCTGGACCATGACAGACATGGGGCCCAGTTAGCCCAGCCCACAGCCAGCCAAACACCTGACCAGCGAGCCAGGCACCCGCCACCTGCAGATCACAGATGCCCCAACGAATCCAACTGTGGAGAGCCGGCTGGGTCCTGCTCTGAGTTACTCCACGTTGTACAGGGCAGCAGCTCCCCGGCTGGGCTGAGCCCTGGGTCTCTCCATTTGATAAAGCAGCAGCTAGTCCTGAGCTACTCCATCTTGAGAGCAGCGCTAAGGCAGGACGCCTGGTAACTTGGCTGGGCAAGCAGATAGCCAGCAGATGTCGGGTACGCAGGACTTATCGAAAAGAATCACCCCAGGTGCTCAGCACAAACTGATAAACACATCATGCTCATAAAATGGCCACCCGTGAATTTATTGAATTTAGTCAGAGGCACGTGGACACACAAGCATATCGAGGAAAACAGGCCCAAGAGCTTATCAGACACACCAGACGGCTGAACCACGCAGGTCCCCCACCTGAGGCCCATGACAGGACACGACCCCTGTGGCACAGCAGCACATGCTGGCCCGGGTTGTCGGACCACCTGGTGAACACAGAGGCCCACTCGGACCGCCTGCAGCGGCCCTCTTGCCCCTGCACCGGATCCCGCCTCGGCTTTCAGTTCTGCCCTAACCCTGTGGGCTGTGTTCACCCTTTATCGGCTGACCTACATGTCACCGTGTAGCGTGCCACGCCTGACTTGAGGGCTGTCAGTATCCGTGATGAAGACGGGAACGGAATACAAGAACGCAGGATGGCTCCTCTCACGGCTTCCGAGTGAACCAAGAGTACTCGGTGAATCAAGGCCAGTAAAATGAAAGTAGCGTGTGAATCGTCTGTTATTCAATAAATCCTGGCGTTGCGGAAAGACCCTGTTCATGGCCCAGCCGCTCAGACAGGGCATGATCATAGGAGAACCATCCCAATTGCCCATGCACAGGTGTGTGACGGGAACAGAGGCTGTGGCTTGAGGCCACACGACTTGTGGCTGATTTTCAGCACAGCAATGGGTACATAGCAGCACAATCCTGTGAGCAGGAGAGTGTCACCATTTTACAGTTGAAGACATTGGGTTTCAAGAAAGTGAAGTCGTTTTCCCAGGGTTACGAGGCCATAAGGAAGGAGGAGGAGGACGCCATACCAGGTCGGCCCCACCCCAACTCCTAGGTTCTTCATTCAGCCATATGGCCCGCTCTGTTCTACCCAAGACCGGATGCCTGGCCATGGGGCTTGCTGCTCAGCCTCATCCTTCCCAGAAGCACCAGCACTTCCCCAGGACACAGGAGCCATTGTACACTGGGGGACGGCTCAGAGGATCTTAGATCAGCAGATCAACTCCTTAAAAAATAGCCTCTAGCGTCTACTGACTGCCAGGCGCTGTTGTAGACTCTAACTTGCAGTAATTCACTGAATTCTTAAAACAGTCCTATGTGAACGTCACTGATTCACAAATGAGGAAACTAAGGCACAGAGTCTAAGTAACGGGCCCAAGGTTGCATAGATAATGGGCAATGCAGCCCTCCAGGCTCCAGGGACCCTCCACAGGATGGGGCAGGATCTGCTTCCTCCACCCCCAGAATTTCTGACTCTCAGCCATTCAGGCTCAGCGTGGCTGCTCATGAGCAGAGGTCTGAGCTCTCTTGCCCGCTGGGTCTAGTTCCTCTCAGTGACTCGGGGGGAGGGGTGGGGAGCTCAGTGACACTTTATTGAAAGAAAGAATAAAGGTGTAAAGTGTCACTCAGGTAAAGGCCTGCTGGTGGTCTTGTGAGCACCCTGGAGTGTCCTGGCCTGGGTTTGGACCCGGGAGGTAAGGGCTGAGACCCCACATCCTGAGGTCACTTGCCACAAGCGCTAGCCCCTGTCATTGTGGTACCCGACCCTCAGTCAGCATGGGGACTTTGAATATGCCATCGTCCCATCTCACAGAGGAAATAAGGGAGACCCAGAGAGTTCTCCCAGCTGTCACTACCATCCCCCGAGGCCTTGAATGTGCGGCCTCTCAGAGCCCCCTTCAGGGTCCCTCCCCTCCTGGGGTGCCCCTCGCACTGTCCATCTCTGTCGCGGGTCCACTGGCCCCAGCTGTTCTAAGGGGCAGTGATGACCTTGCTTGCCTCTGTCTTCAGTGCCTGGCAAGTGTGGCTGTGCCCTGTTTGCATATGGTGACAGGAGGGTGTTCACACTGCCCAGCCCTGCCCCCTGGCCAGCGGGGCTGCTCTCCTGTCTGCGGCAGATTGTTTACCCCTTTCCTCAAACTCCCCCTGCCACCGGCGCACAATGTGGTACACCATGTCAGGGTGGCGGCTGTCAGGAGTGGTCTCTCTGGGCCCAGCACACCTGCCCTGCTGCGACCATGGACACCTGCACAGGCCCAGGAGCCTTCCAGCTGCTGAAAGCCTTCTGCCCATGCGCCAGGGAAACAGGCACTGCTGGGGATTTGGCGCCCCCTGGAGGATCCCCAGCTGAGGTCCGGCGGGAGCTGGTGCATGAATTCCCAGCACCCAGGTTTCCCATTAAGACTGAGCCCAAGGTCAGCCAGTGTGATAAAATCCCTTGGATAAGCCAGGCATAGTGGCGCATGCTCAGTGGCTTGGGAGGCTGAGGCAGGAGGATCACAAGTTCAAGGCCCGCCTCGGCCACTCAGTGAGGCCTGGTCTCAAAATAAGATACAAAAAAGGTCTGGAGATGTGGCTCAGCGGTTAAGTGCCCCTGGATTCAACTCCCGGTACCAAAAAAATCCCCTTGATAAAGTCACCACAGACCTCCCTGCCAAGACCCACCTGCTCCTTGTCCCTGCACGAGACCCCCAACCCGTCCCTTCTTGCCTTCCTCACCACACACCAGGGACAGCTCTGCTCCGGTGCCAACCCTCTCCCCTTAGCTCCTGAACCGTTCCAAGCAGCACCTGGAAGGACGTCGTGTTGTTCATCCGTCAGCTCCACAGCCCAGTTGTGCCAGGGCAGTGGCCAGGTCGCCCAGAGACCAAAGAAAATGCCCAGAGACGACACAGAGGTCATAAGGCTGTTCTGAGAAACGCTTATGGGGACGGTCCAAGGGCCACCGGCTGACAGCTCCCCCACCTCCACGGAGCTTCTCCTTCCTCCTGGTGTTTGAGCCAGTGGTGGCCGGCTGGTGACACGGCTCCTTTCCACGGTGCCTCAGTCCTGCACCACTTGCCACCCAGAGAGGCGCTGTATATGCCAGGGCTGTGGCGTCATCTGCGTTCCCTGCTTAGTCCATAAGAGCAGCACCCTAAGGAGCCACTGCCAGGATCACATGCGAACAGCCACTTTCTACAGGTGACACTGGCTTACCCCTCATTCCCCGCGTAGCGAAGAGAAAGCCAGTGTCCCTGCGAGAGTACACAGCAGGGCGTGCTGGCCTGGGTTGCTCTCAAGGGTCCCTTCACTGGTGTAGGATTTGGGGGACAGGAGGGGACATTCGGGCACATGGTGTCCTACGCCCCGTGGTTTTAGGGTTGATACAGCTCTTTTTTTTTTTTTTGGTACCGGGGATTGAACTCAGGGGCACTTGACCACTGGGCCACATCCCCAGCCCTATTTTGTGTTTTATGTAGAGACAGGGTCTCACTGAGTTGCTTAGCACCTTGCCGTTGCTGAGGCTGGCTTTGAACTCGCGATCCTCCTGTCTCAGCCTCCCTAAGTGCTGGGATTACAGGCTTGAGCCA
>PVHX01001365.1:0-68562 GCA_004024805.1 Geosciurus inauris | reverse complement strand
TACAGCTCTTTTACAAAGCTGCTTTGATGTGACCGGTCTGATAGGACAAGAAGTAAAAACCACGCACGTGGGAGAGAGGATGGAAACACTCACACTCAGGGCACCCTTCTTTGCACGGAGGCCAAACCCATCAGATCCCTTCCCTTCCAGGGCCAGTAGGCCGTCCCCAAGCTGGAGCACTTCCCTGCCTTGCAGAGGATCAGAAGGTCAGCTTTAACAGGGCCTCAGTTTGAATCACAATAAATTGAGTGAATTCTTTAAAAAACAAACAAAACAACAGTTCCCTAAACTAATGTGAGGTCCAACCGCCCCCAAGCCAAGTATTTAACTGAGACCTGACCTAGAAGCAGTTCATACTTCCTCTGTCTGGGTGTGTGGGGCACGGTGTCACTTCCTGGGTCACAGCAGGGTGGGTGGTGGACAAGCAGGGCCCGGCAGTACCTGCCTCAAGAAACCCAGGGGACCTGTCTCCAGAGCTCGCTGCCAAAAACAAACAAAAAAACGATTGTTATAGAATACACATAACACAAAATTTGCCATTGTAACAAAATGTACGATTCCAGGGCACTAAATGCATTCGCAATGCACATCTACTTATATTTTATCCCATCACAAAAGATCCACGAGCACCTACTGTAGACGATGCAATTGGAAAAGTACAGAGAAGCCCAAGAAGACAGCAGGGACCATTCCCGCCCAGAAATATCCTGTTTTTGTTTTGACTTCTTCATTTCTAGTTTCTTATTACCCACAATTTTAAAAATAATAATCATAAGAAAACATTCTTACTCTCTACCTGCTTTGTAGCCGACTCTTTCCCCTATCAGAATATTGTGACTGCCTTTGTGTGGTGAGTTTTTAAAGAAACAGATCACTGAGCCTCTTTTTATTGTGGTATAATATGCATAATATAAAATTCACCGTCTTAACCATTTGCAAGCTTGCAGGTGGGTGGCGTCCACCAGCCACCAGTGAACTGTCTCCTAATTGTTTCCATCATCCCAAAAGGAAGGTCTGTACCCACTAAGCCGGCCCCCCCACTGCCCTCTCCATCGGCCCCTTCCCCAGCATTAAAGTTCTTTAACTTTGCAAAACACCCTTTCCAGGGATGTGGGTATTCTCTGCTCCACCAGCACAGGTAATTGGGAATGTGCCTTAAGCACAAAGACAGATGGTTTCACTCATTCTAGAAGTTTCCACAAACTATACGGCACCCATCTCCGTGATATGCTTTGGGGCAAGAGAATCCGAGGACGAGCTTCTTTCTCAAAGTCTCCAACATTGCCTCTTGGTCGCCCAGAGCAAGACAAAGGCGGAATGCGCTCTCTGTTCTCTGTGTCCTGTCCTCCATCCTCAAGCTACATTAATTACTTTTGGTGCTTTGACAAAAATATAGTTTGGAAACGGGCGAGGTAAGCAACGTGTTAATGGTGATGTTACATCGCGGGTCTTAATTATGCCTTGAGAAGCACTTACAGGGATGTGGAGCTGAGTGGCTGTAATTTCATGGTCATAGTCTCTTCCAAGGTGTGTGATGTGGGGACAGGGATGGTGTTTAAAGAGCACAGTGCGGCAGCTACACAGGATGAGCAGGACCAGGGTTGGAGAGCACAGCAGACCCCATATTCTCCCTTCCAGGTCCCTTCCAGGGGCCTGTGCAATTCCGCAGACACACACTGGCCTTCCCTTGATCCGGTACTTATTAAATCGGTGCTGTCTGCAAGGTGCCAAGGTGACAGTGTGAACCGGTGGGCACATTCCGCCAGGAGCTCCAAGGAATAAACAGGTGAACAACTACATAAAATAATGACAGATTGGCATAAATTCAGTGCAGGAAATAAATGTCAGGCTGTGATGGAGAGTGACAGGAGAGACACATTTAAGATAGTTCTCGGGGTGGCTTCTCCTAACAGGTGGCATTTAAACTGGCATATGAAAAATGAGAAGGACTTGGCTGGAGGAGGAGGGAGGGGAGTGGAAGGCCAGGAGACAGAGAGCAGGAGTCAGAGGAGGAGCAGTCTGGGGGATGGGACAGGGAGCAGAGCCCCTGTGCCCCGGAGGGGACCGGGGTGGCCTGAGAGGTGCCAGGAGGGCAAGGCCAGTTCCTGGAGGGTGGAGGCAGCTGGGGCAGGTGTGGGCTTTACTCCCAGCTTGCTTGGAAGCCTTCAAAGGATTTTGTTTCTTTTGCACTTTAAAAATCTTTTCATTTTAGAGTAGCCTTTGAAGTCCAGAGCACTGTCGTGGGTCATTCAGGAGTTCCTAACTGCCCACACCTGTGCCCCTGTTGTTCACAAGTCACACTCACGTGGTTCAGTTGTCCCCGAGGAACCAGCACAGACACTTTCTCCTAACTAGAGCCCATGCTTCATTCAGAGTTCATACTATTTTGTCTGCTGTCCCTTTTCCATCCCAGGACCCATCCAAGATCCCACAGTGTCTGTAGCTGTATCTCCTTTAGCTCCTCTTGGCGGCAACATCTTCCCAGACTTTCCCTGGTTGGGACTGGAACGGGGAAGCTTTGAGTGCTGGCAGGGTGTGGGCAGGGTGGCCCCAATGGCTCTGCATGAGGTCTTCCTTGAGGAGCGATAGGTTTCTCAGCAAGGGTGATGGGCTTGGGAGGAAGATCACAGAGGTAAAGGCCAAGGGTCCCTGGTCCTGCAAGGATGGTCACTGTGGATGTCCACCTTGGCTATCCAGTCTCTTCCCTTTAAAAAGAGGTCACCGTACGCAGCCCAATCTTATAGGCTAGGAGTTCAGCTTTTCCTGCTTGGCAGCGGGGGTGGGGGTGGGGGTGGTGTCTCCATAAATTATCTGGGATTCTTCTGTGTGGAAGATCCGTCTGTTCTCATTTATTTACCTTCATCTTCTGTCTATATCAGTGTGGACTCATCCTACTGATTTCCTACTTGGGGTTAAATTCTGACACTATGCATTCGTTTTGTTTCTCTGGGCATTGGCTATTAGGAGCGCTTTCAGTCCACAGCTACATCTCTGTATCAGTCCACGTTGTCACTATAACAAAACACCTGAAGCCAGGTACTTATAAAGAAAAGAGGTTTATTTAGCTCACAGTCCTGCTGGTGGAAGAGCATGTGCATCATCTGCTTGGCAGGTGAAGGCCACATGGTGGGTGACCCCACAGTGGCAGGAGCAGGTGTGTAGAAGATCTCATGGTGAGACAGGAAGCCAGATGCACCAGAGATGGGTCGGGCCAGCTCTTTCATAACAACACATGCCTCCGGAACCAAGTCACTCCCTTCCCGGGGCAGTGCAGCCAGGACCCACTCACCTTCCATTAGGCCCCTGTCTTAACAGTCCCCCCACCTCTTAGGCTGCCATTTTGGAGACGAAGCTTCCAACACAGGAAACTTGGGGATACAAACCACACCCAAGCCATGGCAGACCTCGGACAGGCCCTGTCACCCTGCTCCTTTCCCTTTGGCACAACAGATGCCATCAACAGACACCAGACTTGAACACCCTCAGCCCAGTTCCAGGCTCTGCCTTGCCTCCAAGGAGCCCTGGGTCCCTTGACTGGAGACTGAGGCTGGAAACAGATCCAAGCACAGGGCCTTCCACGGGTCTGAAGTGCAGGGCAGCTTGTCCGATGTCACTGTTAACTGTCCTGGATGTGGTGGAGAAAACGTATCAGTGGGAGGCCAGAGAGGAGTACCGGTTAGAAGGTTATGGTGACGTCAGTGACTTCACAAGCACACAGGATGACTGGAGTGGGTTGGGAGATGGCTACTGTGCCCAGCCTGCCTCTACTGGGGACACTCCAGCGCGTCCCCGTTCTCTTTGGTCATCCTAAATCGATTTCATTGCTTATTATCAGGACCCTCGTCTCACGGAGCTTCGTGGCTCCCACCTTCGACTTCTGCAGTGAGTCCTGGAAAACAGCCTGGGTGGGGTTTATCGCCCCTCTCCCCAAATCACAGAGCCTGGCACCTGTGCCACACTCAGGAAATGCTCCCCGGGCTGAACCTGCTGTTGGGGGAACAGAGCAATTGTCTGCGATGGAGCACCGTGAACAGGGACCTGGGAGGCGAGGGCACCCACTTAAGAAAATAAACTGTTTCCAAGTTCTTCCTGTGCATTCATTTGCATGGAAACAATTAGTGTGCTAATTAAAATTGAGTCTTATCTGTTCATTAAAGTAAGCCCAGCAGGACCTCCGGTTGGCAAGACTGTGCTAGCAAAACTTTTGAGGATCTCTGGTAGCAGACGAGAAGCCACTTGGTGTCCAGGCCCACATTTCCTAACTCAGGGGACTCTCACACTTGGCCAGCCTTAGGTTCCCGTTACCAGGTTGGCAAGCACCTGTCAGCCCATCCTGTCGCAGGCTCAAATGAGCAAGAATTTGTAATCTTCCCCCAGCCCGGCCTGGCTGGAGTTTGCCTGGCTCCAATCAAGAGTTTGTGGCTCAAGTGATTAGTACAAACAAGATCTCAGAAGGGAACACTTAACCTACTTAAGACAGCTCGCTGTTCCGCCGCAATTAGGACCATTTGCACACAATGAACCAGCTCATTGCAGATAAGCCTGATTTCCGCCATTAAGGGGGATCCGGCAGGACCGGGGCTTGGCAATACTTTGCCAATGGTTAGTTTGTATCACCCCATGTTCATGAAAGCAGTAATGTAGCGATTTACAGAAAGCGATGCCCTATATTCAGATTCCTAAGGAAATCTGGCTAGGCCTTCATTTCAGCATCCATGAAATGGGGTTCTACTTATCTCACGTGGCGGTTGTGAGGAGTTAATGAGTAGGTTTATATCCATAAAGCTGGATTCGCTCTGGCCTGCCCCCAAATTTGGTTAAATGAAGAGACAGACTCTGAGCTCGGGAGGCTTCGATTCAGCCGCCGCGGTATTCATGGGACGAGAACAGCATCCGCCCGCAATCTGGGCTTTGCTAACAACTAGCCAGGCGACTTGGGGTCCGACTTCTCTAAATTCCAAATGTCTCCTTCTATCACATGTGCTGGATGAATAAACTTTGTGATTTTAAGCTTTACTTTTCTTTTTTAAGTTAAATATGTTTGTTTGTATGCTTCTATTCCATTGGGACAGAAAAACTTTCTTCTACCCTCTTAGGTTCAGTGCTTGAGAGTCTGAAAATTAAACTAACAAAAGACAGATTGGCAAGAGAAGATATACACCGTTTGTTAACATTTACATGCCCAGGAGTCCACAGAAAAGAAGTGAAACTCAAGAGGGAGTTAGATTTGCAGCCTTATATGCCCTTCGAATAAAGGAAAGACAGCTGGCTTCAGGAGATAATAAACATGAGGAAATTGGGGGACCCGGCTGCGTCCTGATCTGAGTTACTCCACATTGTACAGGGCGCGGCTCCCTGGCTGGGCTGAGCCCTGGGTCACTCCATTTGATAAAGCAGGAGTTTGTCCTGAGCTACTCCATCTTGAGAGTAAGCGCTAAGGCAGGACCCTTGGTAACTTGTCTGGATAAACAGATAGCCACCTGATATCGTGTGTACAGGACTTATCAAAAAGAATCACCCCAGGTGCTCAGCACAATCATAGCACAAACTGATAAATACATCATTCATGCTCATAAAATGGCCACCTGTGAATTTATTGAATTAAGTCAGAGGCACACAGATACCTGAGCCCATCAAACCCCTGTCGGGGAAAGCAGCCCCAAGAGCTTATCAGACACACCAGGCCACCAATGGACGCAGCCCCCTCACTGAGACTCCTAAAAAGAGCCCCCAAAACAGTGGGACAGCACACTGTCCCCGCTCCCCCGCAGCTAAGGAGACACAAGGTCCACAGAGGACTAACCAGACTCTGTCATGGGGCTTCAAGTCAGCCCGATGCCCTGTCTGTCATGGCCCTCCTCAAACGGCCTCTGTCCAGACCCTGGCCTTGAGCAAGTCCTGTGCCCTGAGCAGCAAGTGCTTCGGCTGGTTCCTGATCTCCCCTGGGCACCTGCCATGGCTCTGCCATCGGATTCTGCTCTCCGCCTTTGCTCTCAGCAAGACCTGAGAGCCTATGGCCTTAACCCTGCGCATATCATAGTGCAAAGTGTGACATGTGACCTGAGCATTACAGACTTCAGAAACTGAGACCGGAATGGAGTGAAAGAAGCTGAGACTGGCGCGGTGCCAATGCCAAGTGAACCGAGAGTACTCGAGTGAATCACAGCTGGTAACAGTGATGCAGCTTGTCAATTTATTGGCACGCAATAAATTCCGATATTGCAGAAAGGCACCAGTGTGTCTGATCTGTTGATGCATAGCTGGCTCACAACAGGGAGAACCCGGGAATCTGAGCCACCAGGTCTGAGCCACCAGGGCCACTTTAGGAAGGTCTGTTTATGTGGACTCATCACACAGAGCTGGCGCCTTTGGGGACAGCACGTTTTGCTCCCTTGATTCCAAGTGAAACCACAATAGGAGTGGCCCGAAGTGTGACGGAGAGCAGAGGTCCAGCCCAGGGAGCCGTGGGGCTGAACTTCTCTGCTTTTGGACTTGACCTTGAAGCAACAGCACAGAACTTGGGAACCCTGATGGAAAATCCTCCTCTCTCCTCATCCAGGTGCCCTGCTCAGCACCTGCCCTTGCCAGGTACCATTTTAGGCAAATAGATTAAAAAAGAGGATGATTCGGAGTAGTGAGGCTATGAGACAAGAGAAAATGGGGTGATGCTGTCCCGGAGAAGAGATATCTCCAGAGGAGAGTCCAAGGGGGGGACTCCACGCAGGAGCAGAGGGGTCTTTGGATTACAGACGGGAAACAATTCCAGTACATGCCAATCAGAGGCAGAGACAAAGGTTCATCCCAAGAAGGAGGGACACATTCACCACGGAGCGCAGGGCCATCTTGACCGTGAGAGGTGCAGTTCTTGGGTCCCCTGCTCTTCTTTTACAGGAACCTTGGTGAGGGCTGGGCATGGGAAGGTGTCCAGGATGACACCAGTCAGGTGATTTCCGGTGGCCTGGTCAGGCTCAGGATCCTCGGCTGACATGGTCTTCATCATCTGATATGTAGAAAGCACTGGAAAGTTCCCTTAAAGTACAACTTCCTCAAGACATCACGTCTTTCTTTGCTTTTCTCTTTATTGGGGATTTCACTAATAGTGCACAGGAGATTGACAGGTTTCCCAGGGATCTGGGAGTCACTGGCCTGGAAGCGAGGTGGTAGCAGACCTGGAACTTGGGAAGTGAATTTTTTTTCCTTGCTCTTCTTCCATGCCTCCTTTCTACCTATTTCTTACCCCTTTTATCCAATCTGGAACAAAGAGGATCTTTGTTTGGGTTCCCAAGAAGCGGACACTGAGAAGAGGATTTGGGTGCTGATGGGGAGGAGGTCCCCAGAAACACAGGGAGAGACGGGGCTTGAGAGCAGGAGGGTACGGAGGTCAGTAAAGGACTCTGGAGCTCTATGCTGCAGGGGTCTCAGTGCCAGTGGTCAGCCCAGCTGAGGGAGGTGCTCACCTCCTCCGCAGCTCCCTTGGTCATTGTGAGGGGTGCTTCTGGGTAGGGGGAGAGGCACGAAGTCCCTGGCCCTTCACATGGCCAGTCCTGCCCTTGCACCCAGAGAGAGCCTTCAGGCAGAGTGAGAGGCACTGAGAGCTGGGGTCAGGCCGGCACCCTCCAGGGGCGCTGAGTAGTGTGTGCAGAGGGACCTTAGCACCCTGCAGGGACTAGGGGCAGGCAGCCAGCTTCAGGGGCTCCTGGCTCCCTGACAAGATTTTCTCTCAGCTGGAATTCAATTCTTTGTCCTGGAGGAGAGTAAGAGCTACAAGACTATGGCTATTTTCTCTTTAAATGACTTCAAATTCACAGAAGAGTTGAAAACAGAGTACCCCCCTCTGCCCTACCCAGAACACATCTCAATATTTTTTTCCCCAAGAGCAGGTTGGCCACAGGATGCATCCTGCCCCAAACTCTTTCATATTTTCCAATTTACTTATTCTCTGAAAATAAGGACACCCTCCTGCAGAGCCACAGCACGACCACCAAAATCAGGACATTCATGCTGGTCGGTGACGGCCACTTGGCCAACCCGCCTCACATCTCCACGTCCCACGTCAGCATGGCTCGCTGTCCTCATCACCACAGGTCCCGATAGCCTCCTGGGAGCTGGAGCACTGCTCTGACTCCTGGGACCTTGACATCTTCGATGACTTCCAGCCAGCTGTTTTACAGAGCGCTCTTGGGTTGGGGCTTGGGTGAGGCTTCCCAGCCATCAGATGCAAGTCCCCAAGAGGGCGCGGGGTGCACTTCTCGCTCACCTGATTAGACTGGGCTCGGCTGTGACTTGTCTGTCACTCGTGACACAGGCTCCTTGGTGGAGGGAACATTTCTCCAGACAGAGTTGCTCCTTCTCCTTGATAATTAGCAAGCATGTCGTGGCGAGGTACTTGGAGACCGTGTGCGTCTGCTGCCACTCACAGGCTTCCACCCAGGAGGTTTCGCACCATGGCTACATCCTGGCTGAACACATTATTACTATTTCAGTTGCTAAAAGGTGATTTTCTAATCCTGTTGTTCCTTCTGCATTTATTGGTTGGGTTTCTAGGATAAGGTCTTCCTCTTTTCCCAGGTGTGTGTGTGTTTGCATCAACATGGACTCATGGGTTCTGCCTTCATCCAGTGGATTATAAACGGCTCTTATTTATTTTGATGCTCAAATCATTCCAGATCTGGCCTGTGGAGGCCCTCTATGCTAGGACCTATGTTGTCTGTAACATTATCTCATCTTGCTTTGAATATCTTCTTATTTTCCAGGAAAAAAATTTGCATTCTTGCTTATCATGTACTTCTTCTTTATTTTATTTTATTTTATTTATTTATTTTTTTTATGTGGTGCTGAGGATCGAACCCAGTGCCTTATGCGTGCTAGGCGAGCACGCTACCACTGCACCATAATCCCAGCCCCTTCATGTACTTCTTCTGTCCCAGCTTTGAAACCAGCCATTTCTCCAAGGAGCCCTGGTCCTTCTCAATGGAGAATGATGTTTAGAAGCCCAGATCTGCGCGTTCAGGGTGCTCATTGCTTTGGGGAGGTGATGTCCTCTCACCCTCTCAGTGGCCACAGGCATCTACTTCTGTATTTCTTTCTTTATCTGTTTACAGTCATCCCCAGGTATCCATGGGGGATAGGTTCCAGGACTCCTCGTGGCACCCAAAGCCATAAATGCTCAAGTCCCTCAGCTAAAATGGTATGGAATCTGCACACCTCGCAGGAGAGGGGCAGCCACATAAGATACAGTCAAGATGAAGTCAAGTCCCAGCCCGACACCACAGGGAGTTCTGATGATTCCTGTTCTCCCAGCTAATCATGGAGGTTGGGGGGCACCTCCACATAAGGTGCCCTGGTCAGCTGAAGGCAAATTTCCCCAGAAGGCTGCCATTTGGGCTATTCACAGAAGCAGCAGAGGACCCAGGAGATGGCGACCTAATCAGAAAACAGATCCCAGGGGATCTGGATGTGGCACCCCACCCCATCCCACACAGCCACTTTCTCTTATTTTGAAGAAAACAAAGATTGACATTCTGATCAGATGACACCACAGGTTCAAGAAAGTTTCTCTATGAAGTGTCTGATAATGAGCGTTTTAGGCTTTGAAGCCCACATGGTCTCTGTCATGATGACCTAACTCTGTCCTTCCAGCACTCAAGCAGGTGTGGACAAGAGGAAATGGGTGGGTGTGGCCATGTTCCTATAAAACTTTATTTACAAAAATCTGGCAAAGAGCTGGATTTAGCCTGTGGGCCATGGTTTGCAGATCCCTGAAGACTCTCCTGCCAGGTCTTGAGCCTAAACCACTTTGTGGTGACCAGTGTGAACCCCAATTCGACCTGTTCCAGTCCCTCTCATTATTCTTCAAGGTATAAGCAGGAACTCCAACAAAGAAGATGAGACCGACAGCTCAAATTTTTGGCTAAATTTGGAAACAAACTGGATTAAGTCCAGGGCCTAATCTCTCTAGGGAGCCTGGACATATCACTGGAATCTTAAGCAGATGGGGAAAATGTAATCGAGTGGTTTGCAAAGACAACAACATCCCCAGAAAAAGAATGAATTTGGATCCCTGCCTCACACCATATTAAAAAAATTAACTCAAAATGGATCAAAAATTTAATTACACATAAGAGCTAAAACTATAAAATTGTTATAAGAAAATAGATATGAATCTTTGCAAAACTTGGATTAAGCAAAGGTTAATTATAGATATGACACCTAGACCATGAACAGCCAGAGAAAACGACAGAGCTTCATCAAAATTAAAAACTTGTGCATCAAGTAAAACTGTGATGATTAATTTTAGGTCCACGTGGGTAGGCTACAGATCTAGTCATTTAAGCAAAACTCTAGTCCAGATGTTGTTGTGAGGGTGTTTTGTAGATGTGATTAACATCTACTGTCTGTTGACTGTAAATTAGGATTACTTTCAGTGGTGTGGGTGGGCCTCACCCAATCAATTGAAGGTCTTGACAGCCAAGTCTGAGGGTTATGAGAGAAAACCAGAAATTCTATCTCAACATTACATCATTCTGAGTTTCTAGCTTGCTGGCTTTTCATGAAATTCAGACTTTCCAGTCCCCACAATTGGATGGGACAGTTCATTAAAACAGGCCTTTTTAAAAAAAAAAAATTTTTTTTCCTACTGTTTCTGTTTTTCTGTGGAATCCTGACTGATTCAGACACTATCAGGAAAATGAAAAGATCCACAGGAAGGGAAAAAATATTTGTAAATCATACACTGATAAGAGTCTACTGTCCAGAATATAAAAAACTCATACAGAAAAAAAAATAATAGGAATAATGATAATAACCTAGCTGGAAAACAGGCAAATGGATTTCTGCAAAGAAGATAAAAAATAGTTAATAAGTGCATGAAGACACGTCAACACCACTAGTCACCAGGGAAGTGCAAATCAAAACCACGAGATAATACTTCACGCTCACTTGGATGGCTCTGGTTTAGAAATGGAAAATAATAAGCATTACTAAGGATGTGGAGCAATTGGAATACTCATAAATGGTGAGTAGGAACGAGCCACTGCAGTGCAGTTAGAAGCTCACCAAAAAGTTAAAAACAGGTCTGATGTGGGACCTGGCAATTCTATAATATGGGTGTGCACCAGAGATATTTAACCAAGAGAATTTTTAAAAATATTTTTTAGTTGTCAATGGACTTTATTTAATTTATTTATATGAGGTGCTGAGAATTGAACCCAGTGCCTCACACATGCTAGGCAAGCGCTCTACCACTGAGCCAAAACCCCAGCCCTAACCAAGAGAATTTGACCACACATTCACACAAAAACTGTGCAAAATGTCTACAGCAGCATTATTCACGGCAGCCCAAAAGTGTTAACAGACCAGATGTCCACCAGCTGCTAAATGGGGAAGCAAAACGTGGAATGCCCACACAAAGGCAAGAAGCACTAATTTAGTCAGCTTGTTCACTGCTGTGATAAAAAGACCTGACCAGCTAAATCGTAGAGGAAAAGTTTATTTGAGAGCTCATGTTTTCAGAGATCTTCGTCCATAGAAGTCCAGCTCCATCCCTTGGGCTCCAGGTGAGGAAGAGTGTGGCAGAGGGAAGCAGCTCATAGGATGATCAGAAGCAGAGAAAGACTCCAGGCTCCAGATACACACATACACCCCACGGCCACGCCCCCAATGACCCACTTCCTCCAGCCACACCCCTCCTGCCTCCAGACACCAGTCAGTTAATCCCATCAGGGATGAATTCGCTGATTAGGTTAAGGCTGTAACCCAATCATTTCTCCTCCAAACCTTCTTACACTGTCTCACACGCGAGCTTTGGGGGACACCTCACGTCCAAACTATAACAAGGACCGATCCACACTACGACATGGATAAACCTCAAGAACACAATGCTAAATGAAGTCAGTCACACACCGCTGTATGATATAGAAGGAGGTTAGCTGTTGCCAGGGGTGGGGGACATCAAGGAAGGATAGGGAG
Source organism: Geosciurus inauris (assembly GCA_004024805.1). Classification (NCBI taxonomy): domain Eukaryota; kingdom Metazoa; phylum Chordata; class Mammalia; order Rodentia; family Sciuridae; genus Geosciurus; species Geosciurus inauris. Next base: position 56,595 of record PVHX01001365.1, on the reverse strand, counting down.
CCCCTGCTTCTGGCTTCTTTCAGGGCTGTTGAAAAGGTTCTGGAGTTAAATCCCGGTGATATTTGCACAATTCTGTGATGACCCCAAAATTTGTGAATTATCTACTTCAAAACAGCAAATTTCATGAGATAGAAATATCTCAATATTTTGAGACTGGAACAGCAGACAGACAATATTAACTGCCCACCCCAATATTTGTTCCTGGCATGTGCAGTGGTGTTGGGAACCCAGGAAGCCATCTTGGATTGTGAATTGGTGTCAGTCAAAGAGAAGGAGCCTGGTCCTGATGATTGATGAGCCGCTGTGGACTGCATACCTTAGGCCTTGTTTACATCAGAAAGAAATAAATGTCCCTTTATTGAAGAAGGGACAAGATGACAAGGTTTGTTTTGCTCATCCACCTGGAACTTAGTCCCGCAACAGTTCATATCTGCACTTGCCATGGCGATGGCAGTGGCTTGAAGCCCACAGACTGGAGTCCTCAGGATACTCGTTCACTCTCAAATCTGGCAGATGATGGTAGCTGTTGGCCATTAGCTAGGACACCTAAACATAGCTGTCCATGGGACTGGGCTTCCTGCCAACACAGAACTCAAGGGGTGTCCTACATAGGAGACACCGAGGCTCCCAAGGCAGGTGCAACACCTTTTATGACCTAGCCTTGTCCATGATGCATTTTCACTGAATTTTATTCTTATTTAGATGCAAGTCACTAGGTCATGGTTGTTTGTGTTGTTCAAATCTTCTGTCCCTATCCTGATTTTTCTTGGGGGGAGGGAGTCTACTTATTTTTATTAATTACTGAGGTAGGGATTATATTCACTTTCAATTGCTGTGATAGCAAATGATCACAAATTTGTCACTTAAAATGACATAAATTTGTTATCACACAGTTCTATGGGTCAGAACCACTGGACATGGGCCTGAGTAGGCTACCATCTAAGTGTTAGTGAACTGCTTTCTTCTCTGAGGAAACCATTTCCTTGCCTTTTCCAGCTTCTACAGCAACCTACAACCTTGGTTTGGGGTTCTTTCTATTTTTATTATTTTATTTATTTATTGGTCTGGGGTTCTTCTCCTCAAAACCAGCAATGGGAGATTGACTCCATCTCACATCGCACCATTCTGACATCCTCTTCTTCAGCCCTGTTTCACCTGCAAGAAGCCCTATGATTACATTGGGTCAACTCAAATAAACCAGGCTCATTTTCCTGTTTTAATACTAGATGATTAGCAAACTTAATTCCTATTGCAATCTTAATTCTCCTTAATCATGTAAGATAATATATTCACAGACTCCAGGAATTTGAACATGGACATCTTCAAAGTGCTATTATTCTCCCTACCACAAGAATATTGAAATTTTTAACTATAATTATGTATTTGTATTTTTTCTTGCAGTTCTATCTGGTTTGGCTTTGTGTATATTAAGTTTTATTATTGGTTGCATAAACATTTAGGATTATTATACTCTCTTAATAAATTGAGTCCTTTATTATATTTTTTGGTTTGAAATCTGCTTTAATATGGTCATTCCAATTTTCTTTTAATTAGTGTTGGTATGGTATAACGTTTTTATCCTTTCACTTAAATTTTTTTTCTCAGAGCAGTCTTTCAAATGAGTTTATGCTTTGGGCCTGCAGTGGATGGGGTCTTGTTGGTTCCTGAGATGCCATCAGGAATCTTTCCCCTGTGTCTTGCAAAGTACTTGGTTTCTCTTTAATGGTGATTATCTTTTTAGCAACCCCACCTTCCTTGACCCAAATTTTATACATGCTTTTGTATAAAAAGCATGGCCAAATTGCAAGTTTTTCAAATCTTTCTGCTCTTATTTTTGCTTCTGATTCTCACAGTAAACCTGGCTAAAAGCTGCCAGCAACACCCCAGCCTCACCCGAGTGCCATGTTGCTTTGAAATTTCCTGTTAGATTAATTAGTCCATCACTTTTAAATTCAGCCTCACATAAAGTCTCAGTATATGGGTAAAATATAGACAAGGTGTTTGCCAGAATATAACTTGTGTAGCCTATAATCCAATTCCCAATAAAGTCCTCATTCCCTCTGAAACCTCATGAGCACAGTCTTTACTTAATGGCATTCTTGTCTTCTGAGCTCCTAGCAGAATTTCCTACTAAGCTTTTCTTACAACACTCTAAGGTTTCCCCAGCCTGCACCACCAAACTTTTCCAAACTCCTCTCACAAACCAGTTCCAAAGGCTTCTGAATCACATAGTCAGGTTAGTTACAGCAATGAGTCTGCTTCTTAGTACCCATTTCTGCCTTAGTTTAACTTCACTGTGCCCAAAATACCTGATGAGAACAACTTAGAGGAAAAAAAACTTTATTTTTGACTCACAGTTTCACAGGTCTTAGTCCATGGTCAGCCAACTCCATTTCTTTGGGCTTGAAATGAGGCCAGAACATCATGGTGTAAGCATGTGGCAGAGGAAAGTTGCTCATCTCCTAGCAGCCAAAAAGCAAAGAGAGCTCATGCTTTTACTTTCTAATGTGTGCATTTATGTTTAAAATAAGTTTTTTTTGCAAACAACACTTAATTGAGTCTTCCACTCTTTTTTATTCAAGATAATAATATCAGACTTTTAATTTGTCTCTTTAGGGCATTTGCATTTAATGTAAGTACCAATATGACTGGGTTTAAATATAACATCTTGGTATTTATTTTCCATTGATTTCATTTGTTATTTTTCCTTATATATTCTTCTTCTGCCTCTTTTTGCATTAATCCCTTTTTATGATTTCCTTTTATCTACATTATTGACTTGTTAGCTATATATCTTTGTGTGTGTGTGTGTGTGTGTGTGAGCTTTCTTTCTTTTGGGGGGCGGGGAGGGGCTTGCTCTAGAGTTTTTCCCTTTTAATTTTAATTTGCTACCATCAAAAAATGCTATCCCATTTCATACATAGATTAAAACCATAAATAGTCTTTTATTCCATTCTCCCACTTTCTGTATTAGAATGCTCACACATTTTACTTCTGTAGATATTACAAATCATTATTGCCACTTCCTTTAAGCAGTCAAATATATTTTATAATTATAAAAATAGGTGGCGCATGCCTGTAATCCCAGTGCTTTGGGAGGCTGAGACAGGAGAATCGTGAGTTCAAAGCCAACCTCAGCAACAGCGAGGCACTAAGCCACTCAGTGAAACTCTGTCTCTACATAAAACACAAAATAGGGCTGGGGATGTGGATCAGTGGTCGAGTACCCCTGAGTTCAATCCCCGGTACCAAAAAATAACTATAAAATTAGATTTTTATATATATCCATAGATTTACCATTCCTGGCACTTTTTGTTACTTGGTGTATATCTATATATGTATCTGATTTGATCTTCCTAATGCCAAAGAACTTGTTTTATGTATCTTGTAGGTCAAGTCTAAGGATGATCAATTCTCTCAGCTTTAGTGTGTCTGAAAAAGATCTTTATTCTGCCTTAATGTCTTGAAAAATATTCAGGAATTATAAATTGACTGAGTTTTTAAAAATTTAATCCTCTAAAGATGTCACTTTATTGTCTCATGAGAAGTCTGCTTTGCCTCTGATCTTTCTTCTTTGATGTACAATGTGTCCTTTCCTCCGACTGTTTTTGAGGTTTTCTCTTGATCATTGATTTTGAGTGACTGTATTATGATGAGGCATAGTTTGGGCTCCTTTGTTTTGTTCTTCCTGGGGAGGTTTATTGGACTTCTTGGATCTGCAGGTTTGTGGTTCTCATCAAATTCAAAAATGTTTTAGTTCCTAGTTCTTCAGTTTTTCACCATCTCCTGTGGCCTCCTTCTGAGTCTCCAGCTACACATACATCAGAGCACTTGATGTTGTCCATTGGTCACTAATGCTGCTTCATTTTTCCCTTGCATTTTTCTCTGTGCACTTTGTTTCACATAGTTTCTATCACTCTATTTTCAAATTCACTGATCTTTCTTTCCTGGGGTATCTAACACACTTTTAATTTCATGCAGTGTATTTTTTGTTTCAAACATTCTATGAGCCTCAGGTCACTTATTTCCCTTCTCTCAGGCAGTGGTCCACGCTGCTCATTTCCAATGTCTGAAAACCACTGTTCCCTATACTTAGTCTGACTCTGGTTATTTAAAGTGGGAGGGCAATCTAGTCCCCAACTCTCCATTATGGTCAGAAGCAGAATTCTAGAACCACCACAGTAAGCTACTTAAGTTGACAGATGAGGACCAAAGAGTCACATCAGGCAGATTAGTGGACCACGAAACAGACTGCAGCAGAGTGAGATCGGTCCCCTGCATGGCTTTTGGTTTACTGGTGAGATTTCCAAGTTTGCAGCCAGACTGGTGTCTCCATCTCCCTGTTGGGAACAATAGCTGGGGTGGGGGAGGCCTGAGTCCTACAGGAACTGTCCTTGCATGTCCATTGGGTCATGTTACTGGTAATCGGACCTGTTGCTCTGGCAGCTCCAGGGTGCAGTTCAGGCCTCCGTGTGGCCTATGGTAAACATCCCTTGAGATCTGATAACCCTGCAGCTCCAGCCACACCAATGCCTCTAATTCTCCCAGCCCTCCTGCTGAAAGCCACCAGTCCTGTGTGATCTCTGTGCAGGACTCCTTGCCATTTCCACTTAAGTCACCTTCTACTTTTTACTGCTGCTCAGAATGAAAACAGCATCTGGTTCCTTGTCATTAAAACAGGAGGGCGTAGGGAGGGCAGACCTCCTAACAGGGATGCAACAATCAGATGGGTTGACTCAGCCCAGTTGGGCTTGTCCCCTGCCACTGTCTGGAGTTGAGCCAAGCTTTGATCCTTGCCCTAAAACCCAGACAGAAAACATATCAGAAGTTAAATGTCAACAAGATGGGGGCCACGTGGGCCTCCAGCCTTCAAACACTTAACTCCAGAATCACCAGCACAGTATGGGCTCAGGAGTGGGAGACAACCTGGGATTCAAGTCTCAGCTTCCCGACTCACCAGCTTTATGACTTCAGACAACTTATCTCTGTCCCTGAGCCTTAGAGATTGACCTTGGGCATAAGTGGAGATGACCTTAGTCCTCCCCCTGAGACTGCTCTGAGGTTAAATGAGATAGACCATCTGAAGAACTTCCCGCAGGGCCAAGCACGTGAGCAGACTTCGTGCACGTCATCTGCTGTGAGAACAGGAGTGGCCTGTCCCCACTGGCCACCAGGCTGCAAGTCTCGGCACTGATGTGCAGGAGAGAGCAGAGGTTTGGATTGGACGTAGGCTGGACCTTCTGCTGTAGACTGGCTCATCATGGTTGATATAAGCAGAAAGGCTTCTCTGCACCTAGCAAGGAACCGGTTTCTAGTAGCTTCCCGACCAAGACCATGTCTCTCTGCCTGGATGGAGGGAGGAGAGCCAATGTGGGTGACCAATTTGTCAATCTTCTTTTTTCTGCATGTGGCTCTCACAAGCAAGCCCTGGGAGGGACACTGTATCTGAAGGGACTTCTATAAAGTGTAGCCAGCTAGGACACTGGCCAAATTTTCTGGGCCAGAAATGAAAAAGAAATACTTTTTCTCTTCTCTTTAGCAACCACTCTGCCTTCTGGCCCTAAGTAGGTCATAAGGGGCCCTCTCGGATTCTACATTGTCTTGGTTTGAAGGAGTCTTGGCCACAATTCCAAATATCTTTCTCAGTATTGTTAGTGAATAAAGATGTATATTATGGTGCTGAGATGACCGTTTCAATGACAGCTGCCCCCCACCACAGGCTGGTCTGGGTCTTGGCATGCCCCCCTTCCCCAATAGCCTGATAATCAGTGTGAAGGTAGGTGATGTTTGAGACTGGTTTTGAAATTCCTGGAAAAAAAGTAGAATATTTGCAATCGGTCTCTCCTTGTGGCCTTGGTTACACTAAGAGTTTGGAAAGCTGAAGATGGAAGGGGGCTCGCTCTCCTGTTAGCTGGGCCATGTCAGGGTGGCCAAGGCTGCTTTGCGTGCCCTTTCTTGGGGCAGCTGCTCCCATGGCGGGACAGGGGCTGCATCCGTCTTGTGACCAAGCCATGGGCATGCTTGACAAAAGAAAGGCTCCCCTGCTCAGAGGGAGTAGGAGGCGGGGGTCTAGGAATGCCACCCCCATCTCTGGATGTGCTGGGCAATGCTCTCCCCTCTGACAAGGTCATGTGCCTCCCAGTTTTGTGGAGAACCTTGCAAGCGAAACCCCTCTCAGATTCACGGTGCCCCATCCTGTTCCACTTGACCTCTGGGCTCAGAATTCAGCTTGAACTTTGGGTTAATGAGCTTAGCCGTCATTGTCCTCTTGAGCAGATCAACCAGTATCCTTCTGCCCGCGGTCCATGCCGTGGGGCATATGTGGTGCAAATTCAATTCCGAATGCATGGCCTGAGAGCTCCCGGCTGCGAGGGCTGGGTGGGCGGTGTGTGCGTGTGTGGAGGGTGAGGCTCGGGGCCAATAAATAGAATGCAGTGTCTCACCCTGGAGACCCTCCACCAGGGACCCTTAAGATGCTCACGGCTGAGGCATACCTGTCATACTGCGGGTGTCCCTGGAGGGCTTAGTGCCATCTGTGAGAGCACAGCAAGTCTGGAGGAAAGAGGGCACATGGCTTGGGGGCCAGTTGGAGATGTCATCCACACCCTCCGCCTCCCGGTCTCCCCCTGTCCTGTGTCATCAGGGTAACCAACCCTCACCCCTGCAGGCACCGGAAGCCCAGTGCTAATGAAAGGTGTTATCCAGAGAGCCAGTGCCAAGCCAAGCCGACATAATTAGCTGTATTTGTGGTCCTTGAGGTTTGGCAAGCGGGGATGGGGTGGGAGGAGAGCTGGGGAGGGGGCTTCCTCTTCCAAAGCCTCAGAACAAAGAGAGCAATTTGGATGGCTTCCAGCTAATGAGTGACTTTCCAAGGTCTAATTAGCGCCTGCTTCACTGGCGAAAGACAGGGATGCTCCACTGGCCTTCAGCCCCAGCCGTGGGCTTTGTGGATGCCGGCAGTCCCTGGTGTGCCCGCCATCGCCACCATTCTAATGCCAGCAGGTACTTCCCCCCCCACCAAAAAAGTGCCATTCTCATGAGCATTTGAAGTACAGCTGGATAATATTGTTGGCGTCCCAAATGGTCCGGAGCCCTGCAAGGGTCCTTAGTTCTCAGGTTGACAGAGAAAGAAGAGACAACAAGCATCCTTTCTGTTTTTAAATTCTCCAACAAGCCAAGTTTACTTCCTTAAATTTAAAACATTTTTACTGAACACATACCATTTGTACATATTTATAGGATACGGCAAGAAAATTTGATGCATATATACAATGTGTAATGATCTAAGCAGGGTAACTGGTCTCTCCATCTCCTCGAACATTTATCATTTGTATGTGTTAGGAACCTTCAGACAATGCCAGTTATTTTGAAATATATCATAAATCATAGACTACGGTTACCCTGCTGTGCTGTGGTGCAGTGGATCGCATGCCTCCTATCTAACTGTATTCCGGGACCTGTTATCTAACTTCCACACTTCCCCTAATCCTTCCTAGACTCTGGTGACCTCTGCTCTACCCGCTTCTTCTACAAGATAAAAAATAAGGAGTGTTCAGGCGGGCGCAGTGGCCACGCCTGTAATCCCAGCACTTAGGCTGAGACAGGAGGATCGCGAGTTCAAAGCCAGCCTCAGCAACAGCGAGGCGCTAAGCAACTCAGTGAGACCCTGTCTCTACATAAAACACAAAATAGGGCTGGGATGTGGCTCAGTGGTCAAGTGCCCCTGAGTTCAATACCTGGTAACCGCTACCCCCCAAACAACAACAAAAAAATTTTACCAATAAGCACTGCAGTAGCAAGTTCTGAAAATCCCCAATCAAGCCGGGCATGGTGGCTCAAACCTGTAATCCCAGCACTTAGGGAGGCTGAGACAGGAGAATCGCGAGTTCAAAGCCAGCCTCAGCAACAGCGAGGCACTAAGCAACTCAGTGAGACCCTGTCTCTACATAAAACACAAAATAGGGCTGGGGATGTGGCTCAGTGATCGAGTGCCCCTGAGTTCAGTCCCTGGTACCAAAAAAACAAAAATAAGGAGTGTTTCATGAATCTGCACATCATCCTCGTGGAGGGGCTGTGCTCATCTCTATCTTTCCAATTTTAGGCCGTGCATGAAAAAGCCAGCACCTAAGTTCACTTCCGTACAATCTCGAGCCAATGGATTAACCTTGGACTAGCTGTGGTTTCCTCAGCTAGGACACAGGGGTGACAGTCAGACACAACCTGAAAGGCTGTTGTGAAAATCAATGCCAAGGGCATAGTTTGGTAGATGTTCAAGACAGGGTACACGGTGACAGTGACCATAGTGATGGCAATGGTGATGGTGACAGCGACTGTAGTACCACTGCCGCTCCTGGTAAGGATGTTGAAGATGCTGGTGGCGACAGGCATTTCTCCTCCACGATCTTGTTGCCCTGGGCGGGGGACCTCCACAGCATGATAGAACGAGAACTGCGAGTGACCAAGCTCACACACGGGTCCTCACTGCACACAAGACACCGTGAGGACAGTGACCACACGTACAGCAGACCTGATCATTTCCAAAGGGCTCACATGGCGCCGTCTCGTCTGCTCCATTCCACGGCTCTTTGAGCAAGTTATTATAACCCTCCATCCGCAGAGGAAAACACCCGGGGCCCAGAAAGTTCAGAACTTGTGAAGGTCACCCCAGTGGTAAGTGAAATAGCCTGATCTTGAACCTAAGCCCTGAGCCCCCAAATCTGATGTCCTACCTGAGGCACAAATATTGCCTCCCAGGCACCTCAGGACTAGGAGAGGAGCTCAGGACACGGACCAGGCTGGTCCCAGAACTTGGAGTTTATAATGAGGGAGCTGGAGACCTGAGACAGAAGGGAGTGGCCTCAGTGGCCGATGGCACCTAACACCCACCAGCCCAAGGGAGAGACAGGAAGCGGCCCAGACACCAGATGCAGAGGAAGAAGAAGGGTCACATCCTGTGTGTTCTTCACAGGACACAGAAAACCCCCCGGGCCGTCCCGCCGGCCCCGCAGCAGGCTTCCTGTCACTCCCCCTGGGCTGGAGGTAGCAGCCATGTCCCCTCCGGAGCAGTTCAGCACAGCCAGCATGAGCGGCGTGAGCAGGTGCTCCCGCACAAGAATCCGTGTATGTGCACTGCCCTGGGGGTGACCATCCTGGGGCTGGTCACTCAGCCTCGACTATCAGGTGGGTGCAATGGTGCCACAGGGCAATGGTGCTAACCACAGGGCGCTCTGGCCAGGAGGCAGAAAATGCCATCTCTCTCCGTGTCAGAGTCCGAGGCAGGAAGGGGCTGGGAAGGGGCGCCAGCTTCCTCCCTTAGTTGACAGGGCGGTCACTTTGGCGATGTTCCCCAGTGCTGGAGTGGGTATTTCTGGTACCTTTGTCTCCAAAGCTCCTCTCCACGCTGCTGGGTCCCTGGGAGCAACACTCAAAGCACAATCAGGAGGGGACAGGAGGAGCTGCCCGCTGCGGGCCAGGGAGACACGGGCCTGTGCTCTCTGCTGGGCACAGGGAGCTGGGGTCCCTCTCCTCCCTCTGGAGTTTCTGAACAGCGCTACCTTTATAATCTCCTCTGATCAGACCAAACCCAGGCCTCCCGATTTGAGTTTTTGCAAGGGAAGCCTCAGGGGATAAGCAACACTCAACTCTGAGGGCTGTAACCCCCACTCTGGGCTGTAACCCCTGCACTCACATGTCTGGCACGCTGTGCTCCTTTATGTGACCTTTGTCCCCAGGAGACAGTTGAGACTCCTTACATGGCTGCCCAGGGGTCACAAGAGCACAAAGCAGAAACGTCCTGGTCTTTGTTTCTGCAGCATCCTATTGGCTATCAACACGGATGAGATCACACGAGGTCATGAACCCAGGGAAGGGTGGTTCGTGGCGCCATCTTTGAAGACCACCGATGACCCAAGTAAATGTAAGAACTCCCAGCTGCCTGAGCTAGCACACTGAATCCAGGGAACGTGGTGAGTTCCCCTTTAATGAACTCAGGATGAATCAGAAATGTGATTAATCTCCCTCCCTGGTCTAATTCCTTTGTTGAAGGGACAGACGAGGCAAGACACTGGATAGGAAACAGGAAACAGGTTTATTTGACTGCAGTCGGTTCAGAGGGCAAAGCTTTTCCACTGTTATCAATTGATCCCCCTGAACCCCAAGTTCAGGCAGTTTCTGAAGTTTATACCCTGAGTGTAAGGGGAGGGCCTCAGAAGTTCACAGTCTGCAGAAGTTCACACAAAAGCAGTTTTTTCTTTTACTGTTCTGGGCAAGTTAACCCTTCAAGGACAGCACCTGAGAAGGAAAGAGCTGCTTCTCCCCTCTTTCCTCCCCTGCCCACTGTTACCATGGAGCCCAACTAATAGCTTCTCTTATCTCTGAAATACAAATGTCTCTGTGAAGCTCAGGCCCAAGGCCAGAGGCCTTGTTAAAGGACCTGTCCTTCTTGTTACACTTTGCATTTGCAAACACGCTTTCAGAAAATATTATATTGTTACTATACTAGATAGTCCATAATGGTTTTTTTGAAAAACTAGTAAGGGGCATCCAGCACCTGGAGTGCTAACCCCTTTAGTGGCCAAGCAAGAGAGAGCAACAAGAAATAGGAACTTTAATTACCTTGAATTCTTCAGTAGAGACTCTTTTGCTGATAGTCTTACGATCAGTTATGGTGCAGATTTCTGGAGAAGCTTAATAAAGATTTTCTGTGGTGCCACTACACCTTCAGGGTCCTTGCCCCCCAACTCCCTCATTTTCTGATAATTTCAATTAACAAAACATTCTTTGGGTGCATAAGACACACGAATCTATTTTCAATCCCTAGATGGCCTGGGGGTGGTCCAGAGGAAACATGGTTTCCCTCGGCAAGGAGGTCAGTCCAAGATTTTCCAACAAGACAGGATTCACCCATGTGGGAGACTCAGTAAACGAGGGATTTTGCTTCTATCAGTAAAAGTTGCCCAAAGCCAGTTTCAGCTCAGAGTCCCTCTTTTAACACCCCGCCTGGTTCTCACTTAAGAGATTTACTGGGATGAGAGCTCAACTATATTGCAGTTCAGCAACCTCAGGGTTACAAAGCAACGTGTTTTCAGTTAAGCTACCTGTGGCTGATGCAGATGAGAAGTCATGCTCAAGGTAGCCGTCGATGTTCTTGGGATTTCTCATAAAGCTGGAGTCGTAACGCGGAACCCTGAGGTTGTTGGGGTTTGTTTTTTTCTTTAAGCTCTGCAGTGTGGTTAGAGTAGTTGGTGTACCCCACAAGGCTGGCCTTCCTCATTCCTGCTTGAACGGGTCATCACAGCAGTCTGCCAGCTTGCCACGATGTGCCCTTAATGACCAAATGGCTCCAGGCCCTACCCTTTCTGCCAACCGGATCCTCCTCGCCTTCAAATCCAGTCAGATCAAATAACCAACCACAGATTTCCATTTCCTTGAAAATCCTGTTAGGATTCAGCGGTGGATAATGGAAACCTCTCTCGCCAATTTAGGCAGAGGGGCAACTACCATCAAATGTTAGGAGCCTCCCAAGTGTTAGGAAGGATGGGCGGAGCAGGCTCGGCACTGAATCCAGAGGGGGAAGCTCCGGTCTCCAGCATCCTTCCATCTCTCCTCCACTGTTTCCAAGGAAACCAGTGAATCAGGAGGCTATTTTACCACACTGTCTCTTCATAGCCATGCCAGCTGAACAGGGGGGCTCTGTGCCCGGCCTCTCTCCCTGTTTAAAGCAGTTCCAAATCCAGGCCTGCACAGAAGACTCTGACTGGCGGAACCTAAATCACATCCAAAAACCCTTCTGCCAGGAAGTCTGGGACATCAGCTCCTGTTTTTCCAGCCTCCTTCAGTGTATTAGCCAGCTCTTTGTCACTATGACAAAAAAAAAATAACTGACTCAACAACTTAAAGGAAGAAAAGTGTATCCCGGCTTGTGGATTTGGAGGTTTCAGTCCATGGTCAGCCGGCTCCATCGCTGTGGGCCTGAGGTGAGGCAGAATGTCCACAGCAGGAGGGCATGGAGGAGGAAAGCCACTCAGCTCATGGCACCAGGGAAGCAGGGAGGGGTCAGGGATGAGATACAGCCCCAATGAGATAGGGCACAGTCACAGGGCCCTACTCCCCCCACCATTCTCACCCTGCCTGTGGCCGCCCCACCCTCCAGCAATCCATTCAGTTCTCCATGGATTGGTGAGGTCAGCGCCCTCCCCACAGTCCCACCTCCGAACACTGCTACGCTGGGGACCGAGTCTTCCACATACGTGTCCTTCTTCCTCTCCAAACCCTAACACCTTAGTACAGGAAGGCTCACTAGGAGGGGGTTGGAATAAACGTGAACAAGAGAATCCACAGCATCGCCAGCTGCATAGCTACTTTCTTTCGATCTGAGTGATTCTCCTCTTGAAAGCCTCACTCTTTCAAGCCGGGCAAGTGGCGCACACCTGTAATCCCAGCACTGTGGGAGGCTGAGGCAGGAGGATCGCGAGTTCAAAGCCAGCCTCAGCAACGGCGAGGCGCTAAGCAACTCAGTGAGACCCTGTCTCTACATAAAACAAAAAATAGGGCTGGGGATGTGGCTCGGTGGTCGAGTGCCCCTGAGTTCAATCCCTGGTACCAAAAAAAAAAAGAGTGTGCTTTCAACTAATTGAAGGGGCTTTCATCCACCTCTCATTTGGTTCTGCCAAGCACTGATACCGGTCTGTTTGGTACCAGGCCCACTTAAGATGAGTAGACACAGAGAGGGATGAAAGCAGGCTCTGGGCCTCCGGAGCTCACAGTGTAGAAAGGCGCGCACGTCCACAGAAAATAAGCAGGAGGAGCCCCAGCCAGACGCAACACTGTTAGTTCAGATCTGAAATGTCCCCTCGGGGCCTGTGCATTACAGACTGGGTTCCCCAGCTCAGTGCTACTGGGAGATGTCAGAGCCCTTAGGAAGTGGAGCCTGGAGGGCAGAGCTTACGTCACTGAGGCAGCCTGGGAGGGGATGCTGGGCCCTGGCCATCGTCCTCCTTCACTTCCTGTTGTCAGGAGGTGAGCCCTTCCCTCCACCACCCGCCATGCCATGAGGTGTGGCCTTGCCACAGGCCCCAAAGCAACAGAGCAAAGTGGCCTTGGACTGGAGCCTCTGGGACTGAGCCAATATAAAACTTTCCTCCTCCTAAGTTGTTTATCTCAGGCGTTTGTTCCAGGCACAGAAGGCCGGCTGACAGAGAGCTGTGGAGTCTTGCAGTGGCCATGAAGTGGACTCCAGATCCCGGGGCGCAGGGCGTCCTACACGGTTGGTATCTCTACCCATCAGACTGAAACTTCACCAGGCTTCTCTCCTGCTGGACAGGCAGGAAATACCATCTCAACTGTTACTGAGACCTCCCCGTTTATCCTCAAGGGTTGGTTCAAGGTCCCAGGATCTTAACAGCCTGCAACACCTGGGGAAGTAGCCGGTTATAACCTCCCGTCCACCATGCCATCCTCAAAGTCAGGTGGCTGCCCTGTTCCTGCCAAACCTGGGCATGGTGGCCTTGAAGGAGAAAGGATGCCTTGTGCTCCACGCAGGCAACCCTGCAGGCCTCCCACCTTCTGGGGTGATCACGAGAGCCTGGGAGTCGGGCACTCACCATGTAAGGTTCCACAATGACCCTTTGCCCTTCCCAGCCCTGAGGGAAGTTCTCCAGATGTCCCTCTACGTGGTCACTCCTGCCTGCACTCTGTGACCCACCCATTCCCTTTCCCTTGGTAACGTCTCCCCAGTGGACATGCTTCTAACACCTAACTTATTTTTTGAAGTCAGAATAACCCTGACATCCAAACTAGACAAAAACAAAAAATGATGGGACATTTTAAACCAATCTCATACGTATGACCCTACATGCAAATATTCCGTAAGTATTAGACAACTGCAGATATGTTTAAAAGGATGACGTATCGTGACTGAGCAGATTTTGCCCCTGGAATGGAAAGGCAGTGCTGCTCTCATCAAGGGTATACAAGATGACAGGCACTGTTCTAAATTCTTTTCTCACTTAGAATCAGTGGAAATAAACTCTTCTGTTCCCCATTTGGAAATGCACAGAAGTCAGGTCGCTTGTCGTAGGAGCTCAGCTGGGTACTTCAGTATCAGAAAATCTATTAAGTCATTTATCACAGAAACCACTTGAGCAAAATAATCCTTTTCTTGTCCCAATAGATGCACAAAATCATTTGAAAAAAATTCCAAAACTCATTCATGACTTGAAAAAAATAGTTCTGATTTTCAATAATCCACTGCTCCATAGTAATGAGGACACTGGCAAAAACTATCAAAATCAGCTCTTTCCGAATTCTATAAATTAACTGAAAGCTAGTGACAATCTCAGGATCATTTATTTGAGGAAAACAGCTGAATCTTTGTAAGATCAGTGACCCTGTGGCATTTTAATTTTCCCTGTTTCCATTCTTTTCTTTCTAGCTCCATGCTGTCTTTGAAAACCAACAGACTCACTACATATGAGCTGTGGAAACCAGCAGCCTATCTGTCACTGGGGACCCAGATTAGGTTTGGAACACCTGAAAAAAGCCCCATCTCCAGAGAGGTATCACTATTTTATCTGTCTGGCAGCTCTCAAGAGAGGCCCTACTTGCAAGACTTATTGTTTGAACTGACTCAGCATTTACTCATTGGAAAAAAAGCCCCATATAAGAGAATTTTTTAAAGACAATAACAACAACAACAATAACAATTGTTATACTACACAGGCCAATTAGAGCAAATAAGAGACTGTCCAAAAGTTTTTAAAAAAGCAATCTGGGGAATGAGATGTCCATATGGGACTTTGGCCACCTACAACATTGCTAAGGACTTAGCAGATGCACAATAAAGACCAGAGAAGTTCTCATTATTCATCTCTGGATGACCTAGAGACTCTGCACAAGCTGGGAATGAAGGATAAAACAGTCATAGACTTCCAGAGCATTACAGGTACACACAGAGCCTCTTGGGAAAAGGTAGAAGACTTATTGGTTCAAGGCATTTAAGGAATTCTCTGTTTAATCATTACCTGACCACAGGCTAAACAAGCAGAGACCTCAGTGATCACACGTGACAGAAATACAGACTTTAGATAATTCAGAAAAGCATAAAACTAGCAATGGGGGAGACAGCATTCAAAACAAGCACTGAAGGGAGTGGGAATCCAATTTCCAGAGTACTCACTTTATACTATCAAAAATTCTCAGTTTCCAACAAACATAGTTCATGGTACACAGAGAAATAATATAGCATAGCCAGCCAGGCACAGTGGTTCACTAGATCCCAGTGACTTAAGGGGCTGAGCCAGGAGGATCACAAGTTCAATGTCAACCTGGGCAACTTAGCAAAACCTGGTCTCTAAATAAATAAATAAATAAATGGGGGTAGAGATATAGCTCAGTGGTAGAACATCCTTGAGTTCCATCCCTAGTACTGGGGGAAAACCATGGCCCCATACACAGGAAAATAAGCAATCAATGGAAACTATCTTGAAGAAGCTAGATTAGACACTGGATTTACTAGAAAAAAGTCTTTAATCAGAATCATAAATATGTTCTAAAGAATTAGAAGAAAAGGTTGAGAGCAATATGTCCAGAGGGAGTAGACACCAAAAAAGAGACAGAGATTATTTTTTAAAGATTCTGAAGTGGAAAAATATAAATAAAAGAGAGAATTTACTGAAAGGATTCAGTCACAGATTTGCATGGATAGAAGAAAGAATCAGAAAACTTGAAGATAGGTCAATTGAGATTACTCTTTCTATGAAATAGAAAAAAAAAGGATGAAGATAAATGAACAGAGCTTCAGAGACCTGTGGGATATCATCAAGCATACTAACATACAAAGAATGGCCATTCCAGAGAGGAGAGACGAAGACACAGAGAGGGCATCTGAAGAAATAATGGCAGAAAACTTTCAAAATATAATATTTTTTAAAAGGACAGTGTTCTACACATCCAAGAAGCTTAGCAACTTCAAGGAGGACAATCTCAAATGAGAATAAAAACCAAAACATGTCACAGTGAAACTGTCAAAAGAGAGGGACAAAATCTCAAAAGCAGCAAGACAGAAATGACTTATCACACACGGAAAGCTCAACATGACCAAAGGCTGATTTCTCTTCAAAAACCATGAAAGCTAGATGGCAGTGGGGATTGCATATTCAAAATGCAGATGGAAAAAGAAATCAAGAATTCTATATCCAGCACAACTATCCTGGATGAATGAAGCAAAAAGACATTTTAGGGTAGATTAAAACTCAGAAGATTTGTCAAGAAATACTAAAAAAAATGACTAAAATGAAAGGACACTAGAGTAACTCGAATCCACATAAAGAAATGGAAGACTAATAAAAGTAACTGCATACACAAATATAAAAGGTCGTGTAAGTATTCAGGTGTGGTAGCACATGCCTGTAATCCTAGTGGCTCTGGAGGCTGAGGCAGGAGGCTCACAAATTCAAAGCCAGCCTCAGCAACTTAGTGAGGACCTAAGCAACTTAGCAAGACCCCATCTCAAAATAAAAAATAAAAAGGGCTGAAAATATGGCTCTGTGGTTAAGTGCTACTGGGTTCAATCCCTAGTCCCCACCAAAAAATAAAAAAAGCAGGATAGTATAAGTATACTGTTTTGTAACTCTCTTCCTTGCTTATCCAATTTAAAAATCAACTGCATGTATTGATAACTATAAGCTGTGTTGAAGAGTTTTCAATGTATAAAGTTGTCATTTGTATAACAACAGCACAAAGGAGAAAGGAGAGAATAGAACTAAGTGAGAGTGAAGGTAGGTACACTATCCAAATTAAGTTGGTATTAACCTAAAGTAGATTATTCTAATTTAAGATATTCATTGTACTACCTAGGACAACTGCTGAGAAAACAACTAAAAACATACACAGACAAGGAACAAAGAAATGAAAACATCACACTAGAAAATATCTACTTAGCAAAAAAGAAGGCATTAATGGAGACACTGAAGAACAAAACACATATGGAAAACAAGTAGTCAATGAAAGATCTGAATCCCACCTTATCAAAAATTACATTAAACACAGAATGATTAAACAATCAAAAAGCAGACAGGCAAAATGAAAACTTTAAATTATTCAACGATATACTGTCTACCAGATGCATTTTAAATTCACAGATGAGTGAAATTATAAAAACAATTATAAAAATTATAAAAACAATTCCACTTGTACTTTCACCTCAGAAAGTACAAAATGCTTAGGAATAAGTTCAACAAAAGAAGTGGAAGACTTATACACCAAACACTGCAAACATTGTAATGCAAACTGAAGGCCTAAATCAATGCGAAAGTATCCCATGTTCATGGATGGCAGGACTCACAGTTAAGACAGCAACGCTCCTCAAACTGATCTGCAGGGCCCAGGAAGCCTCTAGCAAAATTCTAGCTGCCTTTTTTCCCAGCAATTGAAAACCTTATCTTAAAATTCATATGAAAAAGCAAGGGATCCAAAAATAGCCAAAACAATTCTGACAAAGAAGCATGAAGTTGGATTCCTGATTACAATATGTACTCACATAAGCACTGATGTATAAACCAATGGAATAGATTGGGGGCCAGAAATAAATATCTACAGTTGATTCATTTTTGATGAGAATGATAGGGCAATTCAATGGAGGAGAATAGTCTTTTCAACAAATGCTGCTGGATATCCACCTGCAAAAGAACAAACTTAGAGTCGCACTTTGTGACGCTTTCTATTCCTGTAAAGGACAAGACCATCCATTTATAAAGAGGTTTCAGTTGGTGGTCAGTTGGCCCCTGCAGGGAGGCAGTGCATCACAGCGAGAGCACAGGGTGGAGCCAGGAAGTGAGAGAGGGAAAAAGCAAGAGGCCAGGACCCCACTATCCCCTTTAAAGCCAAGCACCCAATGACCTAAAGACCTCCCACTAGGCCCCACCCCTTAAAGGCTCCACCACACCCCAGTAGTACCATAGACTGCAGAACCCATTAACCCATTAACATTAGGCCTTTGGGGGACATTCTAGATCCAACTATAACACACCATGTACAAAAATAACTCAAAATTGATCGAAGGCCTAAAGGTAACAACTACAATTGTGAATGTCTCGGAGGAAAACTGATGTAAAATTCCATGACCTTGGACCAGGTACTGGTCTCCTAGATAACACATCTGAAGCACAAGGAAACATAGCTAAACTGAACTTCATTCAATTTAAAACTTCTGTGCATCAAAAACAAAAAAAACAAACAAAAAAAATAGGCACAGGAGAAATATTTATGAGTCGTAGTGTTGATAAAGAAATACATCAAAACCTCTCACTGCTCAATATTACTGTGCAACCATAAAAAGACAACACCAGTTTTGGAATGGATCAAAAACTTAAACAGATATTTCTCCAGAGGAAAATATAAACATATTACTGCTAAGCACACAAAAAGATACTGGGCTTCATTCATCATTAGGGGAATGTGATCAATACCACAAATAAGATACCCTCCACTCAGAAATTCCTCGAATTTGGTAACATGTATCTACTAAAAAACCTGAAGGGTAAACATCATATACAGTATGTAATAAAGTGGTAAAAATATAATTAAAGTCAAAAATAAAATACATATGCCTGTTGTTTGTGTTTTTGCAGCATTTCACTAGAGATTCTAGCTAACAATCCAAAACTGGGGGGGGGGGGAATCAGATAAAGCGTTTTGAGGGGAAAAAAGATACCATTGTTGGCAGGCTGGAATAATTATTTATGCGGAAAATCCAAGATGATCTTACAATTAGAATCGGAAAATACTAAACTGACGTTTTGGGACAAAACTCAATAGTATTCTTCTACCTCCACAATAATCAATCAGAAAAATGTAACTGAAAGAAAGTTTCCAGCCAGAAAAGCAAGAAAAACTATAAGTTACTTGGGAATAAATCCCATGAAAGATGCGAGAGACCTTTATGGAGAAAATTATGAAAAGTTACTGAAAAATGTAAAAGAAGACACCCCGCCTTCCAAATGGAGAAATATAACATGCCCATGCTTGGGAAGACTCGAATTACACAGATGTCGGGTCTCCTCAAAATTGATCTATAAATTCATTGCAGTTGCAATTCAAATCCCAATGGAGCTCTCTCTGGTCAACTTGACAAACTGATTCCAACGTTAATCTGAAGTGTTCAGGGCAAAGCGAAGCCAAGATTAAAGCAGAGCAAGAAAGAACTTTCCCAACCACTTATAATGACGAAGCCATGAGATGGCAGAGCTCTTGCCTAGCACACTGAACGTCCCCAGTGCTGGGAAACAAAACAAAGGGATTCAAATCATGGGAGAACCCTGAAGATAAGACACGTGGTCCATGGAGCAGGCCAGACAGCTATGCATTTGTGAGGGTCTGGCGTAGGTCAGAGATGGCTCATCCCTGAGAAGAGAAGGCTGAGCCACCAAAAGCGTCAGAGAGCTGGCTGGTTCCCAGCGGACAAGCTTTCATTGGATCCCTACCTCACACCACACAGAGAGATAAATTCCCGACAGAGCAAAACAAAACTTTAAAGCTCCTCTAAGGAAGTTTTGTTGAATATCTCCTGTCATATGACAGCAGGAAGATTCCCTGAACAAACAGCAAAAGATACAAATTATAATGGAAAAAATTCTTAGGTTGATCACACGGAGTACTGAAACTTCTGTTGCTAAAACTGTCACATGACAAAGTTGAAGGACAACCCATTTGTGGGATGTTGCAGCAGGAATAGAATTTGGTATACGTAGAACTCTCATAAATCCGAAAAGGAAAAGACAATCTTTTAAATCTGGAATCTTTTAAATCTAATCTTTTAAAAACTGGAAGAAGGGACTGGTGTGCAGGCAGCCCAGTGGTAGAGCACTTGCCTGGCATGTACAAGGCTCTGGGTTCCATCCCCAGCACTGCCAAAATACAGAGATAATCTTAATTATTTTTAAAAATCAAATAAAAGAAAGCACCGAAAATAGACAAACGATCAACAAAAATACATGCTTAAAAATGCAGCTTCACTACTAAGCTGGCAAATAAGGTTTTAAAAAAACTTAATCCTATTTCATACGGATCATATTGCCCCCCCCCAAAAAAAAAACTTATTGCCACAATCCTCTCCAGCTGGGATCTTTCATGCTACTTGGACTGTGGTTGGGACAGTCGCTCTGGAACATTAATTTGGTGGTATGCATTGAAGATAAGCAAGCACCTGTTCTAGCACTTTTACTGCTAGGTATATAGAGACCAAAAAAACCCACACACAGCATTGATTGATTGTGACTGAAAAGAAGACAACAAGAATGTTCTCCCAGGAGGGGACTGTTTGTTTTTTTTTTAACTTGCTATGTCCATCTGGTGGAATATTACACAGTGGTGAAAATGGATGAACCAGACTCGTGACTACTAGCCTAGATTGACTCACACAGTATCCAGTGAAGACAGCAGATGGCTAAATTCAGTGTCTCATTCCTGCAAGATGCTTAAACACACAAAAGCCACTGTATATTGCTCATATGTATAAACACATCTAGCCAAACTATAAGAACACGAGCAGAAAGGATTTTAAAAATTCATGGTCACAATCTCCTCCGAGGAATGAAGAAGGAGTGTGGTAATAAGGAAGGAGACCAAAGAACTTCATCATTATTCCTTTCTTGTTTCATTTTGTTGCAATGATGGAGACCAGAAGTCATTTGTAAATTTTCTTATATTACAAAAGGCAGTGAATCAAGTGGAGTAGACATTAGCATTCATGAGTGAAGGGGGAGTGGGTGGGACCATGTTCCTCCTTCCTTCCTCCCTCCCACCTTGTCCATCTAATCGAAATAAGTAATGCTAGCCTCTTCTTCCCACAGGTGGAAGAAAGAAGACAAAGCTAAAAGAAATCTATCATTTCTCTTAACACCCTCTCATGTATATCTTGGAATAAGGGCAAGGAGAATCCCGAGAAGCTTCGGTGAGGAGGCAACACTTTGACAGGGTTTTGATGGATGAATAGAAGCTCCTGTGTGGACCAGGGAGAGGCGAATGCTGGGCAGTGGAAAAGCCCAGTGCTGTGGTTTTCCTGTCACCAGAATGTGCTGGAACGTGATCCCCACTGTGGAGCTTTGTGAGGGTGGAATCTTAATTGGACTATGGGACGTGGAGGTGGGACATTTGGGAGATAATTAAGATTAAGTGGTGCTGTCAGACTGAATGGGGCTCCATCTAATCCAGTGGGACTGTGGCTTTGTCAAAAGCGGAGGCTGAATCAGCATGCTCAGTCTCTCTTGCCAGGTGGTACCCTATGCCATCTCAGGCCTCTGCAGAGTCTCACCAGTGAGAAGGAACTCACCAGATGTGGCCGTTTGACCTTGGACTTCCCTCTTTCAGAACTGTGAACAGAATAAATCTTTTTTCCTTATAAATGGCCCGGTCTGCCGTATTCAATCATAGCAACCGAGAGCAGACCAAGATCCTCAGAAACCTAAAACAGCAAGATATTCAGAATTGGTAAACAGGCAGGAGGCGGGTGGAGGAGGGGGCTGGAGAGCAGCCAGGGCCAGATCCTGGAGGGACTGGCGAGCCAGGCCAAGGGTCTCAGACTTCACCCTATAGGCACGGGGCCTCAGGGGCGTCAGCGTCCTCCAGCTGGGGCCCCTCTGGCCTCCACCTCCTGTGCATCAGGTAAGAGACAGATTCAGGTAGCCCGCCGTTCCAGCAGAGGGGCATTCCCTCTTGTCACTCTCCCTTCTTAAAGAGCAGCCATATCAGAGGGTTACAACAGGCCCCTTGGCCCTGAGTGACCAGAGATGAGGGACAGCAGCTTGCAGGGGTTGCCCAGGAATGCCAGCTGCCCAGGGCCTGGAGACCTCATGACCAGGGGTTACTGCAGCCCCTCTAATGAAGAGAAAGTCCCTGGTCCTTGGGCAGCTGAGCTGGGTACAGCATTCCCACTGGGAAGTGTGGAGTGGGAAGGACTCCGTCCTCCAAGGTTTACTATCCAGCCAGCCCAGAATCCACAGCTGGAGTCACTTGGACCATCCTGCTCACCACGTTGGATATGGGCAGGCTTGTATTTTGAAAGCCTAGCATCAGGGAGGGGAAAAAGAGGGACTGTGGGGGAGGGGCAGAGCCTTCCGTAGGTCCTAGGCTTCTCATCTCAGGTCCTTCCTTCATGAAAAATAAAGGCAAATATATTAATGTTATGTATTATCTTCTCCTTAAAAGGGTTTTCTCCTTCTAATTTTAAAAGAAACTAAAATATCCTTATGGGCCACTGGCACTGTGCCCCACCATGCCTAATGGATAATTCAGCCTTGGGGACAAGACACAGGGAGACCACACAGGAGACATCACAACAGTCACTGGGGTTGGTACTGATGCGGTCGCCATGGTAATGAAGAGGCTGGAGCAGAGAAGGATGTAGGGGAGCAGGACCGGAGTAAACACAGGCGCGTCTCAGGAAGGATAAAGACAGAGGTTGGAGGCGGAGGAGCAGAGGCCCGGGGCCTCGGCCTCCCAGGGCTCATGCAATATAAATGAAGGCAGAGCACAGGAGACTAATTGGAGCTGTTTGCAGCCTAAATGAAGCCGCTTCCCCATCCCTCCAACGGGGCGACCCGCTCAGAGAAGTTTACCAGCTGACTCCCTTCCAAGCACATTGCTGCTAAATGAGCTCCCGGGAGACCCCCGTGCCACAGCGGGGACAGGGAGGGCGTTCTGGAACTCCAGAGCTGGGCAGGGGCAGGAAGCCAGCCCCGACAAGGAGGCTCTTACAGCTTCCTCTCTCGGCAGGCAAGCTGCCCGCCAGGTCCCTGCCACTCCTAGAGTCCACACCTCCGCCAGAAGGGGACGCAGCTTGACCACAGGCTGATGTCAGCATGTGGCTTCAGGGGCTGAGCCAGCAGCTGGGGAAAGAGAAATGGATCTCAATGAGGGGACCCTCAAGCCACAGTGGGGTGTCAGGGGGTGTCCACGCTCCCCTGCACACAGGTGCGCACACGCACTTTTCTCCTGTTCTTCCTTAGAAAGCTGGGTCAGCTCTCCCTGCCTCGAGTTGTCCCCAAACTCAGGGCTCAGCTCTCTCCAAAGCAAAAGAAAACAAAAGGACGTGGCCTGGTTCCCCAGACTCAGGTCATGACCCCTTCCACGACCACCCTGCTACAACCCCCTGAAATCTCCCTCTTCTGTCCCCCAGCAGAGGCCAGGCACCCGGCTACCTACTTAGGGTTCACAGCCCAAGTCATGAGCAGTCTCTGCTGTTCTCAAACCTCCCTGTGCATCAGAACCCCCGGGGGGCCTGGTAAGAAGCGAGGGCTGAACCCCACCTTCGGGGTTTCTGGTGTGGCAGGTGGAGTTCAGCCCAAGAGCTTGCGTTCCTGGAGAGTTCCGCTGGACGCTGATGTTCTGGCTGGGGGCCTAACTTTGAGAACGACGGCCTTTTCCTACGTCCAATCTTAAGCTGCTCTCCTCTGGACCCTCTAGCCTGTCCTCCGAGTCCTTACGGGTCTGCTGCTCCTTGCGTTTCTCCTCACTTTGAGCCTCGTCTTCCCTCCTAAACCCTGTCCCCTCTGAGCTCCCGTGCAGCCGTGCAGACCCCATGGCAAGGACCCTCCTGCCCAGCCCTGTCAGGCCCCTCTACAGGTCTTATCTCTTGTCCTCTCTCTGCACCGGTGCTTGTTGGAGGATCAGCAAAGGGCATTTCTCTTGTGTCCAGCGGAGAGTCAATGGGGGTGGACATTCCCCGTGTCTCCCCGCCGCCTCGCCAGGGCCCTCTTTTACATACCAGGGAACTGCAGTGCTCACCAGACAGGTGTCCAGTCCACAAAGTCTCCTGCTGGGTCCATGACAGGTATGAGTGTCCCCCAGGTCTTCTGGAGCCAGAGTCCCTGCTCCCTCACATGCGTGCAGCTTCTGCATCTGGTGGCGATGATGTCAGCTGCAAGACACAGACTGCCCAGCGACCAGTGCTGAAGCCTGGGAGGTGCATTCTTCTCGTGTGTCCTTGTGTATTTACTCAGAAGTCCGGAGGGGACACGGTCGCTGGCTCTGGGCACAGGTGGCTTCTGCAATTCCTCGACCTTGATCTTGGGATCACGAGGGGGTAGCCACAGTTCAGGCTTAAGATGGCCCCTGTGGCCAGGCTCACGGCAGCCCTGGGGGCTCACGAGAGGCAGAGCTTCCCCAGGCCTGCTCCTCTCCTGGGGAGCAGGAAGTGCCCTCTACCCAGCAGAATCCCCCTTACATCCCACCAGCCAGCTGCAGGCAGGCCAGGAAGTTCTGCTTTCGGACAAGAAGACAGTGACAGCTTTGGTGCTAGCAACCAAGACAGGCACCTCAGCATCCTTCAGAGCCAAGTGCCCCAGAGGATTCTGGGATGGGGGCCAGCATATTCACGCCTAATGGACTGTGAGGCCCGTGCCACATGCCCTCCTCCTCTCTGGAGTCTCAGTGTCCCACACGCTAAGTCCGTTCATTCAACACCTCCATCACGGCCACGTGCCTGCTGGGCGCCCCACTCCTCGGCAGGCTGCTGACCAGGAGGGCACCGTGGATGGAGCCTGGGCTCTGGACTCAGACTCGGTCATCTTTAATCCCACCATTTTCAAGCTGCCTGACCTTGGGCAGGTCACTCCACCTCCTGGGCCTTGTCTTGTCATTGCAAAGTGAAGATTTGATGAGATAACCCGCAGGAGGCATGAGGCCACGCGGTCACTTGACAGGTGAAAACCGAGAAGGACCTAAGACGATGGGCACACGGCAGGCTGGCCTCACCCTCGGGGAGCACACCGCAAGTCTCAGGGTCTCAATCCAGCAAGAGGGACAGACACCTCAACCAATCATCACAGAGAGGGACAGGCCAAGAGACCATGCCAAGGGACATCGAGCAGAGGTGGCAGGTGTGCCCGTGAGCTCATCAGTGGCTTTCCCAGCAGGGCGGCCAGTGGGTCAGAGCTCAGCACTGGGGAAAGGGAGGAAAGAGGGTCCCCCCGCAGAGCTCCACGAGAAGAACACAGAAGATACAAGACTGGCAGCCGCTGCGGCATGTGTAGAGCGACTGGTCGCCTTGCGTCCCGCACTCTGCCACGGCTTCGCAAAGTTCATGTCCACAGAACTCCCGTGGCCCCGGGTCACCGTGAGCCCTGAGTTTCAGGTGGAGAAACGGAAGCACCAGCAGGTAAGGAGCCCGGGCCTCACCACTGAGCCACACTGCCTCCCTAAGGTGGATCAGAGGGCATCTTTCCTGCCCAGGCACTGCCAGCAAGAACCCAGCAAGGAGATGCATTGGGATGGACAGGGACCACAGGAAATGCCCTGCACTTTTCTCCACACTGCTGGAGTTAACTTGCCAGGACTCGGAAAGACCCAACGAGGTCAGCCCATCCATTGTGTCCACTCTCCAGAGAGGAAACTGAGGCAGAGGTTAAAGAGCTTTCCCTGGAGAATAGAAATAGGCAACAGCAGAGCCAGGGTCTGGTACTGGGCTCGAGGCTGTCCATGTCCATGCCATGCGGGTGTGTCCTGCCCCGTGGCAAAGGCCTGGCAGCGGGGTCCACCCCGAGCCAACTAGGCGTGGTCAGCAGGAGAGGTCGCCAGCCTGAGACGACTGAGAGGTCATTATTGAGACAACTGAGCGGGGAGGTAGCAGTCCCTCCATGCAAGGGCGTCAGGCGGGTGGGCTCTCTCCACATCTGGGCTGATTGACAGCTAGGCCCATGGACTTGGTCCCCAAAGAACCTCCCCCTGATGCCAGCTTCAGCCGGAACCCAAGCCTCAGCCTCTGCAAAACCTTCTGGGTTAATTAGGAGAGTGGAGACCTCTGGGCCCCCAAGCGTCTTGCCCACTTGCTCCCCAGCCAAGCCCCTGACCCGCCTGGCCCGGATCCATAATGTATGACGCCCCCCAGCCACGCATGTCCTCCTGCCACATCGGGCTAATTTGCTAAATTCTGGACCAAAATCCAGACTTGCCCAGCAGAAAAACAAAGGGCCAACTGTCCCCCTTGAAAGAGGGGTAACTGCCCCCCTGCAATGCCAGTTCCACCCGGAAACAGTCCGTCTCTGAATCAATCCACAAATGCTTATTGATTTTGTCGATTTGTTTAGATAAACCCTATCTTGTTCCACTGCACACACAGAAAAGCTGGTGGCAAGTTTCAAAATGCATGTAACCTGATAGAACAAATAGATGTGGAGTCGGGAGTCGGGGCGAATGGAAGGCGAGGTCAGGAAAGGAAATACTATGGTTCTTACCAGTGCCTCAATGTCACGTCCTGCACAGCCCGCCAGGCTGGGCGCTTGCTGGGGTTGAGCTTGCCCGCAGGCCAAGCAAGAAAGACGCCATGTTATTCATTAATCAGATTCCCAGGGCTCAGGAAGGAAAAACGAAATGGTTGCTCAAGAAGGAGGAAGACGACAGTTCCAGGGCGAGGACGAGGAGGTGGCCCGTGAGGGGTGTGCACCTGTAATCCCAGGGACTCGGAAGGCTGGGCAGGAGGACCACAGGTTCGAGGACAGCCTTGGCAACTTAGAATAAGAGGAGAAGGAGGAGGAAGATCCAAGAAGAAGGAAAGCAGGTACTAAGTTTGACCAAGGTTTTGGGGAGTGCACAGGGGAACCCCAAACTCAACCTGATCCAGTCTGAGCATAGTCCCCAAGCAAAGGTCAGGTTCTGATGATCCCTGGAAAGGTTGCTCCAGACTCTGGTCCTGCCCCAGGCTGCCCCTCTGGAGCAAGTGGGCCCAGGACAGGGGATGGGTGGGCGCTCACCCTCAGCCCTGGAACCCAGCCTGGAGCGCCCCTTTCTCCTTGGTCTCCCATTGGATCTCGCCCGAGTTACTACTGCTGGGTGCAAAGTCCTCCTCAGGCACTCCCCTGCCTGATCCTCTCTCTCTGAGGTCCAGCCACCAGCCCAGCACCTTCCAGACTCTTCCAGCCTAGAAGCAATTGGACACTCTCATGTCTCAGAGTCTCTCAGACTCGCAGTGTGCGCTTCCGTGTTCCAGGTCTCCGGCGGCAGCATCAGCACCCAAAGGCACCCGCTTCCCACCCTCACCCACCAAGTGCTGTGCATTTTTCCTAAGCAGCTCTTGAAGCATCCCTGCGCTCCTGCACTCACCTCCTTCCTGACCAGCCACCTCCTCTTACCTGGGCCACTCTGCCAGTGCTCTCCTGGTCCCCACGTCAGCTCTGCTTCTCCAGCACCTCCCTGGCCCCACGGCTAGGGTAACCTGCCGAGACGCAAGGTGGCACATCTGATCCCTGCCATCCTGGTCCAAGCCCCTCGCTGGCTTCTCCTTGCTCTTCAGATGCAGAGCGCAGCCTGGTGGAGATGAAGCGCCCCTCCCTTGTCCCACCTCACCAGCTCCTCCCCAGTCTCATGGGCCACCTGCCCTTCCCTCTACGATGATGCTCTTCCACATCTCCTGGCCATCCCTGCTCCGGAGCCTTCCCTGACCTTGCTGGCCAGTGGTCATAGCGCCCTGTGCCTCTCCTCCAAGGCTCACCCCACCCAGGAGGCAGGAGTCTGGCAGGCTGGCTTGAGGTCCCCCTCGCCTAAGGAGCAGTTGATCGGGTCTGGACAGAGCTGGCTGAATGTTGTGAGCGAGCAGTTTGTAAGCTCATGGTGGCTGAAGATTGGCCCCAAAGCCATGATTTAATCAGACCTTAGTCCCTGGCACCTGCACATGTCACCCGACTTGGAAAAAGCTCTTTGCAGGTGTGATTATGGAAGGATCTTGAGTGGGTGGATTATCCTGGGCTTTCTGATGGCTTTATCATGGGTGGCCTGATAGGAAGTGTCAGGAGAGAAGCTGATGTGAGGGACCGGAAGAGGCTGGCCTTGGAGCCCAGAGGGACATGGCCACTGGCCAAGGCACACCCACGCTCCCCAGGAGCTGGAAGGGGTGAGGAACAAGTCTCCCCTGGAGCTTCTGGAAGCAGCACAGCTTGCTGACGGCTTCATTTCAGCCCGTTTATAAGATTCTGGACATGTGGCCTCCAGAACCGTGAGGGAATAAATGTGTGTGTGTCAAGCCCTGAGTGATTTGTTACAGCAGCCACGGGGGCCGATACACGGCACATAGATGGCGTGTGGGCTGCAGTTAGGAACTATCTTGGCTCCTTCCAGGCTGGGCAACCTTGAGAAAGTTCTTTGCCTCTCTGGGCCTCAGTCTTCCCGATCACAGAAGCTAAGCATTGCCCGAGGCCGCGTGGCTGCCCAGTCCTGCCCTCAACCTTCCCCCAGGAAACCAGAAAGCCGGCCTCTCCAAACTGAGAAGCCTGAGGAGGCTGAGGCCACCAGGGAGCAATGAGAGCCCGCGGTCCCCAGAGCAGCCCCAGAGCTCCCAGCCCCCAGGGAGCATGCTCCTGCCCCTCCCCTTGGCTTCTGAGGATGCAGAGTAGGGCTCACGCCACCCCAGGCTCCTGCTCAGGGCTGCGTGCTCCCAGGACAGTTCCTGGAGGACCCAGCAGGTGACCCTGGGGTCATCTGAAGGCTCCTGGCCGTGCTGCCATGGTGCTCTGGACCACGCAGCCAGTTTGCCCATGTCCCCTTCAGGAGGCCCTGGGCCCCTTCTTTGTTCCCCTTCCTGTCCTCTTCCTCCTCCCCTTCCTGTCCTGCTCACAGGAGGGTGGTGAGGACAGAGCACCCAGGCCTTGCAGAGGACAAAGCCAGTGTGGACGTCACCCTGCCAGACCCACTTGCTAGGTGACATGAAGGTGAGGACATCAGGAGCGTCCCTCATTCCCCGGCACAGGCCAGGCATGGTCACACGCGGGTGTCCCTCACCCCACAACACCCTTGCAACAGAAGAGGCTCTAGCCCTGTCTTTCGGGTGGGGAAACTGAGGCTGGGGGCAAAGAACCTTCCTCAAGGTTGCTCAGCTCAGAAGCGGCCAGGTCGGGCTTGGACTGGTGTCCCCGATCACAGGTCTTGCTTTTCCTACCCACCCGCCATCCCTGGTCCCAGCCCCAGAGAAACGCTGAGTCCCTTAATCAGCCAGACACCCCAGTGACCAGCCTTCTCAGCCTGTCTGGGCCAAGTGTCCAGCCTGTTTCCATTATTCACCCCTAAAATGAAGAAGCCCTGTCCCTGGGCCCCTGCCCACCAAGAGCCCGCTCACGCGAGTCCAGACACAAGAAGAGGAGAGACGATGTTTTGAAGGCCAAGGTTCCGAGCCTGGATCACCAGCGCAGCCACCTGCACCCACCCTGATTCCCACGCTAATGGGAGGCAGCAGTGGTGCAGATGATTAAAAATGCATTTCTATCCGGCTCCAGGGTGTGTTTTTGCTTGCACATTTGGAGGGGTGGGTCTGATGTTCTGGGGATTCAGGGTGACTTCATAATCCTTCTAGAAAAAAAAATTAACAAACATCAGCCTCAGAAACAACCAGGAGTCCATCCCCTCTGCCACTTGGCCCAGCTTGGCCCTGAGGATGGAAAATGTCCCCTCCATGGAGGATGTGAATGCACTCACCCCAGCAAAGCCTCTGAGGAAATGTCATTTTATGTCACTGTGTTTGGGGACGGTTTGTTACGCAGCATTAGATGACTGATACACCCCCATTCCCTGTTGTTCAGAGGTTTGTGTCCTTTTTATCAATCCCTGGTCACTTTGGGGCCCAATGTCTGACTTATTCTCATCCCCTCACCTGGCCCCACACTTACCCACACCCCATTCCTTTCCCTCCCAAATAATCTTCAAGGCTTTTGTGAACATAACAGACTGTACTAAAAACCTGAGGGAGGCGAGGGGTTTCCATACCCCAGGATCTCAAGTGGCTTACAGACGGGTGATAGGAGTCCCTGTTCTTAAAACTCCTGTCACCCCACCAACAGCTTCTCCCTTAGCGGTGGCCTCACCAACTCACCTCCCCTTCCCTGCCTCTGCTGTCCCCTCCCCCTGCTCACCAGGCTGCTGCCTAGCTCTCTGCCATTTGCACAGACTCTGGGTCTTATCTTCCACCCCCAGAAGATTGTCAACATATTTTCCAAAACAAAGATAGTTTTCCCTAAGAGCCTTCCGTGCCAGATGTTAAATAAGAGCTGCACTTTTTAATCTTGCTGCGTAAGTGAGGGTGGATACCTGCAGGTGTCCCCCCCCCACGCCCATTCTTATCTTCCTTTTTATTTTCAGACCACTAACTTTAATTCAGGGTAGTGAATTTTCTAGCCTCCTTTGCTGCCCCCAGAGTGGATATGAGATACCTTATGGCCTTTGAGAGGTAAACAGAAGTCTGTTGGAGACTTTACAGGGATGCTTATCCTTTCCTGATGCAGATGCTGCCCTGTCCTCTTGCTTCTTGCTGTCTAGGATGTGGATGCAATGTCTGGCAGTGCAGCAGCCATCTTATAACCAAGAAGAGAACCACAAGCCTAGGATGACAGGGCAGAAAGACAGAATGAATCGTTGCTCTTGATGACTTCCTTCTGCCACCCCCGGACTGCTTATTTCCGGACTCCATGTGCAGTGTGAAAAATAAGCCCGTATGCTCAGTTTTCTCTCTGCATCTGAATGCAATCTTACTTGATTCCGTAAGTAATTACATTTTGATTTCAAAAACCTTTCCTGTTCCTGCTGCTGCTCCAGTAAAAGGATGACGGTGTCAACCACAGCAAGTTGCTAATGATGTCAATTAAAAGCACTCACGTCATGTCACCTGCAGCCGTTGAAATTGTCCGGGAGTGGAAAGGAACACCTAAGAACGCCATCTTGCCCCAGAGCCCTCTTGGGGGCAGAGATGGTGCCTTTGTACATGCGGCGTGAGGAGGCCCTGGGACCATCAGGGGAGCAAGTGCCTGAAGGTCGATGCAGAATGCCCCAGGGAAGGTCCCAGAGCAGGCTGGGGCTTCGGAGCCATCTCTGGTTTGGGTGGCCCTGAGGGGGCACCAGGCACCCGGCTGCCACCTGAGCCCAGCCACCCGCCTGGGCAGACAGCCTCAGTGGGCAGGACGCTCCCTGCACAAACCTCAGCCTTGTCTACAAGTGGCGACATCGACTGCTCCTTCTTACAGTCACGAGCTCCGCCTGAAACAGTGTACGGAGCGCCTACTACAATAAGTGCTAAATAAATGCTCACTCGACTCTTATGAACTGCAAGGAGGTCATTTGGGTGCTGGAACTGGCAAGGCCTGCAGAAGGAGCCCACCTGGGCTCCATGCCAGGCCCGGTGCTGGGCACGGGATACAGTGACCTGAGTGAGACCCTGCAGGAGCTCACAGTCCAGAAGAAGAAGAGGTCCCGGGACAGTTAGGAGCTGGAGCAGTGGGGGCTGTGGGTTCAGGAGGCCAGTCCTGGTGAGGGGCGCAGGAGACGTGGCCACCAAGCCAGAGCCTTTGTCCTAGCTGGCCTGGGTTTGTCTTGGCTTTAAAACACCCTTGGTGCCAGGATAGCTGGGACAGATGGTCACCCTGCTGGAGGGAGTGTCCCCAGCTTGGCAGAGGGAGTCCTGCAAGGGAGGGGACCTCAGGGGCCCTGGAGAGAGTGCAGAGGGAGGCTGTGCCTCTGGGGTCCTTCCTGACGCCCCCCAACACCTGAGCAGGACCATGAGCTTCCACTCTGCATCTTGAGGCCAACAGGAAGTTCTACTGTGCAGGCAAAGGGCAGCTTTGTTTTTCTTTTCTTTTCTTTCTTTTTCCCAGTACTGGGGACCGAACCCTGGGGTGCTTAACCACTGAGCAACATCCCCAGTTTTTTGCTTATTTTTTCTTCTGAGACAGGGTCTCCTTAAGTTGCTGAGGGCCTCACTACATAGTTGAGGCTGGCCTCCAACTTTTGATCCTCCTGCCTCAGCCTCCTGAGTTGCTTCCAGCAGGCCTACAACACTAAGCCCGGCCAGCTTTGTTCTTTGTAAGTGTCTTCCGGCGTCGCTGCAGAGCCAGGGTGCTGAGTGCGTGTTGGCCGTCTCTCCGAGCCTGCCTTTGCTGGCGTTGGCCCCCAGGGCCAGCTGGGGTCTCAGGACCCAGAAACCTCCTGGCCACTGCCCAGGGTTGGGTACAACAGACCCCGTGGGGCTGCTCCTGGCCTGTGCCGAGCCAGCCTCCCCCGCCAGAGCCTCTGTCCCTTCCCTTGAGGGCAGGTGACCCATGCTGCTCTCCTCCACACCGGCTCTTTGATATATTGGCCTAATATTCCTGGGATTTCTTTTGCTGTGTTTTGTTTTCCTAAACAGCCCCTGGGAGGCCCCATTACCTTGCTTCGAGCATGAGGCACGGCCACCATCAAGTCGCCCCGGGAGCTCGGGCACAATCATGCTGAAGCTCAAGCTGGGTCCTGAGGCACTCGGAGCCTGGCACCCCAGGGACCCTGGGGCAGGTGGGCACGTCATGGGCTCCTGTTCCAGTCTCGCTCAGCCTGAGGACCTGGCTGGGCCCCAGAGAGGCACAGGGACCCCCGCTGAGACCACTGCTCCTACTCCCCCTCTGACTTGCTACCCCCTCCTCTCTCTAGATTTTAAAATTCTTCCCCAAAGAACTACTTGCTCCCCCTGGCCCCTTTCCATTTCCTACACAGACAGCTCAGCCATGCACTGGACAGTCGGGGGACCAGGCTCCCGGCCAGGCTGGTGCAATTTCTGCCTTGCTTGTTTTCTTCGTTAGGCGTTCCGTATTTAATGAGCAGCTACTATGCCAGGCCCCCTCATCATGAGGCTGTTGTCCAATTAAAATAACAGCAGCAGCCACAATAATAATAACAGCCACCAGCAACAACCACAGTGCCCAGCGCCCTCTGTCCCCTCTTGTCATCTCCATAGTCTCCATCAAACACCTCGCTGGCATTGCCGGGTGTGTGTCAGGGGCTACACGGCTCCAGGTTCAACACAGATATTAACCCTGGTTATCCACAGGGCCCAGCAGTGTCCTTAAGTTGGAAAGAGGAAAGCTTGAGGCTCAGAGGGGCCCCAGGACCCGCCCAAGGTCACAGTTTTGGATGAGGCAGGAATTCAAATCCAGGTCAGCCTGACTCCCAAAGCCCCGCTTTCAACCATGACGTGGAACTGCCTCCAGATACAAGCAGGTATCTGGAGGCACAGAGGACCTTAAACAGCAGGGGACGATCCACAAAGCTGAGGTTACGAGGCTCAGTGAGGCCGTGGCAGAGCCCGAGGTGCGTAGGGGGAGGCAGCCCGGGTCCCTCGCAGGCCCTGGAGCTCAGAGAGGCTTAGTGCCTTGCCCAAGGCCACACAGCCAGCTAGGGAAAGAATCAGGACTAGGAGGATCAGCCTGACTCCACACCCATGTGCTTCACCTTAAAACACCTCCATTTGTCCCTTTGCTTTATGACAGTTTTTATCTGGAGGAATCCCTGCCACTTAAAGGCCTCTTCCCACCCCAAGAGATTCTCCCAGCCTAACTGGGCTCTCCGGTCCCAGGAGCCGGAGAAGCCAGAGACCCTCCCACCCTCTCCCACCGGCTCCACGTGCACACCCCCCACAGCCCGGCCAGCCCCCCATCTCCCAGAGCCAATTAGGAAGCCTGGTGACCACAGGAGCCCTGCAGTGTGACGGACTTATTGATCAGCTGAGAGGAGTCGTTTAAGCCGCTCTCTCTTTCTGAGGGTGACAGGGACTCCTGAGTGGAGAGGAAGTTGTATTTACTGCGAGGACAGTAATTGAAAGGCAGCGGCAGCCACCCTGCGCTGTCCCGCCAATACCTAATTGTGGACCAAAAGAAAAACCTGCTGGAGAGCCGGGCGGGCTGGGGCGGGGAGAGTTGAAACAGCCGGAATCAATAGTGAGGCTCCACGGTGTCGGTGTCATGGAGCCCGAGGCTGCCGCTGCCGAAAATTAGCCTTCAGGCCGACCCGGTGTGGAAACTAGAAGCTGGACATGCAGAGACGGGGGTGGCCGAACCCCTTCTGCTTTCTGGTGGCAAGTGGAAGCCCAGGGCCAGCTCAGGGCACGCAGGCGGGGCTGGCACAGCGTCAGACGGGCCCTAATTTGTCCTCTTGGGAAAGACTCGGGCATGGAAAGCCTGTGGTAGCCGTGACCTTGGGCCCTTCTGTCGGCTCCCGACCTTGAGCTTGCTGGTTGGGAGAATGTGCGCCTGGTCATGCAGGGAAGAGCCGAGGGGTGGAAGGAACAGCAAACCAGGGTCGGAGTCCCAGGGGCGCCTCCTCCTCCGCGTGGAGTGCTGGGCAGGTGGCTTCACCTGGTCTCCAAGGAGGATTCCGAGGCCTGGATGAAGCAGATTATGAGGATCGGCACATCCTGCCCCTGGAGCCCGCGGGTGCCGCCTTGCAGGGCAGGGGTCGGGGTGGCGCACAGATGTGGTCATATTAAGGATTCCGAGATGGTGGGATCTCCAGATCATCTGGGTGGACCCTCAGTGCCACCACAAGTGCCCTCATCAGAGGAAGGCGCGGGGAGATTTGACAGACACTGTAGAGAGGCCATGTAAGGGTAGTGGACAGGGGCCGGAGGCCACCCTTGGAGATGGCAAGCACACAGCCACAGCCAAGGATAGCCACAGCCACCAGAACCCAAGGGGACTCTCCTTTGAGCCTCTGGAGGGGACACAGCCCTGCTGACACCTGGATTTTGGCCCAGGGATACTGATTTCAGACTGTGACAGATACATCTTCCAGGGGCGGGGAGGGGGCGCTGGGCACAGCAGCTGGGAAACTTGGCAGCTTTGCAGTGTTGGAAGGGCGAGAAGCGCCTACCCAAACAGCTGGCATGTCACAGACGCCAGAGAGGAGATGCGGCAACACTCAAAGGACACACAGCTGCCACTCTGAAGCCCGGGGTCCCACTTCAAGGTCCTGAGTTGCTACGCAAAACGTCTGCAACTTCTCCAAAAACTACAGAGCAAAGGAAGTGTTGTCATGTCTGTCTGCCAGAATGTAAGCCCCACCTGGGAGGGGGCTTCCCGTCACCTGTGTAGTCGGTGCCCAGAACAGCGCCTGGCACAAAGTAAATGCTCAGTGAACATCTGCTGACTAAAAACAACCCGGCAAATGAGAGTACTCAGCTGGCCCTCAGCAGGGACTCACAGGATGGTGTGAATAACAAGGCATCTGGGAGGAGTACTGCTGCTCTGGGCCTGTTTCCTGATCTGAGGGAAGAGGGTGTTTGGGGAACACAGCCCCGAGGTTTGGTGATGCAGTGATTCCTAACGACAGAGGAGAGGGAGGTTTGAGAACTATGAGCCTCCATGCAGAGCCCCCAGCAGCCACCCAAACCACTGGCAGACCCCAAACTCACCCCCACTCAGTACCCCAAGATCCAAGAGTGTCCTTCAGCTGCTATGGGGGTCCAGAAATCCCCCCATAATTGTGTCTGAATGTATATCTGCATGCTTCCCTGGTTAAAGGTAGAATCATTTTTAGATTCTCGAAAATGGTGTGTAAACTAAAAAAAATGATTATGTCTATGGATCCTGTAACAGTCTACCTCCCACGTCCCCTGCCATGAGACCAGCTTGCAAATTCAGATGGTCCCTGCTGTGCCCCAAGGAAGACACCAGCATGTGTGAGCTCAGGGTGGATGTGGAGAAGGGGAAACGGTGGGGGTCAGGGGCCTTCATGGTCCCATAAGGCAGAGGCGAGGCCTGGGGGCACTGCAGACAGGACGAATCCCACCTGCTCCTGAGAGCTGGCCCTGCACAGCTGCCCATCCCTGTGAACTCAAAGGCGGCCGAGGAGGAGTATTTACACCCCAGAAATTGGCAAAGCATAAGATCTGACTCTTTTCCCCCTGGAAAGCCAGTTGTTAGCATTTTACCAACACAACACTGGAAAAGCCCTGCCTCCAAGACAAGCTGCCTAGTCCAGAGCCTGGTAAGGAATCCTCGCCCTCCCACACACACACAGGCAGGCACACCTGTGTCCCCGCCCAGGAGGCCTGTGCCCTACGTTCATTGCATAAATACCTACGGGATACAGAGGCTGCTGACACCCGCTGGCCTGGATCAGACAGGAAGTTGCACCCAGGCCCACATCATTTTGCAGAGGAGCCTTGGTCCCAGCTACGCTGGCAGGAGGGGTCAGTGGGGCCAGTAGACTCCTGGGGACTCAGGTAGGGAGATGGCAGAGACATCTGCATCCCCCCAGCGTGCCTCACCCAGCCCCCTCCAGCAGGTACCCTGACCCCGGAAGCAGCAGTGTGTGTGCCAGTAGGATCGGGGCTTTGGTGGGATCGGAGGAGCTCACTTGCCTGCTCTGAGCCTCTGTCTGTCCTCTGGGCAGCCACAGTTACAAGAGGCGGAGCCGGGGTGGAAACCCAGGGCTTCTCCCTCTGCAGGGCCACAGGAGAAGCCAGGCCACCCCAGGAGGGCCCCAAGGGACACCTGGGCTCTGAGAGGCCAGCACGCTGTGGTCTCCGTCCGCTGTATTTGTCCTCAATGCCGCAGCCACTCCGTCCTCAGCTCCCAGGGGACTTGGTGGCGAGAGTGAATCTGATCTTAAAATCTGTCAAGTCACCTGCATGGTGAGAAGAAAAGTGTCGTACACTTTCCAGGTGTTTTTATTGGAAAAGAAAAGGTGCAAAGTCCAGAGTCACACTGACTTTGTGAGTGGGACCAGGTGACCAGCTGGAGAAATGACGGCTCCCAACCAGTCCTCGGTGCTAATTGCCTCGCACCCCAGCTGGAGCTGGAGAATCGCGGCTGCCTGGGGCCTGTCCTGTCCAGACGCTTCTCTGTGGACCTGCCAGCCCACCGCCCACTCCCCCCAGAGCCGGAGCCCGCTCTCTTGAAATGGCAAACTCGTGGTGCTTTCTGGGTGCCGGGCACCAGGCTAAGTGCTCTGCGTGAGTAACCCTGGTTTCCTGCCCAGCACCCGCCGCCTCTGCCTGGTCCACCTTGTACCAATGAACACGCGCAGGTGAGGGGTGAGTGAAGGCCATGTCCGCGACACCAGTTTCTAGATTCACCTGCTCTTCCAACCGAGTGGCTCAGGCACAGGCAAGGGCCTCCCCACTCCAGTTTCTAGCAAGGAAAGCCCGGATCTCACAGTCTCCTCTCCCCCATCCTCTCCTCTGGCCTGGGATCGGCTCAAGGTGAACCCATGGCCAGCGACCCTTTGGCTCAGTTACCTCAGCTTCTGCGGGGCTCAGGGATCTGCAAAACTTGCCAAAGATTTAGCCAGTGGCGATGGAGGGACACGGGCACAGCCCTAAAATAGAAGAGCAGACACCTGTGCTGTGAAATTCCTCTTAGGCCACCTGGGCCCAGAGGTGCTCAGTAACGAGCACCTGCACCCAGCAGCTCTCTCCTGCCGCTCTCCCAGTAGCCTCCCGACCCATTTCCAAAACCTCACTCAGGTGCCCTGCCCGACGACTGGGTCTTCACAGCTTACCAGCCCAGGGTCCCCAGAGAAGCTGGGACATTATTGCTGTTTCTCCTGGGACATGAAATTCTCCGGATTGGCTCTTGGCCCACAGGCTCTGTGAGTGGAAGGCCTCGGTGCTGAGATGCTTTCTGTTCCAGGCACGGTCTGTGCCTCTTCCTTCTCCCAGGAGGATGCAGGGGGTTCCCGGGTATAGTGTGGTTTCAGGAGTCAGGTGGCCGATTTCGCTTTCCAACTGTGCATTTATCCCCAGGGTGCCCGTCCGCAGTGGTGCTGATTCTTGTCACTGTACAGATGGGGAAACTGAGGCCCAGAGGACTGGGGTGACTTGTCCAGGGTCACCAGGTTGGTAGGTAGTAGAACCAGGATTCAAAGGTAGCTCTGCAGGGCATCAAGGTCCACACTGGTGGCTGCCCATCACATGCTCCCGAGGGAACCTAGTCACCTCATCCAAAGTCCACACTCAGGTGACCACAGAGAAAACGTAGAGGGCAGATGGCCTCCCTCAAGTCAGCAAAACCAGAGGAGATTCTCACAGGCCTGAAGAGGCAGGGGTGGCACTTGGTTTTGGAACAGGAAACTGGGTCAAAGCCAGGGAATGAATCCTTCCGGGGCACCTGTGGGACACCAGGACGCTGGGTTTGCTCACAGTGCCAAACTAGTCCTGATAACAACCTTTTTACCACCATTTTACAGATGGGGAAACAGGCCCACAGAAGGCCATGCAGCCTGTAAAGGCCAAGCGGGAACTGGAACCAAAGTGCATCAGAACTCCAAAGCCCATGCTCCGCCGCCCCATCCCGCATCTCCACAAGGGGCCTGGCTCAGACTCAGCCTATGGTCACTTGTGATGGCCCTGTTCCCACCCTGTGCTGAGCAGGGAGAGCAGAGCCCAGTAGCGGCCCCCGCCTGTCTCCGTGGCTTCCTGGAGCCAAGGAGGGTGACTGGCCACATGTGCAGATTGACATTTGTGCCTTTCCAGGCATCTGGCCCAGGGGACAGCTCTGTCATAGACTCCACAGGCCACCATGCCCAGTGAAGAGTCACAAACACTCTGGAAGCAAACCCCGTCCAATCCGGGCTCTGCAGTAGCAACTTAAGATGGTTGATGAGTGGTCATCAAGAGGGGAACCCGAAGGCGACGCTATGAACATTCACAAAATCATGGAAGTTTGGACGTGGGACACACACACACACAGGGCATGGGCTGCAGCCCTCTCTCCTCCCTGGTGACACCCTAGTTTATAGAAGAGGCGTTGAGGCCTGGCGCTCTGCCCCAGCTCACAGCAGAACCTGCCTCCTCCATCAGTGGGGTTCACACTGGGTCCTCAGGGGCCCCAGACTTCACAGAGATGCCACAGGGTCACCCTGAAGGAGGGAGAAATCCTCCAGGCAGAACGCGTTGTTGAAAGGCTCTGGTTATTTCTGGACCTGTGATGAGGCTCCCTGTCGGGGTTCATTTGAGGAAATGGTTTGCTGCTTCAAGAAAAAT
The DNA here is from genome assembly GCA_004024805.1 of Geosciurus inauris. Lineage (NCBI taxonomy): Eukaryota > Metazoa > Chordata > Mammalia > Rodentia > Sciuridae > Geosciurus > Geosciurus inauris. Next base: position 17,840 of record PVHX01001365.1, on the reverse strand, counting down.
CAGAAAGCTGAGGGCCTGCTGCTCCAGGGAGAGGCCACGGTGGCCTCTGAGGGACGAGAAAGTCAGGGTACTGCCACTGCTGGACCTCAGGAAAGCAACTGCCCAAGAAGCGTGCCCCAGACTCCAGCCACCAGCTCCTCCCACCCAGAGACAGGCGCATCTTCTCTCCCACCTCCAACTCGACTCTTCCTCCCTGTTCCCTCTCTGCAGGTGCCCCGGTGGCTTAGAGAATGGGGTGCCATCAGGTGCAACTCTGGCCACCCACTGGCGTCTTCTGCCCCTCCTCCTACAGGGGAGAAAGTGGCCCAGGTCCTCTCTGGAGGCCAGCCTCTACGCGGACCTGGGTCCCTCCAGGGCCCCCTCCATGTCGCATCCTGTGTCTCTCGTACACCTTCAGTCTCTCTCCCCAGGTCCTTCCCACCAGCCTTCGCAAGCCTCCCTCCTCCAACACAGCCCTCCCCCCGGCCCCACCCTCCCAGCCCTCCCCTCACGGTCCCGCTGCCTCTGTCTCCAAAAGCATTCTGGAATTGCCATTGCTGCTGTCCCCCTCCAGTCCAAGCCACTGTCACCCCTGGCTCAGAACCACAAAGCCCCCACCTGGGCTCTATGCTTCCCCTCTTGCTGGTCTCCACCCAACAGTCAGAGGGGCATTACAAAATTAAAATCCAATCGTGTTCCTTCCTATTTTATGACTCCCCAGTCCCGGGGCATGGCTCCTGGGACGCTCTGACCTGTGGGCATTGAGACCTGGGCCCATCCTAAGTCCCTCTCGCTGTCTTTACATGGGGCTCCCTTCAATCCGGCTCTGTCTTGCCCCAGGGCCTTTACACATGCTGATCTCCTTCTGGGACCCAGCCTGGCTCACTGCTAGCTATTCTCATAGGGTAATCTCATGCCCAAAAGTCAAATGGCCTGTCTTGTCACCTTGGCAAGCCCTTTATCCCCTTAAATTAAGTAATCCAAGTGGCGCCTGCTTCTTCCCTGGATGGAGGCTCCACAAGTCAAGGGCTCCATCATCTTCTCCTTAGCACTGTGCGTAGTACCAAGCACATGGCAGGCACCCAAAAAGTCCTTGCTGGGTGAATAAATGAGTTGGACCAACTCTTAGAACATTCTAGGCAGTCCTGTAAGGAAGATGGGGGGCAATTACCCTCATTCCAGACAGCGATCTCAGGCTCAGAGAAGAACGACCTGCCTTCGGGGACACAGGTAGGATGGAGCAGCCAAGACGCGGACGCAGCCCGCCAGCCAGCCCTGGGTGCTTGACCTGTGTCCTCGTGACCCCTCCCTCAGCCCCAGTTAAAGTGGCATCATAAACAGTGACAGATCTTCAACTGGTGACGGATTTAATTAAGCCAGCCAGGTCCCAAGCCTCTGTGGTGTAACAGGCCACATAAGACACATTTCCCCTCTTTGTTCAGTTACAACTCAATCTGCCTGGTCAGCAGTTCTGCAGAGAGTCACAGGCAGTGGCCCAGCTGTGACTATCAACTGCTTCCCCAGCAGCACTGATGCGGTGCCGTTCATTGCACTGACCAGGCCAGGTTGGACAGAGGAGAGGGACAGAGAGGGGAGGGGACATGCTGGCAGGCACCAGGGTTGGCCCCAGGATGCAGCCGCATCCACGTGGCTCACACCCCACGCCGTCCCTGCGCACAGGATGGGTGACAGAGGTGTCCTGTAGGTTTGTTTTTCCTTTTAGTGAACATGGGAGACTCCTGTGAAGCTGAGCACTTCCCTCCATCCAGTTCCAGAACATGAGCATCTCTGTGTAGAACTGGGTGGTGGCACTTAGCCTGCTGTGCATGGAGCTGTTCCTGCCCCTCCGTCCCCACCCTGCACCCCTCTCCAGCCGGGAGCTCCGGGGACCAGGGGCTGCATGGATCCCGGTACCCACGGGTGCTTGCCCAAGCCTGACCCCAGACAGCCAGTTCTCCGGTGTGTGTCCTGGATGGTGAGCGTCCCCTCAGAGAACCTGTGTGCTGGTAACAGCCGTCATGGTGATGGGCGTCCCGCTGAGTGCTGGGGCGGTTGAGACTCCTTTAAATGAAGGCATGGGGTGCAGAAGGGAAGGCGGATGAGGCAGGACTGACCAGGGGTCGGTGGCCCTGGGGCTGGGGACTGATTGGGGAGTGAGGTCCTTAGACACCTTGCCCATCTACAAACAAGTTCCAAATTCTCCATATTCAGAAAGATTCTTTAAATTCAGTCTTTCCCCAAATAATGCTCATCGCCGTCGTGGGAGCAGCTCAAGGTGGAGGTGAAGTGGACTTTGGCTGCTGGCTTGGACGTGCCAGGCTTTCTGCCCCGAGTCTTACATGTGCCATTCGGTCCCCACGACACCCCTAGCGACTTTCGCCTGTTTCCCACCCAGGAAGCAGAGGTTCCAGGACAGAGGTGGTCTCCGTCCATGGCCATCTCACACCTCACAGTGATCCTGGAAATGCCTGGGACCTCCGGGCCCAGTTGGGGGCGAGTCCCTGGACCCAGCCCCTTCGCAATCCTGTCCTTGTCTCCTAAAGAGAGTGACTCGGGTTTCCCAAGTCTTTTAGGAGTCACTGGAAGCTGGACTGGCCTTCTAGGGACATGGGGAGCAGGCAGGTGAAGTTGAAAGTAAAGCAGCTGCAGGGAGGGGCGCCCGGGCTCCTGCGGCTCCGCCATCCGCCATCCTCGGCCCTAACTGTTCTCAGGTTCCTCCCGCCTCCCTGCCCTTCTCCCGGCCTGGATCCTCAGCCTCACTCACGGGCACCCTCCTCCCCGGCCCACCCGCCCAGTCTGGCCTTGTCTCCCCTCAGCCCAGAACCCAAACCCACCTTCCCTGCCACCAGCGGCCCTCAAGGCCTGGATGATCCAGCGGCCCTTCCCATGCATCTCCTGCGCCCATGACCCCGCACGCGCCCAGCCTGACTCGACAGTTTGCAGGACAGCCGAAGCCCTGCTTTCCTACCCAGATGGCTTTGGGCTTCCTGCTGGTCTCTGCAGCCTGGACAACACCTCCCTCCTCAGCTGCCATTTTGCCCAACCTGGAGAACTCCTAGCATCCTCTAACACTCAGCTCGGGCGTCTCCTCCAGGAAGCCTTCCCTGGTGCCCCAGGCCAGGTGGGGGGCCCTTGCTAAGCTCAGCTCCAGCCCTGCACACAGCCCCCCCCGGACGGTGCACGTCTGCTGCTCTGAATCTCCCTCCAAGGCGGGGGCCCATCTCTGTCCCCAGAGTCTCGCCCTGAGCCTCACACACATCAGGCTGGTCATTTGGCCTCTAGCACCCTACCCGGTCTCTTCATCTCTAGAGCAGAGTTAATTGTGCCTCCCACTCAGCAGATATCCAGCCCTGCAGGCACCAACATACGGGTTCTGAGTGAATAGCTGAGAGCAGGGCAGAAAACCCCTCCTGGAGCCGACGCTCCAGCAGAGGAAGACAGACAAGAAAGAAAGAAAGAGAATACAGGCGCTTCTCCAAAGCCGCAGGTTCTGCATCTGAAGATTCATGGAAATATTTGGAAAAAAAATTGCATCTGTCCGGAGCGTTTTTTCTTGTCATTATTCCCTAAATATTGCAGCGTTACAACTATTTCCATGGCGTTTACACTGTACCAGGGATTATAAGTAATCTAGAGAAGATTTGAAGTATCCTGGAAGATGTGGGAAGGTTATATGCAAATATTACACCACTGTATGGAGGAAGCTGAGCATGCTCAGATCTTCTCATCCACAGCATTTCCTAAATCAATTCCTGTGACCACCAAGGGGCAACTGGGTCATGACAGGATGTCGTGGTAATGAAAGGGCACCAGAGACTGGGGCAGGGCAGCAGAGAGGTAAAGCAGTGACTTCAAATACTTTGCTCCGAACAGCTCCCCCAAAAAGGTGGCACTCGAGTGAGGTCCTGCTGGAGGAGAGGGCATGAGCCACGCGGGTCTCCTGGAGAAATGGGAAGAGCAAGTGCAAAGGCCCTGAGGTTGGAATGGTGTGAGGGGCCAGGGGAAAGGAGGGTGGGAGGAAATCCAGGACATTGTAACCAGCCTGATGAATCTTTTGCCGAGTCCCCTGGGAGATCACTGAGCAGCCAAGTGACATGATGGTCTTGCCAGGTTCACAGGGAACTGACACATGTGTTCTTGGCAGATGGAGCCGCTCTGCCGTGCTGCTTGCGGGAGCCCTCCTCGCCATGTGACATCATCTTGTGCTATTTTATAAGGTGTGGATGGGATCAGATTCCCACCACAGTTTCTGGAATGTTCCGCACACTGGAGTGTCCCTTGAAAGAGCCCTGGGACCTTGGAGGGTGGGGGCGGGGAGGGCCTTGAAGGACAGAGGGGCTGCGCTGCTGGGGGTGCCCTGTCGCTGTGTCCTCCACAGCCGGGTGGAAGAAAAATGGGGCAGAGCAGCCTCAAGGGCTGAGGTCACCTGAGCCTGGGACAGGGAGACTGTGGAAGCCTCCCCCAGGAGACGGCCAGACCCAGGCTGACCCTCCGACTCTGGACAGGGAGTAAGGGTCCCTAAGGGGGAGAAAATGACAAGAGGGAGGAGGGGCAGGTGTCTGGCAGCCCTTGGGCAGCGATGGAGGCGCCTGCAGGGCGAGCTTCCAGCCCAACGAGGGGGACAGCACCGCCTGCCTCAGTGCCCTCTGTGCCCTTCCTGAGCCGTCCGGGAGGCCTCTGCATGGAGGACCCTGTCCCGCCCCCTCCCCTGCCACCGGGCCAAGGAGCAAAGCAGAAACAGCAGATGGCGGGGGGCCTGCAGCGCCTCCCGAGGGGTGGGCCACAAACAGGAGCCCCTGCTAACCCCAGAGGGGACCTCAGGGCTGGCGGCAGAGCCCTGTCTCCACAGGGGGCTTTGCTCTGACTCCCCTCCCACAGTGGGAAGTGTGAGGGAACCCAGGGCACCTGCCACCTGCCGCCCTCTTTACCCCGGGCTGCTTAGGTCCCTGAAGCACACGGCGTTCACTTAGTCATTTCACAGTGGATGCCTTAAGTCACGGTTAGGTGGCAGGGGCCACCCCGGGAGCCCCCGGGTCACTGCAGGGAAAGGCAAGCCCCCTGCCCTTGCGGGGCTGTGGACCACCAGGCACCAACAATCCCACTCCCAGAAAATTGTCCACGATGGCAACTGGTGTAAAGAGAATCGGTGAGAGAGCATCGCTGAGGCTTGTAGGGTCCCTGAGACACGGTGTCCAGGGAGGAAGAGCTGAGAAGAGCCCAGCCACAGGGGACCCTGGGCAGTGGCGGAGGGCAGGAGACAGAGCAGGAACCGAGTCCCAGGGACTGAAGATCACGTGCAACCTCCACGTCGCCGCCCCTGTGCTGTGTGCTATGTGACAGACACCTGCACTCCTGAAAACTCAGGAGGAACGTCCTAGACTTCACAGGAGCCCAGGTTGGGCGACGGGGATTTTGTCCTTGAGAAGACAGGGACGTCCACACAGCCCGAATCCACACTAGAATCGCAGCACAGAGAAGGCTTAGATGCCCTGCGCCCTCAGCTTCCCACGGCCGGGGAGGGTGGCAGTTCTGGGCCGGGTGGGGCGGGTGGATGACTGACAGCTGCGGGTGACGACTCCACCCCAGGCAGTTTGAAGCCCCAGGAAGATGACGACCCACTGCCTCCCCACATCAGCTCCATGGGGACTGTGTGGTGACTTTCTCGCTTTTCAGATGAGGAAACTGAGGCCCAGCTGTGAAGCACCTCGCCCAAGGATACCCAAGGGTGAGCGGTGGCCAGGATCCATAACCAGGCCGGCTGGCCCCTGAGGCCCCATGTGACTTCACACGGACGCCTCCGTTGACCCAGCCAGAGGATAAAAAATGACACGTCTTCCCGGAACTTGCACTTTGCTTGATGATTTGGGGGAGAGGCTAAGTCATTTAACTGATAAGTTCCCTAACGCCTAGTTTTATGCCCAAACAAATGAAGATGGATGGCTGACTGTGAAATGGGACTTGCGTACATTTGGAAGAGAAAACTCAACACTTGGATAAAAATTTCTGGCCACTTCGAATTGCGTGAGGTCAATCAGTCACTAGACAGAGGCGCAATCGGGGACCCGAGAACAGAGGTAACACCTCTGAGCTGCTCGGGGCCATCTCCCAGGGCACAGCTTGTGTGTGGCTCTGACGGCAGGACAGGCCCTGCCCGCAGCCACCTTCCTTTGTAGTTTGCACAGTTTGGGGTTTTGAGAGCGGATGGACCGGCACGCACTGACCAGACGTGGTAGGTAGTAAGTCAGCGATTAGATCTCTCCAGGGATCACGGGAGCTGCCACGAGCCGGTTTGGCCCACAGACTGTGCACACAGCAGTGGTCCCATGAGTATATTGCCTCGTGACGCGACAATAGCTGTGATGTTCACCGAGCAGCGAAGTCACCTAACAACGCAGTTCTCAGAATTTATTTCTGCGCGTGGCGGAGGGTATTTATATATTACGTGTACGCAGGTGCAGCGCGTGTCCGTTAGAGAAAATGGTTTGCCCTCTCTGAGCCTCGGTGTTCCTGCCAGGAATGTGAGGACACTGAGACCCCCCTTCAGGGCTGCTGAGCGGACCACAGAACATGGTCCAGTGCCAAGCCCAGTGGACACGCCAAGGAACCCCTTGGGCTGGCACCAGCCCCAGGCAGTTCCCGCTCAGGTGGGCCTGAGCCTCCATGTGGCTTTGCTGGGCCTCCAGAGGAGTCCACAGCAGAAACGGACTCCGTTCCTGGCCTCCAACCTTCCTCGCGTCGCCCAGACAATGACGAGGCCCCAGCTGACAGATGTCCCAGGCCTGGCTTCTTGCTGGCTGGGGAATGACCTCGCTGGGCCATCCATCAACATAGCAGGGACTGGCGCCTGTCCCCGAGAGACATGTCCTCGTCATCCATCCCTCCGTCAACCCTCTCCTCCAGTCCTTCCAGCAAACTCCTGTGGGGAAAGGCCTTCCCAGGGGGACCGGGTGGAGTTTGGGTGGGACTCTGGCTCCGCGTGCCCACGGGGTATCCTCCGCAGACCTGCTCCTGCTGGGGTCTGGGCTCCTCTTCTGTCTGTGTAACCTGAGAATGTTTTTAAATCAACTAGAAATGAAAAGAGAAACAAACCAACAGAGAGAGCTGCCTGTGGACAAACCCAGCCCCGGGGGAAGAGATCGCAACCCTGCTCTTCACGGACAGCAGCCCCGGAGCTGGCGTTGAGGAAGGAACGCAGATCACAACCCCAGCTCTGTGACTTTGGGCAAGCTACTCAACCTCTCTGAGCCTGTCTCCCCATCAGTCAAATGGAGGTGACGCCTGCCCCGCAGAGTTCTCGGGAGGATGAGAAGAAATCACAGAGGCACGTGCTGTTTTCAGGGCGCTGGCCGTGTGCCAGGCTCTGCCGTGGATGACACACGCCTCCTTAGTCCATCCCACAACAAGACTACTGTGTAAGTGCCGTTATTGTGCCCATTTTACAGAAGAGGAAGCTGAGGCTCGGGGAGGTCGAGCGACTTGCCCACAGCACCCAGCTAGCACACGGACGCCTCAGGGTGTCACCTGGCCATCTGGCTCCAGAGCCCAGGTGCCCACCCACCACGCCAGGCCAGTAACCTATGCGGGCGCAGTCGGTGCTGGCCGGGATCGGCCCCTGCTGTGTCGGCTGAGTGACCTTTGTCACTAACACTAACACTTCCATCCTTTATTTCCTGGCTAACAGAAGCTTCTGGACTGGGTCTTTCCCTCGGGGACTTGGCTTTGGGCTTTGGACAGAGGCTCTGGAGGGAAAGCAGTGGCCCCTGCCTGGAAAGCAGACCCTAGCCTTGCTGGATGCTGCCCTCCAACGGCTTGCCCTGAGCCAGGACAGCTTAGTGTCCCTTCACTGCTAAGGGCACATTCAGGGCGTTTCTCCTGGGAGTCCCACTACAAACAGTTTGAAGACCAGAGGAGGGCGGGAGAAAGAAGAAGAGCTATGTCATGTAAAAACTGGGGTCCAATTCTGGGCCCTTGTTAGCCATGGTGCCTGCTGTGTGACCTTGAGCAGTGAACCGACCCCTCTGGGCCTAAGTCACCATCAGTACAATGGGTTTATCAATGCCAACCTTGTGAGATTGCAATGTGCCAGAGTGCCTGGCACATAGCAGATGCTTAATAAATGGTAGCTGTCATCATTTATTATTTTGCTTAAGGAAGTTGCTGTTTCTGAGCCAATTACAGTCAACTTGCTTCAAACCCAGCAGCTGTTGGCCACAATCTGTCTGGCTGGCTTCAGTGTACCTGGGAGTTTGAATTCAACCCATGGCTTTGGGGAGAGCTGGTCGAGTTTCACTGCCCGTTGTTTGCAGAGGGCCTGGCTGCTGGAATCCAGGCCTGCCAGCCGGTTCTTCAAAGGGCCGGTTTCTGGGCTGATGGGCGGAGCTGCGTGGCAGGTGACTGACTGTCCTTGCCCTCCCGCAGGAGAGCCGGGTGGAGGGCGGAGCTGAAGCTCTTCCTTTCAAAACCAAGGGTCTGGCTTGAATGCCAAGCCTGGCTTAGTCCCAGAGCCAGCCAGCCTGGCGCTCCACCTGCATTTGTGGGGGTCTGCGGAGGGGACAGCTCAGGACTCTGTCCCAGCCTCTTTAAAGACGCCATCAGCCAGCAGAGCTGCTGCCTGGCTGCAGAGCTCTCCAGTTGGACGGTGGAGGCTGGGATGTTGACAGTTCCGTGACCAATACTGGAATCATCCTGGACAGGTGGAAGAACACCGTGAGCTCATGGGAACTCGCCAGAGAAGGCCCAGGTCTCTGTCCCGAGCAGATTCCATGCCACGGGATGAGCCCAGGTTGTGGTCATCGGGTGAAAGAACTTGGAGAAGAGCTGGAGATGAGAGGAAGGGGGCCCAGTGTTTGGGGCTGCGTCAGGAGCCCAGGGGAACTGATGTGGCTGCAAGAGGAACAGAGGCCTAGGACTCAAGGTGGGTTTTCTTTCCAGCTCCGCTGTGTGATTTTGGGTTCTCCATTGCCGTCTCTGGCCTCTTCCACCTGATCTGAGTAACAGAGCAGACACGGCCATGAGCCACATGAGCTGATGCCTGGGCTGTGTTCGCCGCTGCCCTCCCGGCTCGATGCCCGGCGCATGGTAGACCCCCTACAAATAATTACTGGATGAAGACACTCTCCTTCCTTTCCTTCTCCATCTAATTTTCCCAAAGGCTGGCTTTTGATTAGAGAAGTGCTCTGTGTCATTACAGAGTGTTCCTGGTACAAGTAGCTGCCAGTATGTATCTGATTTTAAAAGGCATTGATCTCCAGTCCATTCCGATCCTAATGAGGCAGAGACGGGAGAGAAGCCATCATTCCCGCACCCCTCTCTGGAATTACTGTGCCACCCCTGCCACCATAGCTGATGATGACTGAAGGCAGATGATACCTCTGACCCCAAGGCCTGGACGAAAACCCAAACACCCACAGGACAGGTGGGGGTGGAGGGCAGGGCCTGGGGGCCAGGTGAGCTGCACAGTATCCACCTGCCCACGGGGCAGCTCCCACCAGCTCCTGCCAATCACTGCTGGAGAAAGTGCCAGCCTGGCGTGGCCAGCTTGTGTACATTTTTTCAAAGATGCAAATCTAGATTTTCATGTGAAATCGCCTGATTTTTTAAGTGTTGGCGATTAATTCAGTCGTTAAAAAGAAAATCTCCTGCCGGGTGCCATGGCACATGCCTGTAATCCCAGCACTTAGGGAGCCTGAGGCAGGAGGATTGCAAGTTCAAAGCCAGCCTCAGCAACAGCGAGGCGCTAAGCAACTCAGTGAGACCCTGTCTCTACATAAAACACAAAATAGGGCTGGGGATGTGGCTCAGTGGTCAAGTGCCCCTGAGTTCAGTCCCCGGTACCAAAAAAGGAATAAAAAAGAAAATCTGGGCAAAGCAAACAGAGCATTCAGGTTCAGCAGACCCTGAGGTGCCTGGAGAGAGCAGGGAGACCTGTCCCAAGCGAGGAGACGCAGCCCTGCTCCAGTACACCTGCCAATCTGATAGCAGAGACACAGCTCTGCCCTTGGGGGTCCCCTGGTTCTGACAGAAGAGGCCAAAGAGACCAGCATTCCAGATGCTTCCAGAGCCACATGCTAAGGGTACACATGAATTCCACATAGACCGCGGCACAGCCCCCGGGAGCCACAGGGCGGAGTCCTAGCCTGGACCACAGGTGCATTGGGAGACCCTGGTGACGCTCTCCTGCAAACTCTGGGAGGAAAGGCCAGTTGTAGGTGACAGGGAGGGTGGGGGTGAAGTCAGCAGAGAACCTCCCAGAAGGGAGAGCTGGCCCTGGACTCTCTAAGCCAAGTGGGCTTCCAGGGGTCACCCGGGGCCCACTGTCCCAAGACGCAGATGAGAAAACAGGCCTGAGGAGGGAAGGAGCCTGGCCAAGGCCAGGCAGCTGCTGGAGGCTGGGCATTGTGCACAGGCCCTGGGGGGCTGCTGGCAGCTTGCTTGGAGAAGGAGCCGCTCTGGCGGGCACCCCACGCCCTCCCTGGTCTCCGCGGAGCCAGGTGGAGGACGCCCTCCCGCCACGGCTGCCCTTTGAATTAACTTTTAGACCGTGTGGGTTGATGGCTGCATCCATCTTCCCTGACAAGCCCCAGAGGTCAGTGGGCACTGACTGTGGTCTAAGAGGGGAGCCATGGGGTCGGCCCAGGGCCAGGGCGCCCCAGGCAGCACGTCCCGGCCCCCTTCCCTCCCCCATGAGGCCAGGACTCCTAATCTATTTCACAGCTGAGGAGTAGAGTCCTTTCCCCAGGCCACCTGCTGTCCCCTCCTTCTGGAACACTCTCCTACCGTCTGTCACACAGCTGGGGACACCCACATGTTGGCCGTGGTCAGGGGCATGAGAGCAAGACCCAGACCTGAGAGGACCGGAGAGACCTCCCATGGGGCCGGGTGAAGGCCGCTGTGCTGTGGGGAGACTCTCCAGCCCCTGGGGCCCACGCCAGGCCACACTCACAGGGGACAGCAGCACCACCTGCCAGCGCCTGAGGGACCCGCCTTGGAAGTGGGCTCTTCCACCCCCGGGGGTGCCACCCCTGGGCACATCCTGAGCAGCACACGGCACCACCCTGTCCACGCTGCCTCCTGTGAGCAAATACAACACCTGTGTTGGTTCCAGGCCACCAACCCTGAAGTGGCTTGTTTTGCAGCAACAGAAAAGTGGGGCATGGTCCATGAAGACGGTGAGCAGAAGAGGGGTGTTCCAACAGTCTTTTACCCTTGTTTATACAGAAAGATGCACCAGGAAATGGAGAGGCAGGGAGACAGGGAGAGAGGGAGAGACGGGGAGGGGAGACAGGACATGCCGATGTTATCCCTGGAGGTCGGGAGTGTTCGCATTAGCCCCTTGGGCTGCTATAAACAGAGTGCCATGATTCCAGTGTCTTAAACGACAGGCACCTATCTGTCACCTCACAGTTCTGCAGGGTACAAGGTCAAGGTCAGGGTGTTGGCAGGGTTGGTCCTCCTGCAGGGTGTGAGGAAGGACGCGGGCCCAGCTCGTGCTGGCCGCACCTCCCGGCATCCTCCCCGTCTCTCCTTTGTGCCCGTCTCCCTGTCCGCACGTCCCTCTCCCCACGCTCACCAGTGCTCTCCATTAGGGACCCAACCTCCTCCCGCATGATCTCATCGATCTCCACTAATCACATCTGCCGTGACCCTATTTCTGAATGTCACATTGTAGGTTCTGGGGTCAGGACATCAACATGTGAATGGCAGGTGAGGGACACAGTTCATCTGCAGCAAGGTTAATTCAGCTGTGGCCAGGTCCTGGCCTCGTCACTGTCACCAGCCTCTCTGTTGAGTGTCGTTTTCCCCAGTTGGGGCTGTTCCCTGGCTGCAGGAGGTGACGAGAGGCTCCAGCCTGCGTCCTGTTCCAGCAAAGGAGGAGGCCCGGCCTCTCGGCTGCCCAGCAGGCACCCCCTCCTCAGACCCTCCACGTGGGCCATTGCTGTGGCCAAGGAAGACCCCGCTTCCGCCCAGGTCCCTCGCGTCACACTCCCGTTCAGGAGCAGCATGCTCAACACCCAGCCCTGAGATGACTAATATTTAAAGGCACTTATTAAAGATCCTCAGAAGGCCACCCGAATGTCAAACAGCTGTGCGCGATCCCTAATTTGATGATCTACGTGTTAATGAATCCCAGACATGCAGATTAAATTCTCTTTAAACTGCACGTGGTTTTAAAATGCATTTCTCTCCAGCGTGTCTGGCGCAGAACAAGGTTAGCCAAACACCTGCGAGTCAGGCCGGCTGACCTGGGGCCGGCGCAGGAGCCGAGGGGCTCAGGCTCAGGCCTCAGGGAGCTGGGGAGCCAGGACCGAAAAAGACACCCAGAGAGGACAGCAGTCACCACTGTGAGCAGCTGGCCACCTGGGGCCCTTTCCCTTAGTAAATATTGACTGAGCTCCGATCCCATGCCAGGCCCTGTCCTGGGCACTGGGACACAGCAGTGAAGATGGAAATCGCAGCCCCTGTCCTTCCATTCATGTGGGGCACACGGACAATAAAGAGGCAGATTGCTGGTCACAGTGGTGTCAGAGTGTGATAAGCACCATTAAGGAAAGAAAGGGAGCTGTGCGGTCATAAGAAAGGCTGGGGTGGAGGAGGCTGAGGAAAGGAAGGAGGTTCGTCAGGAAAGAGGAGCAGGGGAAATGCACGTGCAAAGGCCCAGGGGTAGAACAGGCCCAGCTTGTTCAAAGCCCAGAGCAGGTGGGAGGGAGTGGCACATGGCAGACATAGGGGACCATGTCACAGCAGGAAACAGCATCCTGGAATAGCAACGCCACACACCTGAAAAACAGAGGCACAGTAAGAGCTGTGATAAGCCATCTCTCAGCCCACTGGGCAACCCACACTCCACGCACGCGTACTGGCCTCCTTGAGTCCTTGTCGGGAGCTGGTTCTACGGGCACCACGGTGCAGGAAGAGTCCTCGAGCTGCATGCCCGGGGTCCGTGCGCCTTGCTGTGGGTCTGTTACTCTCCAGTGGAATGTTTACCAGAATCAAAAAGTACCTGGGTGGGAAATGGCAGAGCATCTTTGGCAAGAATAGGGGCCAGCCCAGCGTGGGGGCCATGCCTGTCGTCCCAGAACTATGGGAGGCTGAGGCAGGAGGATCATGAGTTCAAAGCCAGCCTCAGCAATGGCGAGGCGCTAAGCAGCTCAGTGAGACCCTGTCTCTACATAAAACACAAAATAGGGCTGGGGGTGTGGCTTGGTGGTCGAGGCCCCTGAGTTCCACTGCAGGGTCTTGGTTCACGCTGGCGTCAAGGGAGGAGCAGGCATGGTGGCAGGCTGGGGTCCCAGCTGGGTGACAGCTCAGGGGCACAAGTGGGTGAGAAGGCCTGCTGAGGGCAGGTGGGCAGGAGCTGACGGAAGCTTCTAGAACCAGTGCCGAGTGTTTTCCCACCCCCCAGGTGAGACCCCACCCCTGGCCCAGGTGGGGGCTGCCCCTTGCGTCACTTTCACAGCCAACATGTGGCCCAGGACAGGTGGCCCAGGACAGGCATCCTGGGCCACAGACTAAGGTCTCCGCCAGAAGAGGCTGATGTCCCCGTCACCCTCCGTCTGCTTTGGTTTCTCTGAACCTTGAGGGACAGGAGTCCCGGCAAGTCGCTCCGCTGGCCGATGGAGACTTGAGTGTCTTGGGCACTCGTCATCGTCCTGGCCTGAGTCCCAGGACCCGGAGTGTGAAGCGGGGCTGGAGGGAGAGGAAACGTGCCCAGCATGGACCCCAGCCCCCTCCAAGTGGGCAAAGCTCTGGCAGGGGAGGTTGGGGAGGCTAGGGTGGGCGGGTAGGGGCTCTGAAAGGGGAGGAGCCCCAGGCCAGAGACACGAGGGCACTTGGGTCCTTGACTGGCCCTGTGACCTCAGCAGCCCTCCCAGTCACCTCAGCTCCTCCCCTGACACTGGACACAGAAAAAATATGCAGCAACCAGTGGCCGACAGTGTTCGGCTAAGGCACCCAATCTGTTCCCCTGAGACGGAATTATTCCTGAGTGTCCTCCAAGGATCTCAGCACCCGTGCTCCTGGTCTACTGTATCTCCCAAGGGTCCCTTATATGCCTCTCCTGGGTTGCTGGGGCTAAATCATAGTGTCCCATCCCCAGCCATGTGAGCTGGACAGGTCATTTCTCCCCTCTGAACCTCAGTCTCCTCTTCTGTCCGGTGGGCGTGGTCATGCCTGATTACAAACGTCGGTGATGAAGGGCTGGTGCCTGCCAAACACCTGCCACTGAGCATCGGGTCCATGACAGACAGACAGACATCAGCAGGTGAGAGTCATTGTCAAGTTGTGGGGAAAAAGTTATCATGGGACTAGGGAGGCCAGTGGGGCCCCAGGGCGTGGAATGTGGGTGCGGCTCTGGACGAGTGGGCGGGTGGCTCTGGTGGCGAGGCCGCCTCCTGCTTGGCTCAGGCCTGGCCCCTCAAAGGCAGCACCGGCAGTCCCCAGCATTTGCTGTAGGGCATGGGACACGGTCTTGATGCCTGGGGCGCCCTGGGCGCTGCTCACAGGAGGAGATGGGGCAGGTTCAGAGAGGTTGTGTGCACTGCCCAAGGTCCCCAGCCTGGACGTGGCGGTTTCAAGTGACCCAGAGGTGGACTGCTGCAATCCTCTGCCTCCCACACCTCCCTGGGGCTTGCTGGGGATGTGGGGGTGCCCCAGGGGATCCCTCTGCACCCCTCCCCCCACAGCCCCCCCTAGACTGGAGTCCCCAGCGGATGCCCCATGTCCAGCCCTGCTGCTCAGACTGGCCACCCCTACACCTGAGCCCAGGGTCCAGGACCTCAGTGACAGGGACGGTGCTGTTCCTATGTTCCTACTGCTGCTGGTGGGGCAGGGTGTGGACTGGGGTCAGCCTCGGGGGGACCCAGCCACCTGCTGCCCCGGGCCAGCGACAGAGGCGTCAGCAGCTGGCGATCCAAGGGCAGCCATGCTCCCCACACACCTGTGCCCACCGTGTCCCACTCAGGGGCTGGGTGACTTTGCCTGTCCCCCACGGCAGGGAGAGTCCTGGGGCAGGCCTGCCTCGTCGGGGTTAGAGAAGAGGGCGCCTCACAGGAGAGGGGGTGAAGCCCTGGGCCCGCCACTGCTGGGTGTGCCGTCTTCCTGTCCTGGCTGCCTCCCCGGAGGCCCGGCCAGTCCCAACTGGTGCATGCAAATGAGATGCAAATGGATGCAAATGAGCCCTGCTGGCTTCCACAACCTCCTGGCCTGGGGAGAACTCTCTCGGTGACAACAGAAAGCTGTGCTGTGGGAAAGGCCCTGCAGGGTGCAGGAACGCTGGGTGGGGCCGGGAGAACCCACAGATGGCACAGAGGACACCCACCCGTTCCCCAGACATCCGCTGCTTAAGGTCTTCAGGGTGGCCTTACGGTCCTGTGCACTCAGGCCCCACCCTTCCTATTCTGCAGAGACGCCAAGGCCACCCTTTGAGGACAGACCCTGAGCAGAGCTGAAAGGAAGGCCCTCTGTGGTGACAAGGATCCCCAGACCCACGAGGAACTGTGCGCACGTCCTGTCAGCCTGAGGAGGCCATGCTGCCGCACAGGCCTCCAGTGTGTCCTGCCCACAGGCCCATCTCTGCCCCAGGACCTTTGCACCCCCTTTGCCTCTGCCGGAAGCCCAGTGCCTCTGGCCATTGCCCAGCAATGCCATCTTCCAGAGCCACAGCTCACTGTGTCGGGAAGAGCAGCCCTTCCCCGGCCCCACCTCCTCCCTCCGCCCACGTCCCCCCACCATGCACCTCTTTCTGTTGGTTGGTCTGTCTCCCTGCCTGAAGGTGTGACTCACCGGGCAGGGACCTTGTTTCTCATTCACCTGTGTCCCTAGCACAGAGCAGGCGCTCAATAAATACTAGTTGAATAAATGACTGTTTATTATTATAGCTGTCCAGTGGGGCAGTCGACGAAGGAGGGTCTTCTGTTTTTGAAGAGGGTCTGGGTCCAGGGCAGCCATGGAGAGCCCAGAGAAGTGATGGCCACCCCCTGCCCTCGCTCAGTCACTTGCTTGATCAATAAACACTCCTTGGACAGAGGCAGCAAGGGATAAAATGGACGTCTGCCCTGTCCCCTGAGCTCAGGGTCCAGAAGAGCTGTTGAACAGCAGTGCACAAAGTGGCCATTGGCTCCGGGCCTGTCCATCTCTGTGCTGTGTCCCCCTTCACCAGGCTCTGAGACCCTGTCCAGGGACCCATCCATTCACTCACCCACTCAACCTGCTGACCAGGCAATGGTAACTGATTAGTCCTGTGGACCTGGGTTCAAATCCCGCCTCTGACACCTACAAAGAGCGTCACTCTGGCAATCTGTCTAGGTCTCAGGGCCTCAGTTTGCCCATCTGCAAATGGGGACAAGAACGGTGTCTCCTTTGTGGGGCTGCTTTGAGGACAGGGGACCAAAAGGGCCTTGCTGTGGAGCTCAGATCACACAGAAGAGCTGTTTGCTATCACCAAGCCGCCCAGCTGGGTTCTGGGTACAGAAGGACCTGGACCCTACCCACGCTCAGCCCAGAGAAAGGCAGCCTGCAAGTCCCTATGAGCAGGGACATGGGGCACCTGCCTGGAAGTGGGAGGACCCGGGCAGCCTGGCCTCCCTCTGCAGCAGAGTTCAGAAATTAACCAGTCCACACTCTCAGTGCAAATGGGGAACTGAGCCCAGGGGCCACGGGGAGGGTGGCTCGCCAAGGTCACACAGAGGCAGGACTGGCAGAGGTTCCAGCCTCTGACCCGCCTGGGGAGGCCCCTGCCAAAGCTCTGCCGGAAGCAGCAGATCCCGCCCGGCCTCCAGGCCTTGGCTCTGCTGCCCCCTGGTGGTCACCAGCTCAGGCTCCAGCTCCTGGTCCCAGGCTGCAGGTCCAGGGCTGAGCCCAGAACCAGAAAGTTCAGGGAGGAGGAAGTGGCAGACGGTGAGAGGGCTGCGGACAGGGGTGGGGACTTGGCCTCCCCCAAGCTGCCCCCCACACACAAGCCTGGGAGGGACCCTGGGACACCTGGCAGTGTGGGGCAGGATCAGGCTCCAGCAGCCTAGCCAGGCCAGACCGCAGAAGGCAGCCAGCCCTGATGGTTCTTGCCCAGAGCACCTGGTCCATCCTGGCTTCTCTTGATGGTCGCAGCAGGGACGCGGGGTGAGCTCCAGAGCGCTGCGGCTTCTGCCTGTGCCTCCTGGAACAGTCTGGAGCCCAGCGCCGTGTGACCTGGTGCAGAGGCCACAGAGAGGACAAAGCTGACCCCGCTCACAGTCCCAGGTGAGCCCCAGCTGGGACCAGGGAGAGATGCAGAAGCAGCACTCGGTTGAGCCTCATCAGAACGAGACCAGGAACCGCGGTGGTCACTTCATGCCACTGATTCAGGGGTGGCTTCTTACGCAGAAATAGACCATCGGCACAGGACTCCACCCCTGAGCAGCTGCGCGGCCCGGGGCTTGGCCCTTAGCCTCTCTGACCCTGTTTCTGCGTGGGGTAGCAGGGCCCAGAGCACTGGGGGACTGAATGAGGCCATGTGTGCTAACACGGGGTACCCGGCCTCCAGGAGCTGACCCCGCCCAGCAGGGCCCCAGCAGACGGCGCGCTCAGCGCTCCATGCATGTCACCTTTTAAACCTCGTGGCAGGTGTTGTCTGAGGTCAATCCTCAGTTTTATGGGTGGTGTAACGGGTTCTCCAAGTAAATAATCCAACTGACAGGAGCAAGCGGGGGCACAGGAGGTAAGGGACACACAGGCGGTAAAAGAACCAGGACTCAGGTCCATATGGTGAAAACAAGGGAAGACAGCTCACATCTCCACCATCGTCCCCACCATCTCCATCTCCATCCCCGCCATCTCCATCTCCATCCCCACCATCTCCATCTCCATCTCCATCTCCATCCCCACCATCT
>PVHX01001364.1:0-212431 GCA_004024805.1 Geosciurus inauris | reverse complement strand
GTACTGGGGATTGAACTCAGGGGCACTCGACCACTGAGCCACATCCCCAGTCCTATTTTTTATGTTTTATGTAGAGACAGGGTCTCACTGAGTTGCTTAGCGCCTCGCCCTTGCTGAGGCTGGCTTTGAACTCATGATTCTCCTGTCTCAGCCTCCCTAAGTGCTGGGATTACAGGCTTGAGCCACCGCGCCCGGCTCCTACAGGGATTTTTTAAAAGACAAATGCCATTTCCTCTGCAAACCATAACCTGCCCATGCAGACTTCTAATCCCTTAAATGTCTGTACGAATCCAACTCCTGTGCATATATATCCATTTGTTTTTCACAGGGAAGAATCAGAAACCTTTGGATTAAAGAAATGCCTCTCATTTCCCCTTGAATTCTTGTGTTTTTCACACTGAAACATTCTTCTGAGCTGCTTGACTGTCCTTCCGCAGACTGAGTGGAGTCTCCGACCTTCTCTATTTTTGGTATGCTGTACTGCCAGGATGGAAGGGCAAACCCCAGAAGGCTAGAGGACAGGGAGACCTTAGCCATCCTGAAGTCCCATCTGCTCAGTTAACATGGAAGGAAACTGTGGCCCAGAATACCTAAAGCCACACAAAGCACACCTGTTTACTCAAACTGTCAGTATGTCTCTTTCTCCTCTAGGCCCCAGCCCTCCCCCCTACTCCTTTCCTTCCTTATGCTTCCTTTGGTGGCTATAGTTGGTTTTAGCCTTTGGCTCACTCCCGAAGCTTTAACTCATTGATTTGCTCATGAGCACGTAGGCTGATTGTGGTGGAATTGACGAAGCACACATTTTCTGATGATTTCTTGAGAATGTTACATGACCCGTGCCTTGTACTTATGAGGCTGGTTCAACCTTCCAAGTTATCTTTTGAATATTTTTTTTTTGTTTTTTTGTTTTGTTTTGTTTTTTTCTTCAGTTTTGTTCCATTAAACTACATTTTTAAAAAACGTGTTTCTTTTTTTTCTTCTTCTATATTCTACCTGCAGAGAAATGAGATTTTTCTATTTTGGTCTTGTTATCCTCATTTATTTGGTCTTCATTTCATTAATTCACTTTACTTCTGTCCCCCATCTGAGGGCTGCAGATAGAGATGACTCCACTAGTCTTCTTCTCTCTACAAGACTCACCTGCTGGTCAACTGGACCAATGTCCTCCTGTGATTCGTTGCTCTTGTCTGTACTCCTCTCTGGTCAGCCCAATGTCAGTCTCTGTTTCTTTCTCCCCAAGTGTTCCTGAAGGCTTCTTCCCTTCTTTCTTTTTCTACCCATCCTAGAACTTGGTTATATACATTTAGGAGAATGTCACCATGTCTATTTTTCTCTTCTAATGTTTATGCTGAGTGTTTGCTGTTGGTCCAGCTGTTGAGCAGTTTGCACAGGTAGGCTGTGCCTTTGCACAATAAAGGTTGCCTGCGTTTAATTGGAAAGCACTGTGTCCAGCATCCCTTTCCTCTGTACCAACTCACATTTCCTGGCTGTACATTGCTCCCAGATGAGTTCTGGTGCCTTACAAATTGGGCTTTTAATTGTCTTTTTTTTTTATGATGACAATCGTTTTTTGTTTCTACTAGAAAACACCTGGTGAATGCCTAATCCAACCCTATCCTTGCCACATTGCCTTGTAACACGTAACGTTTCCTTGTCCAAATCCCAAACCTGTCTGCTGCACAGAGCAATGTTTGTCTGAGCTAATATGTGTTCACCCTTTAACCTGCTACTTGGAAGCAATATCCTGTGTGACCACAGCAAACCTCCATGCTTCTGTTACTTTGGTGTGAGGTAGATGCTAAATAAAAAGAATGATAAAGTCCATTTATACTAATATATACATAATCATATGAATCAGATAAACAATAGGTAACACATATTACTAGAAAAAATATAATACTGTCAATCAAATATAACAAAAATAAATATATAAAATGCATTTTGTGTGATTGTCCCAACTATTTTTATCTTATTTCAGCAGAATCTGAGCTGTGTCATGATCTTCTTAAGTTGCTAGGGAAAAGTATTCACACTTAATCATGTTAATACGCCTAGTTCCCACTGTCTTCCTATTCTTTTGAAACTTTTTTATTTCACCAAAATTTTTCATCAAAATTTTTACAAAATTGAGGCCAGTTGAAACTTTCAAAAAAATTGTAATGCACTTAAACAATGCACCATTCTCTACATGAGACATTTCTATTTTTCCTTATTTCTGGTTCACTTTCAAACAACAGTACTTGGACATAAAAAGTCACATACATTTGTGAAATGTTGTCAGTCAGATAATTTTTATGTCCAACATAAGGAAAGCAAGTCTAAATATTGTGTGATTTCCCCAACAATATAGAGCTCATTAGGGACACATATTGATGTAGAATACACATGTACATTTTTTTTGTCCAGTGTTTATTCTAATACCATATTATACCATCTTTCCAGTCTATGTAAATAATGCATGTATTGTGATGATAATAATCTAGAGTTACAAAAAAAGGGCTATAAATTAGCTGATACTACTACATTACTGTAGTTAGATACAAAAAGCTGTGTGTTAAATTGTTCTTAAAACTGTCGAACATCCATGCAACTATTATTATTTAAAATATTTATTAACATAAAATATGATGGATTATTATTTCTTCTGCTTCATCACAAAATCATTATATGAGTCTAATTTGTTCATCATTATTCACATGCCATACATAATGTACAGTAGGATACACACCGTATAACTTTTTCATTAGAACTCTTTATAATAAAAGACTGACAATAAAGTAATTGCACTGTTGATGGACCCATCAGATGCATCTGTTTGTCATTGTGATGATTCATTTTTTGAAAAATGATACAAGGGTCTGATTGAAAGTGGTTAAATGAAGCTGAACCCTCTCCTTTCCCTGAAAATGGTCACACTGGTTGGTTGTAAATACACAGAAAGAAGTTGTCAGTGATACATTCATAAAAAAGCTAAATGGTTCAGAGTAAAGAAGCATTATCATATATTTTTGTGGTAATTGAAATCCTATCTATTTAGTCCTTTCTCCATTGTACATTAATTTTAAGTAGACTTACAGTTCCAATTCAATGTTATGATAACTTGAGAATTAGCTGTCTTTGATATATTCTGTTTCTGAGAAATTTAGAACATAATTATTAATTGACATTAAAATACCTTTTGTAATCTAAAATGTGTGCTTTTAATAGTTTTTAGGTTCTGCAATGAAGATTAGAAAACATTATTTGCAACATATTTTTGTTATTAGGTTTACTTTGTAAATATGGGTAATTTAATTAATACTGGTGCTCTTTTTAAACTCTAAAGTGAAGTTTTCACATTAATTGGAGATGAAAAATGCATCCAAAAATACTTAAGAAGTAACAATTATTTTGTATATACAAGACTAGGCATTATTATAAAGCGGTTAAGTTAATGCCTCAATATTACCACAGAACATGAAAATGAATAATTTTCTAAGTAGAGGAAAATGAATTATTACTGGTCTGGAAATTGCTGGGTAATACCACTAAGTCTCCAAGGAGCATTAACCTCTGAATTGTCATTTTTCTGAGTTGTAAAAGAAACCATCTCAATTGCTAAAGTGCTAAGTGCTATGAATTTTAAAAATTGTCTATGAGCCGGAAATGTTATCTAAGTTGCTAGCATTTTCTTTGGAATTGCCTGAGTAAATTCTTAACACTCACAGGCAAAGGACCCAATATGCAAATGAAACAGAGCGTCAACCATGTTGCATATCTGATCCCCTGCTACTGTTTGAAATGGTAGACTCAATAATCCACTGTTTTATAAACTTTCTGAAGGCTGTCTTCGGATTTCTTCACATATCTCTACATCATCTAGTGCTTTATTTTGCATCCAAGGAAAGCTGCTAACTGATTGATCTTAAAATATTCAATGTGGAGGGAAATGTTAATTTAACTATACTTTTACAACTTGCACTCCATTTATTTGTAAAGACAAGTCAAATACATTTATGTCTAAATAAATTTTGATGTAGTATAATTTAAACTCTGAAAGGACCTCAAGTGAATATTTGCATAGATAGGTATTTTCAAAAGTAATGTGATCCCTTTGCTTTGATTGTTCTGATGAGATGGAAGCTCATGGGTACAGTGGTTTTCAAGAGGCATGATGACATGTCAGTTGGCATACTGGTATCTCTGTTATATTGTCACTGTTTCATGTGAGGAAGTCTTTGCTACTTTTAAAAGATGTTCCACAAATTCAGCAGCATATGTGGGCTGACCAAGCATTTCCTGTTCCCAGCTGCACTGTGGGTCTAGTAGTCTGCTTCCTTTCTGCTCTTCGGCAAGCTCCGGCTACTGTTCCAAAAACAGAAGGTGAGATTCCTTGCCAATGCCTGCCAAATGATCACTGTATGCTTCAGTGCTTACTTTCTCTAATCCCTCCTGTTAATTTTCTCTGAAGGAATGAAAGGATCCTGGAACTACAGAGCGAGCCATAGAAGAGCCACACTCAACTGGCTTCTACCACTAACGTGTTCCCGTTTACGTTCTCTGAATCTTTTGTATTGTGCAGCCTTCTGTCCACACTGATTGTCTCCCTGAGGCTCACCTCAATCTGTTTTCCTCTCTTTCCTGAATGCCAGCCAGCTACCGAAACAGCCACTGGGCTATTTACAACTGATGGGCCTCAACATAAAATTTTCATGAAAGGTAGGTACTCGTCTGTCTTGTGGTCACTATGAGTACCATCTCAAAAGGCTCCAGGGCCACATTCGTGCACTTGGGCTTTGCCTGAACCAAGAGTCAATATGATGTCCTACCCTGAGTCATGGTGAATCCCTGCGTAGTCCCAAAGCAGTCACTAGAATGTTAAGCATACTCCCTTAGACACCAGTGCTTGTCTAACATCTGGGCTAGAACAAAATGGAAATACTTTCAACTTGAATGATGTTTTTGATACAAAAAATTAGTATTATCAAAATGTCTCTTTACTCTAGAAAAATGAGTTTTGAAAGTCTACACAAGCATTTTGTTCAAAAAGTTTGGAAAAGAGCTGAAATGCATATTTTAAGGAAATATGGAGATATAAACATCTTTTAAGAAATCCTGAAAATAGAGGGGCTCTGTGGTGCAAAGCCACCTGTTTGGGGCTCCTGTGATAACCTGTACCTACATTTTATATATGGTGTTTCATACTTTACTATGAGAATTAGTTTCTTCCTTACCTCGCTGGGTTTTGTTTATTTTGTTTTCATAGTGACGTATTGTTATAAACAAAGTTTTATTAAGACACAGTAATGCTCATCTGTTCACTGTGTACAAGTGTTTCCCTGCTACAAGAAAAAGCTGAGGAACCATGAAGACCCTGTGTACCTGAAGGACTTAATACCTGCCCTTTACTGGAAAAGTTTGCCAGCCTCTCTTCTAGAATCTTTCTTAGCTTAAAGGATGGATGAATTCATGATCTGATATGTCTAGTAGAGGATCATTTATTTCAGTCATTCATCTGCAAGTTCATTGGTTCAAATAGAATTTTCTCAGGTCAGACAGTGCTTGGTTCAAATTAGAGGTCCACCACCATACAAGGCATTGGGAAAATTAGTTCAATACATGAAATTTGGTTTGTTCACCTGTAATATGGATCTGCCTAATAGCACATGCTTCACCAGTCCTGGCCAAAACTGGTTGTTCACCAAGTATTTCCTGTGTGAATAATTGTGTGAATGCCTGTCTCCAGTCTTCCCATGATGTTACGATATCACTTGCTTTGGGCTCAGATCGAAACAAAAGATGCGTGGGGCAGTCTGATACTGTTGGGCAGTAAAGTCAGAGAAGGAACCGTGCTAAACTATAAGTGATTACTAAATAAAACTAGAAAAAATGCAATAAAATGTAGGATGATCATGACATTGTTCCAGGAAAGCATGTCAAAAAGGAACCAGGTTTGGGGCTGGGGTTATGGCTCAGTGGTTGAGCGCTTGCAGTGCATACGTGAGGCACCACATAAAATAAATAAAAAGATATTGTGTTCATCTACAACTAAACAAAATATTTTTTAAAAAAGGAACCAGGTTGGTTCTGAAGTCTGAACCAATATTTTCAGGTGGTGGTTGTAAAAGCAAATATGCCATAGCCACGACTGCCATGTTAAACTGAGTCTGTAATGGCAAGGAAAGGACAAGTCAGTTACACACATCATGAATTTGACCAAGAAAACATTTTTAACAAAATGTGAAAACCATTTGTAACTTGAAAAATTTAAATAATTTTTCAAAATCTAGAAGATAGTAATTCACTTGCAAAAAGCTACAACCTTCTCTGGATATTTGAATTCAATTAAAATGATTTTTGGCAGAGTTTTAATGAGTGTTTGAGCTCTTGAACCTGGTATTCCCCACTGATTATCTGATTCAAACTCATTTGCTTGGCGAGAGGTTTGGGAAAAGCATAAGATACTGAGTGCCTTAGAGTACAGAGGGGCAAGCATGATTCACATGTGTGTAAGATGAATGTATTTACCTATTCCCATCAAGGTCACTGCAATTATGTTTTATTACATATTACTATCATTATTATTTGAAGAGGCTCTAGAACTGGATAGATTATGCTAAATTGAATTAGTGGATCTTGGAAACTTAAGGTCATGGTGAAGAATAGTGTTATGAAAAAGCAGTTTTCCTGTGTTTTTATTGACCATAATATGCATCTGTCAAAATGAGCACTGAATGTAAACCATATGTCATATTCAGTACACACAGTGACAAAAGAAACAGGAGACAAACTGGTCACAAGACACCTGTGCACTCCCAGAAATACAAGTGAATGTTTGGGGAAGGAAAGAAATGCAATTACACAAACCTATGTTTAGAAGGCAGAGAAAACCCTATGATGTAGTCAAATTTGTGCACATAGTCTGTTGAGAACTGGGAACATATGAGAAGAAGAGAACATAAAAAATTGAGTGTCATCCTTTGGCAGATAGCAATGAAATTGCTGTTCATATGGACACATTCGTTCTTTGTGCAGTGGTGAGCTTCATGGAACCAGAACAATAGAGTGAAGGGAATTCCACATGCCAGAGAATCCAACACACCCTAGTAATGAGCAGGATATTTTGATTACAGGTAAGGAAAATCACATTCTTCCCTATTTTATTTTACCCCTCATTGATCAAATTATGCATTACTTGTAGGACTAGCCTATGTAACCTTGAAATCTCCATGTAAAACAATAGACCATGACCATAAAATGATTTTTTTAAAGTTATATCCTGTATACCAAACATAGCACAGAATCATAAGATCACTAACGACTTCCTGGTTGTAATTTAGTGGCACTGAGTAGTCTCAGCAATTTCTTTCACTGCACTAATATGCTGAGATGTCTCCAGCCACTTCAGAACACCACAAAAAGTTAAAGGAGTTAATGATTCTAGAAGTAGTAAATTGGTAAACATGTTTTATTTCAAGAGGATCTGAATATATTTCTTTCAAATCTCTGAAATAATTTTTAGTGGCAATGGAAACACATTCAATCACATTCAGACTTCCTCCTGATAAATTCTTCTGTTTAATCTCCATTAGTATAAATTTCAAGATAATAGGCTTTCATAGGAATGTAAATTGAATTGAAAAACAGTCTCACAATTTTTTTTTCTAAGACAACTTTACATGTTTCTGTAGTACACATATTATCTTCTGGGTTTATTTCTCTAAAACGTAATAAATTTTATGACCACCTACTGCTAATAATAATGACTAATACTTTTCAAATTAAAAGTTTTCTTTTCCTTTTTTTTTTTCGTTTTCTCAAGCTTACAATGCAGTTTTCTCTGACAAGCATTGGAAGGACAAATGTCCCATCCATTATCCCAATTCCACTAGTAAGTATCTGGTACTAGTTACCCCGTTTATACATTTCAACCATTATCCTGGAAATGTTCGTAATCTCATTATGGTGTAAAGGGAGGAAGTATTTTTATTATTTAACTCTGGAATCTGGAAAGTATGTTAAAAGAATATTTTCTTGTACTGGAAAATAAAGAAAGAAATCAGGGGACTAAGAAGAAAGAGGAAATAGAAAATTTAAGGGAAGAAATATTGTGAAACACGTTTACATCTAAAATTGGAATGTCCAACATTATATTTTTGGCAGTTGAATGAGGGACCTTTACATAGGATTCACCTCACAAGATGCATATAATAAACTATTCATAATTCATAATTTTGTACATTATTTCTGAACATCTATTAAACTGAACACGTGAAAAAGTAAGGCACAGAAGAAAGCCATATGACTCAGGACTGCTACCTGAATAACACATTTTAAAATATTTATTTTCTCAAATGTACATTTAAACTCATACTCATGAGCATGAAAAACAATAAAAAAAACGAAAATATCTTGATTAAATTCTGAGCGGGGCTACTTATGTACAGGTTATTTTTGCAGCAGAGGTTTTGAATCTTAAGTGGGGTTTATTTTTTGATATAGTATTGCATGCTTATGATACATAGTCCCACTTTATCCGATTCTCCTCCAGTGACCTCTCTTGATGGCTCTTTTTTTCAGATGGTTCTCTAATCCAGACTCTTTCGATATTTTGCAAATATACACCTTATCCAAAGGCCTAAAATCCTCACCAATTTGAAGATCTTAATTCAATTGCTACATTACCTGGTAAGTCACATAAATGAAGCTCTGATTTTATAAGAAAAGTACAGAGGAAAATATAGTAAGAAGAACCTGATGATTTTAGGGAGAAAACAGCCAATATCTGTATGGATACCTGAGTCTCTGGGGTTTCTTATTCTGACCAATGACAATGTGGCATTCCCAGAGGGAAGGAGATGCCAAGCTAGATTTTGAGAACATCAACTGTGATGCCTTTGGGGAAACTTTCCTGGCTTCAATCACATAAAATGATCTTTCAACAGAAGTTAAAACGTCATCTCAACTTAATGATGTCGAGTAAGATCATCATTTAAAGTCTATCGGTTTCATCTCTGCTGGTTTCTCTTCTGACGTATTTGAAGCCAATTGTGGAAGAGTGATGTGTGCAATTTGATTTACCTTGCCTGCCTGTGCAGACCATTTTGCTAGGCTTATAAATGACAGCGTGAATGTAATAGTTCATTTTGATAACAAGAAAACTTAAAGTTTGGCTCAACAAACTGGAAGAACAAAATGAATCTTGACATGGTTCTAAAAATAAGAACATCTGTTTGCAGCAGGAAATAGTAATGATTTATGACTCCTCGGTCACTGTGTGATGTGTTGCTTCACTTTATGGTAATTTACAGCATTTAATGTACTATATAAATCGACATAAACTGAGGTAATGCTCCCCCAAATTGCAATAAAAGGAACAAAAATGTGGAATATAAATGTTTGGTTTCCTGTGTGAAAGTTTGGGTTTTAAAATGGGGATTCATGCGGAAAGAACAGAATGATTCCAAACCCAAATCGCTCTCTAGGTGGCTTTGAAGTTTTGCCGGTATCAGTGTCCCGTGCGGGCAGGCAGCGCGGGGTCCTGAGTGCTTCCAAATGAAGGACTCATATGCCATCACCCTACTGGCAATTTTGTTTTTTTGGTTTTTTTTTTTTTTAATTTTTTAGTTGTAGATGGACACAATGTCTTTATTTTATTGCTTTGTATGTGGTGCTGAGGATCGAACCCAGGGCCTCACGCATGCGAGGCAAGCGCTCCACCGCTGAGCTACAATCCCAGCCCCCAATTTTGTTTTTTTTTTTAAACAGTTTTAAAAGCATGTGTTTTCTGTAAAGTTCTAATGTCCACCCAAAGACCTCTAAGTCAGACACATGTATCGGAGTTCCTTGGTCAGCGATGTAATTTTTGTCATTTATAAAATCATGTAACTTATTTCATATAAATCATTTATAATCCTAATAACAGATAATTCTTTGAAATATTATAAAAGACTTTCAAAAGTCTCAATCAATACCATTTTATTTAAAGTATATCATTGCCATAAAATTGTACTATGCCATCAGGAAGTACAGGAACACCTCTCAGAGAACTCGCCATCTCAGACATGGCACGTTTGAACTTTTCCAGCACTATGTCTCTTACTCTTTCCAAGTATGAAGCTCTTGCTGGGGACAGTGGGATGTGGCTGGCAAATAGGACAGCAGTGCCTTTAGGCAAGAGTGTCCGTCAGTGCGTGAAGCAATAAAGAAAACGTGGCCCCAAGACAGAGTGAAATCCTCTTCAGCCATGAGAAGGATGATGTGCTGTCATCTCTGACAACATGGGTAGAATTAGAGATCATGGCATTCAGGGAAATAAGTGAGGCACAGAAATACATGTGCCACAGATGTCACTCGTGTGGGGAATCCAAAAGCACTGATCTCACAGATTTGCGAGAAGAACGTTGGTTACCAGAGCCTGGGAGAGGAGTGGTGCGTGAGAGGCGGAGAGGTGGACCAATGGGTGCTAAGCTACATTTAGGTGGGTGTAGGCTGTTCTGCCGAGCTATTACACAGTAGATGATTATGTACCATAGAAGAAATGTAGAAGATTTTGAATATTTTTCCCTAAAAAAGTGATAAATGTTTCAAAGACTTCTTGTGTTTTGTGTAGTGAGTTACATGTACAGCTCTTAACCCCCCTCTCCTGCCCTTTTAAAATTTTAAGACAAGTTCTAATTAAGTTGCTATAGCTGGCCTTGAATTTGAGATCCTTCTGCCTCAGCCTCCCAAGTAGCTGGGATAATAGGCATGCACCACTGCAGGGCATGAAGCTTCAGGAAGGGTAAAGAGAATTAATACATAAAATAAGTTACGTGCAGGATGAAAACTTTTGAACCAATCCCTCCCTGTATACAAGATGGGTGTGGTTTTGATATTCAGACACTGGCTCTGTGCTTCTAGAATATTCAGGCATTTCTTTCTTGTTACTCTTTAGGAGCCAAGATAACCCTGTGGTAACAGGTGTGAAATGTGTCCTTTTAGTATGCATGTGTGGAAAATGCAAGTACATTAGTTAAAATAATATCTCCAGTATCATCTAGAGTTTGTTGAGCCACTTATGTTTAACAGGGGAAAAGTTCCCAGTGGTCCTCCACTTATTATGGCTTTCCAGGTTTAGAAAATGGAGGACTTTGTTCATCATTCTGCCTGTGAAGGGCACTACTATTAGCAATATTAAAAAAAAATAAACAGTATTGCTAAGTCTCTTATAGTTGAATCAACAAATCCATGTTTGTAAAGAGGGTAGATATTACGTCTGACAAAACAGAAATAGATCTTGTCCAGTTTTGACCTATACCTTACTTTCCATTCCCCTGAACATTTCATGTTACACATTCCATCCTAAACATACCTTTTTTTGGTACTAAGGGTTTTACTCAGGGGTGCTCTGCCACTGATCTACATCCCAGATGTTGTAATTTGTACAGTATCTTTTTAATTTTCTAAGCTGGCCTCAAATTTGTGATCCTCCTGTCCCAGCTTCCACAGTAGCTGAAATCAACATGAGAACAGCACAGTGCCTGGCTTTACACACTACTTTTATATACAGTTTTTTTTCTGAGACTTGCACAACATTTTTGAAGTTCATATTGAAATTATTTAGAAAGTGGCTAGAATACATTTATATGTGTGAATAGTTAGAAGCACATGTGCTTGTTCTAAAAACATGTATGGTTTTATGACACTGAGTGTAAATTATTTAAGAGACTTATGGCATGAATTTGTTTTCTTACATAATTCTTCATGGAATATGGCATCTTATTCTATAATATCAGCAGTATAATAAATAATATAGTCTAAATTTTTGAAAGTGTGAAAAGCCAATTAGTTTTTATGCTTTTTCTTCATAGAGTTCCCTACCTTGAATAAGTGCTTAGATATAAAATAACTACAAGCTTTAACATGGTAGAAAAGTAGTGAACTTTATTTTTTATGACATAGACTTACAATACAAGCCTATTCAGACTTCTACTTCCCTATATTTTTAAATAAACTTTAATAATCTCCATAAGACAGAAGCAAAGATCACAATTTTATTTTCACCTGTTTTCTTTTCCTTTATTCCCATAAGTCTGTGGTATTATACTCATAGAAATGAGCATTTCCTGTAAACTGTACATTACCACAGAAAACTTTATTGTGGAAACATTTTAAGGTTTTCTACTTTTCTTCCCCACATGAAATTCCTGTCTTTCTAAAATGATGTTATCTATTTTCTCTGAACAAAATGATCTTACACTGTCCCTCAAATTACTTTTATGTGTCTAAAAGTGTTTCCTGTTATTTATTTAAGTGTATCTTTATTCTACTTTGTTATTATTTCCCCCAAATGTTGAAGAAGAATATTTTCAAACCATTTTAAGGCCACATGTGGTATTTTAAACAAATGCCAATGGTGAAGTAGCTAAGGTTGTGTGACACTGTATTTCTTATGAACCCTTGTATGCACTATCATATGTACAGAAAGGACACATTCTAGGTGTAATGCAGAAGAATAATCGTCACTCCTAAAACAAAATCAACGAAACACATTTTGGCACACCGGTAAATCTGTGCAGTTTGCTGAATCTCAGGCCAGTTGTGCAGTCTGGAACAGAACATTTAAACAGAACATACCAAGAGATTTATCCCCCTGATCCTAAAAGGTCAATTCAAAGGTCAGTTGTAAAAGCTTACTTCAGAATAAGATATCACACTTGCATGTTAAAAACAAAGAATTAATGAATAAAAGGCATGTTATCATTATTGGTTTTCAGAATTCAATAAGTGTTAGGTTTTAGGACTCACTGAGACAAGGAGGTGCTTAGATTTGTATTTTTGTACACTTTTAAAAAAAGAGTTCTCTAAATTAGTTAACCAATATATGAGCAAGAGACTACCTCAAAAAATTTAAAAATGCTTTGCTCATATCCAGTTAGGAAGGCCTATGGCAAGGTAGAGTCTAACAGGAGACTGCCTTCAAACTGACCTAACCCATTTTAATCTTGCAAAAATGAGGTAAAATCAAGAGAGGTTTGCCTTACTGAAATACTGGAATGCTATTATGGTATGGAAGGCAGGAATGTCTGTATTCTGGTCTTTGCTGTAACTTTTTCTCCCCCGAAGTCCCTCAGGGGTACTATACGTGCAGTGTGCGGAAAGTAGAACCACATCTTCTCAACCACTTCCCAAAACCCTCTGGGGCATTTGCATGGAGATGTGGAGGAAAAATCTGACTTGATCTCCAGTGGCTAAAACATTCCTGAGGTCCTATCCCAGTTGAAGACTATGTCACGGAAATAGGAGAGGAAAAGAAACATACAAGCTTAGAGAGAGAATGTAAAGATTCATGTAAGAGAGGAGAGGTATCTACTCATAACACTCATTTAGCTGGTGCTAAGTATTGGCTGCTTTTAGGAAGAAGGAAAAAGATAGGACCCAAAGAGAAATAGACATGTTTTTACTCTGTTTCTTCACATTCTGGAAAGATTCAAGCATCATATATGAGGGATCTTTGAAAGAATAGAAGAGAATCATGAAAATGTAGAGAAAATAGGAGGCCTGGAAAAAATGGTCCACTTGGTCCCCCAAGTTTCTTGGTTTGGAGCCTGAATTATTAAGAATCATTAAGAGTCATGATGAAGAAGCACATAAGCATGGTAACTAAATGTTCAGAAGTTGCAACTAAGTCCCAGTACGGTGAGAGAGAAATACGGAACATTCGCAGGACCTATTGCAATTACTCTGACATTCTTATTGTCTGTACATATTTTTTTCTATTTTCAAATATTTGCTATTCATGAATTAAAACAAACAAAAAATGTAAACAACATTGCGTAACTCAATCATTGATTTCAAATTGAGTATCTTTGCAGACCTACTATTTCAGGTCAAGAAATGAACCACAATGAACACCTGAAAAATCCCACCTTTGACAAAGACATTACTATTCCTCCCTGTGGCCTCATGTTAATGGCACTGGGTTTCAGTCACCATAAACTGAGTTTGTCTGTTTTCTGACCTTCTATGGAAGCAAACATGATTTGCATCTTCATCAATTGATCATTTTATTTGCGATATTTATCCACACCATATAATGTATCAAATGACACATTTATTTGCACTGCTGTGTACAGTCCCATATTATGCACTACTGGTGGACTTCTGGATTGTTTTTGGTTCCTCTTTGGCTATGAGAAAGAACACTTCCAGGACAAACCCATTTTCATTCACCTGTGCAAGGATATATGCTACACTCATTGTGAAGCTGTTTGTTCACATTATGAACATGTTCAGTATTTGTTTTTGATGGCATATTGTTTTGATTTTCCATATCAATTTACCCTTCCATTATCAGAGATATTTTCAAATGACTTCATAATTGATATTGTCAGTCTCTTGTTTTAAATGTATATTTTAACATATATTCTCATGGAAACACACATACATATAATTTTTTGAACTGTTTGAATGTTACATACCTGATTATCTCTTTATCACTAAGTATTTCAGTATGATTTGATGAAAAATATAGACATTCTTTTACACATCAAAACATGATTATCCAAATTAGAAAACTAAAATTGACACAGTACTTTTGTTTCCAGTTGTCCCAATAATACCCAGAAGAGCAAAATCCTAGTGAAGATGTATTTCATTAGGCTTCTTTTTTTAGTTATTTAGATATTCTGTTAAGAGTTATTCTTATGTGTTGTGATTTTGTCTTTCCTAGTTTCTAATGAAATTGAACTTCTTTTATATGTTTAGTGGGCAGTTGGTGTTGTGTGTACTTCATTCTAGACTCTTGCATATGCATACCTATTATGCATATGGAGAATACACATGTGTGTTTATATATACAGTTAGGTACCTATACATGTGTCAACCTTATGTCAATTATAAATGTTATCAATAATGCATGTTACAAATAAGTATTATTTACTCTGTGACTAAAACAGCTGATATAAACTACTTAAAGGAGGAAAAGTCTGTTTTAACTCCTGGTTTGAGAGGTTTCAGTTCATGGTCGGGTGACTCTATTGTTCTGAGCCTGAGATGAGATGGATTATTATGGTGGAAGGGTGTGGCAGAGGAAATCTGCTCAGCTCATGGAAACCAGAAAGCAGAGAGAATGCCAGAAGTGGGGGAGGGGCCAGGGACAATATTTAGTCCCCAAGGTCTCACCCATCCAGTGACCTACTTCCTCCAATCATGTCTCTCCTGCCCACAGTTTCCTCCTCCTCCCAGGAGTCTATTCAAATTATTAATCCAACAAATGGATTAATCCACTAAGGATCAGAGTCCACATGATTCCAAAAATTTGCCCAAATCTCCATGTCTGGGCATTACTGCTTTGGAAACCAATTCTTCAAAACATGAACTTTTGGGGGGTTCATTCCAAATACAAGCTATAAAAATATATTATTATTACATGTGCCAGCAATTCCACATGTCAATAATAAAATGTCCTTCCTGGTTGTAGAGGTAGAGAATTTGTTGACTTAAATTCTGAACTGTTACCACAGTTGCAATTGGGTTTTAATCATCTGAATTATCATTTTATATGTGAGAGTGTACACACTTCAAATGAGCACATTATCCCATTATATTCCCTGTGAAGGTTAATTTGGCCTTTGCCACATGCAGATGAATGGACATGAGTGCATTACCAGAGTACGTTTATAATTCAGTTGTTTGAAGCTTGCTCCGAGTGTTCTGGAACTTTGATGGTACTATATATTCCCAAGTTTAAATAGTACATCTGAAATAGTCGGCAACAGCACAATGCTAATGGAGCTTTAATTTTTCACTTTTCATCTTATTTCCAAAGCAATACATTGAATTGTGTAAATATTAAACATCATTTATTAGTTTTTCCTAAAAGTTGCAGAATATAACAGAAATTTATGATAAATCTTTTGATAAAGATATTTAAAGGCAATATTTTGATTGTGAAAACATTTAATTACTTCTAGAATCTTTTCTAAATAACCAACATCATAATTGTATCATTGTTTCAGGAATTTATTTTGAAATGAGATTGCTATTCATTTTTGCTTACCTCATCTTATACTCTGAAACTTCTAACAATTTGCATATCTCTTGTATTATGTGAAATAAACTTCAAAAATAAAGTGTTAAAAGTATTCTCTAATCATTTTCTAAATAAAACATTAATTTGATGCATCAAATTAAATTTTTTCTTCTCTTCAGCTTCTTTTTAAAGAAGTCAACGTCATAAGAAATAAAATATTTCAAATTCATATAATGTAGAGTATGTAAAGAATCCCCATCATTATCATTCAATAAGAAAATGAAAAACTTAAAATGATTAAATTAAATTACTAAAATACTTCACTCAAAAAGACACAAGGCATATAAACATACAGAAAGACTTGTTATTGTCCATTAGAACACAGAAATTAAAACCACAAGGAGACTAATAATAAGAGCCCTGTTAAGAAAGTGGAATAAACAGAACACACTCAAATGTTTCTAAAGGGGGTGCAGACTGATACAGCCACTTTGGAACACAATTTAACTTTGTTATTAAATTAAACATACTTGCCATATAAAGAATCAATTCCACTTAGAGATATTTACTGAAGAATAAATTAAAACATATGTCCAATTGGAGGCCAATGTTCATAGCAGTTTTATCATATCCCCAAAAGAAAAAAATTAAAACAGAACAACACTTCCACTTGGTAAGTGAATAAACAAATGTTTGTATTTTTATATAGTATACTAATAATGAAAAAAAAAAGAGAAAGAATTGATGGATGATATGGAGCACATTTATCTCAGGGATGTGTGTTAAATGAAAACAGCCATGTATTAGTGTATACATTCATGAAACTCATCCAATTGTGCACCCTAGGAAAGGTGAATTTAATAGGATGTAAATTACTTTTTAAGAAGACTTTAACTCTGACTTTTAATAACATGATTTTGATAAACTCTGAGCAAAGAGAGGTTGATAATTCACACATAATTAATATTGAACATGAATATGTCATGGTCAATTTTTTCAAAGTCATTGACCAATTTGCTGAAATAAGATTTGAAAATGGAAATGGTAATGCTATTATTGATTACTGTGACAGACCTATATGTAACTTCCAATTTTTCAATTTTTTAAAATAATGCATTAATGTAATTAAAGATATGCTTTCCATATTTCTATGTTCATTTATTTATAATGAGGTGATAATAAATGGCAAAACCCAGTTTTAAAATGTCAGCATTAATGCCTTATTTCCTTTAACCTATTTTTAAAGTAATTGCAGGTGATATATATTACTGAAAATAATTTTGTTATATAGAGTGTACAAAGCTGATCATGCCACTGCCCAAAGACTGTTCTCATGCCACTTTGTCAGCAGTGAAGACTCCAGTGTGCATCAGGCCTTCCTACCTGTTCCTGGGCTCCCTTCCACTGCATGGGCATGTTCAACATTTGCCCAGGATCATATGGGCAGCACTTTCGTTGTTTCAGTGGTAAAACTTACCTGGTAGTGTGAATCCCCCTGCCCAGGAGCTCACTGAAGGAGCTCCTGCTTAGGGTACACCAGTTCTGGGAACAATTCACAATCCATAATAACACACAGACACACACACACACCCCCTCCTCCCATATTCTCATGTTCAAGATTGTTTTGTCTACTTGTGGCTCCTTGTTTGATTATCCAAGTGTTTGAGTAAGGTTGTCATTTTCTATGAAATACTGCTAGGGTATGGTTCTTTTTTTTTTTTTTTTTTTTTTTTGGTACTGGGGATTGAACTCAGGGGCACTCAACCACTGAGCCACATCCCCAGCCCTATTTTGTGTTTTATGTAGAGACAGGGTCTCACTGAGTTGCTTACTTGCTTAGCACCTCGCCATTGCTGAGGCTGGCTTTGAACTCGTGATTCTCCTGTCTCAGCCTCCCTAAGTGCTGGGATT
The DNA here is from genome assembly GCA_004024805.1 of Geosciurus inauris. Classification (NCBI taxonomy): domain Eukaryota; kingdom Metazoa; phylum Chordata; class Mammalia; order Rodentia; family Sciuridae; genus Geosciurus; species Geosciurus inauris. The sequence continues at coordinate 194,526 of PVHX01001364.1, read as the reverse complement.
ACAGGCTTGAGCCACCGCGCCCGGCTAGGGTATGGTTCTTGAATTTGTTGAACTATACACTAGATTGGGACAAAAATAGTCTTAGAATATCAATCTTCCAAATATATTACATAACTCTCTTTCGATTTTTTAAAAATATTATCTCAAATATATTTTATGAATATGCAGAGGTTATAGAACATATTATTATATTATATGCATTTCAAAGTATTTGAAAATGATTGATACTATTATACACGGTGTTACTCTTAAAAATTATGCTTCAAAATGACTTCCTTAACAAGACTTCTAAAGTGCATGAAATAAAATTAAAAATCAATAAATGAGATGACATCAGGTTAAAATGCTTCTCCGCAGCAAAGAACACAATGAAGAGAGGGCCTACATATTGGAAGAAAATCTCTGTCACCTCCACCTCAGATAAAGTGTTGATATCCAGGATATACAAAGAACTGAAAAACACTTAATACCTAAAAAACAAATAGTCTAATCAATATATGGGCAAAGGAACTAAACAGACACTTCTCAAAATAAGAAATGCAAAGGGTCAACAAATATATGAAAAAAATGTTCAACATGTGTAACAACTAGAGAATCACAAATTCAAACTACACTGAGATTTCATTTCACTTCAGTCAGAATGACAACAATTAAGAATACAAGTAACAGTAACAATAAGTGTTGGTGAGGATGTGGAGAAAAGACACACTCATACATTGTTGTTGAGATTGTGAATTGGTGCAACTACTATGGAAAGCAGTATGGAGATTACTCAAAAAACTCGGAAAGGAATCATCTTTTGACCCAGTTGTCTGACTCCTTTGTCTATATCCAAAAGATTTAAAATCAGCATATTACAGTGACACAGCCACATCAATGTTTATGGCAGCACAAGTCACAATAACTAAGCTATGGAGCCATCCTAGATGTCCTTCCATAGATGAATGAATAAAGAAAATGTGGTATATAAACAATGGAGTATTAGCCATACAGAAGAATGGCTTTTTGATATTTGCTTGTAAATGGATGGATCTGGCACAAAATTCAACTCAAAGTGGATCAAGGACCTAGGAATTAGACCAGTGCCTAATTGAGGAGAAAGAAGGCCCAAATCTTCATCATTTCAGCTTAGGAACTTACTTCCTTAACAAGACTCCTATAGTGCAAGAAGTAAAATCAAGAATCAATAAATGGTATGAATTTGAATTAAAAAGCTTCTTCTCAGCAAAAGAAACAATCAATGAAGTGAAAAGAGAGCCTACATTCTGGGAGCAAATTTTTGCCACACACACATCTGATAGAGTACTGATCTCCAGGATATATAAAGAACTCAAAAAACTTAACACCATAAAAACAAACAACCCAATAAATAAATGGGTTAAGGAGCTGAACGAACACTTCTAAGAAGAAGACATACAATTGATGAACAAATATATAAAAAAAATGTTCAACATCTCTAGCCATTAGAGGGATGCAAATCAAAACTACTCTAAGATTTCATCTCATGGCAGTCAGAATGGCAGTTATCAAAAGTACAAATAATAATAAGTGTTGGCGAGGATGTGGGGGAAACGCACACTAATACATTGTTGACGGGACTGCAAATTTGTGCAACTAATCTGGAAAGCAGTATGGAGATTCTTTAGGAAACTTGGAATGAAACCACCATTTGACCCAGCTATCCCACTACTCACTCTATTCCCAAAGGACTTAAAAAACAGCATTCTGCAGTGACGCAGCCACTTCAATGTTTATAGCAGCTCAATTCACAATAGCTAAACTGTGGAACCAACCTAGATGCCCTTCGAAAGATGAATGGATAAACAAACTGTGGTATATATACACAATGGAATATTGCTGAGCATTAAAAGAGAATACAGTTATGGCATTTGTAGGTAAATGGATAGAGTTGGGGAACATCAGGCTAAGCGAAGTAAGCCAATCCCAAAAAACCAAAGACACAATGTTCTCTTTGATAAGTGAATGCTGATCCGTAATGGGGAAAGGGGCATGGGAAGAATGGAGAAACTTTGGTCAAAGGGGAGCGAAGAAAGGGAAGGGGACATGGGGGCAGGAAAGATGGTGGAATGAGATGGACAACAATGCCCTAGGTTCATATATGACAGCACATACGGTGTGACACTATATTGTGCACAACCAGAGAAATGAAAAGTTATGCTCCATTTGTGTACAATGAATCAAAATGCATTCTGCTATCATGTATACCTAATTAGAATACATAAATTTTAAAAAATAGATGGATCTGGAGACTGTCATGCCAGGTGAAGTAAGTCAAACCCAAAAAACCAAAAGTTGAATGTTTTCTCTAATATGTGGAAGCTAACCCACAATAAGGGGGTGTGGGTAGAAATTTAGTGGATTGGACAAAGAGGAATAAAGGGAAAGGAGGGAGGATGGAGATGGGAAAGGCAGTGGAATAAATCTGACACAACTTTCCCATGTACACATATGAATACACCTCAGCGAATCTCACCATCATGTGCATCCACAAGAAATTAATTAAAATTAAAAAATAAAATAAAAACTATGAGTACATGGCAGAAAAATCAATAGAGAGAAGGGAGCAAGAAGTAGAGGGAGGTGAGGGGAAGGAAAGGCATTGGTGATTGAATTAGAGCAAGATATATTCCAAGCTTTTCTAATTATGTCAAAATGGATTCTACTGTCATGTGTAAGTAAACAAGAGCCGAAAAAATGGGCTCCAGCGTCCCACAAACACGATTCACATTTTTACATTGATATTGAGTTCAGCAATATTGCTAAATTCACGTTTTAATTTCTTTAAAAAATCTGTATTTTTTTTTAACTCACAACATGTATTTGAATACTTTTTATTGTTTCTTCTCCACCATTCCTTAAACATTTCTCTTTTTCTTTTCCCTGTCCTGTTTTGGTATGTGATTTCTTGCACAATGATGTGTTTAAGTCCTGTGTCAGCCTCCCTGTGCTGCTACCAGGGAGAAAGCCTTTCTTGAACACAGGATCATTCACTATGATGTTTTCTTAAGTCATGTACAGACAACTCTTAGTCCACTGAGTATGGCATTCCTTGCTTAGTTTCCTAAAAGCTATTAACATAAGTAGATTTTTATCTATTGAGGCAGTTGCTTGTTTTTATGAACCTTTACTATTGACTTACATGAGTGACTTACATTGTTTGATATTAGAATACTAAGTACTATTCCCTTCCTGGAATAAATTCTACTTGGTCATTATATATTTTGCTTTTTCAATGATACACATGGGTAGTTTTGCTTTATTTTATGTTTTATTTCATTTTATGTTTTTGACAGATAGCTGCCAGTAGTTTGTCTTTCTTATATTCTAGTATTAGTTATTACATATTTGCTATTTTTCAGTCTGTCTGTTCTTTTTGGAGGGCTGTATTCCTCACATAATTCAGTTTACTTATACTCTGCTTAGTTTCCATTTCAGTTAAATATATTTGTGAGTTTCTAATTGCCATTAATTTATTGATCAGCTATAAATTTCCATTTTATTTATTATTCCATAGTTTCTAGTTCTCTCTGGAAGTTCTTAATCTGGCATTTTATTTTTTGTTAAAAATATTAAAGAGTCATTTTAGAATTTTTCATGGAATCTGTCCACTTTCTTCACTTTCTTTTTGTATCTTTAAAAAATGGATCATTGCCTCCACATCAGTTGGGTATAGTACATTGTTAATTTAAAAAAACAAACTGATAAATAATATGAGATATAAGGAAATATTTTTTATTCCTTTGGAATGACTTTCCCCTTTATGCACCTTAGGAAAGCAGCAGTTCTGTTACTTGAACTCAGGCAGCGTCTTAGCCATCAATGAATTGCTCTGTATCTTGCCCCTTTATTGTTATTGCAGGGTATTTTTAGGATCCTAATTTAAATTTAGCTGGTTCATCCTATATTCTCTCAACCTCTGATGCATCTTGAACTGTGTTTTGTCTCACAGCACCAAGACCTGTGGAAGCTCTTCCTACCTCCTCAAGTTCATGTTCCCAGCATGATTCCCCTGAGAAATTAAAGACTCCAAGCTCAGTAGTGGACCCTGGAAGCATTTTTAAGACACTTTTGCAGAATTGTTCAAAACAATGATTTCCCAGTTTTTCACATCTTTATTCTCAGAGGATAAATTTTCTGAATTGCTAACCAGTGCACTCTAGAAAGTGAGTTTAATTCTCTAAGACTGTTAAATTGTATATTGTGAAGAATAGTCTTTTTTAACCTGCTTCAGATAACAACTTCCATGTAACAAAGCCATGAAAATAAAATTTCTATTCACCAAAGTAGATATCAGGTGACATTAAGGTATCTTCTCACACATTAAATCCCCAAAGATGCACTTTCTCAAGTGGACAGTACAAGATGTTCTGTCTTTCAGCCATTGCTATAATACATAAACTGTGAAGTATGCTTTGTAGAATAGCAATGGAGATTTCAAGTATTAAATCATGATAAGAATCCATAAACTTCTATGACAAAGATAAGCTGAAGATAAGCTTGTTCTTAGTCAAACAACAATATTCATTTTGGTGTAAATTCTTGAATGTGGATTAGTGCCATTTGAGGTTATAAGATTTTTGTCAGAAGAAATAGCCATTTTTTGTTTAATGTTAAATCAACAAGGTGGTTATTTATTTCCATTTCCAAGAAAATATAACAGACAAAACTAGAAAAAATGTTTCCTTGGTTGCTAACGTAGCATTTTGACATTAAGAATGAGCTTTTAGATATTACACAAAGGGAAAATGTTTGGCTGTTCTTATTTAAAAAATATTCAGAGAAACCACTATAATTACTGTTCCAAAAGTAGACTTACATAGAGACCAAGGAGGAATCCACTGTGACAAATCAAAGAAGGTTTCCTAGCTGTATGTGTTACCATCACTTTATCAATTAACATGAAGTCCCAGGGCATGGAGTATGGATACAGGATCTCTTTCAAAATCATTCCCTCTGAATTTTTAATTGAACATATGAATTTTAGATAATTTCTCAATTATGATATTGTATTACACTTCAGGAATAAGACTGTTTTTCCATCCTCACTATCTCTGCAAATGTAAAACGGAGAACTTAAGCTATCAAAGGCACCTGGTAGCCCTGCAGTGTAGAGTAACTGACCAGCTGCTAAGAGTTGTCAACAATTGCCACAGTGCAGGAAGTTAACATATTTATCAGATACTTGAGATGGAAAAATGGTATTTCATGGGGACTTTTTACCCTATGCCATCTGGTCCTGAGGTGCCTATTACATCTATTATTGACTCATTAAAGTCAATGAGGTGAATAACACAATTAAACTTGTTTACTTGTCATGTAACAGTCAGTAAACACTGAAAAGCAACTTTCAGTTTCTGCACCACCGTGCAGCACAAACTCACCCTGGTAACACTTAGTGACTCCCCAAATTGATATCAGATTAATATCTCTCAAAATTATAGTGCCATTTAAAATACATGAATATTTGAGGCTACTTTTTAACGTATAAATGCCATATAACAGTCGCCATGAAAATTAGTCTTTATAATTAAAACAATAAAACAGAAATAAATGGCTGATGGAGACCAAGCACAGGCTACATGCTCCTTCCCTCCACTAATCATTTGGCTGCAGATGGCTTGCACATTTGAAAATTGCTTGCAGAAAATATGGTTCCATTTGCGTAGGCAGGGCAGCAATAGGCAAAGCTATTAGAATAAAAAAGCTTCTTTCCACAAGGCAGTTTAAGAATTCATTATTAGATAAGCTTTTAAACATGTACATAAATGGCTGTGGTAAAATAAAGATATTATTCTTATTTTATAATATGCTTTCTATATTCCATCATAAAATGGCACAAATACCTTGTGATTGAACCTAAGGAAAAAATCAATACAATGAAAGTTTTAAGACTTTATAAACATTTATGTAAGTATAATAGAATAACACATTCTTAAAGTATTTTTATATGAGATAATACCTTAAATAATATAACATGTATATTTTTCATTTTTAAATGCTTATTTATATGAAGCAAGTATGTATCATTTTTTATACACATGAAAAGTTCAAACACATTAGTAGAATATAGCTTTAAAATCTGAATAAATGATTACTGGCTTCAGAAATAAGCATGACTTTCACCACTGTCAAAGTAATTGTGCATATATTATGTCAAAGATATATATATATATATAATTATTATACATACATATAATTAAATACATATGATTTAAATCTATTAATTTAAATCTCTATAGGTAGGGAGAGATTTAAATTATATATAGATATATAATATGTAATTAAAATTATATATATTAAAATTATATATATGTCATCTCTCTCTCTCACATATATATAGAGAGACAGAGAGAGTACCAACCACAATTGGACCAGAATGAAACAATGCCTTTTTTTTCTTTTTTGGTATCAGGGATTGAACTCAGGGGTACTCGACCACTGAGCCTCACCCCCAGCCCTATTTTGTGTTTTATGTAGAGACAGGGTCTCACTGAGTTGCTTAGCACCTTGCCGTTGCTGAGGCTGGCTTTGAACTCGCGATTCTCCTGTCTCGGCATCCCAAAGTGTTGGCATTAAAAACAATGGCTTTTGAAAACTTCTTGAGTCTGAAATAATTTCAAGTTTCTGTCTCACTTTTATCTCTGTATCCACCAGCCAAGTGCAAAAACCTACAGAGAGAACTAATTGACTGATAGCTGCCACCCCTGTTTGGGCTGAAAGAAATATTTATTCAACTTAACAGTATAGTCATCTTTTGAAAATATAAATCTTCCCCCATCAGGAACTGTATGCAATTTTCAAAACTTATACATACTTTACAAATGATATAAATATATCTTTTACCAAATCTAGACAAATAAAATCTACTAAAATTTTCCACTTGAATGCTTAACCTCAATTGCAGACAAATAGCACCAAGTCCGTTCCATCAATTAGAGACATACAGAAGCATTATTGGCCGTTAAAATTATAAAATAAATAGAATATTGAAAGACATATTCCCCAAAGGCCACATGCTTTGTTAACAGTTATTTTTAAACCTAAGTAACTCAATTTAGAACTCACGTTGTACACTATTTAAAGAAAGTACCAATGATCCAGACATTAAAACCCAACTCACTAGATTATTATAACTAAAAGTTGATGCTTCTCTCATTACAAAAATAAGATATAAAAATAGAAAGTTAACACAAACAAATATCTATTGCCTCAGTGCACAACACAATGATGAAAAAAACTACATTTGGGCCATTGGGTATCTGAATGTGGACCTTCCATGAAAAAGCTCTCCTAATGCATCTCAGACACATAGCTGTTTAAAAATGGTGAAGTTGCTTCTTTGTTGTAATATGTACAGGAAATATTTGGTGAACTATGATAACTAAAAATAATACCAGCTTCAAATTTGCATATATTTCTATGATCATAGGTTTATTATGTTTTCTAAAAAAGCTACTAAAAAGATCTAACATTTTAGTATTAATATTGATTGTTTACGTTAGACTTTCATAGAACACTGATTGTCCTTCAGAATGTAATGTTTTCATGTACATTTGAAGAACAATTGCAATGTTTTCTAATCCCACATAGATAAGGGCAAAGGTTAAGTGGTGTGCATGTTGAGCTTATTGATAATTTTCAAGGAGTAAAAGTCCTTCCCATTAATGAGTGCACTGTAAACAGCACTTCAAAGAAGACACAATATAAAAATTAGATTTCAGTATGGCTCAACCTCATGACTTTCTAATCCATTTAAACAGACAATGTAGTCTTTAATTATCTAAAGAAAAACAAAAGTCCATTTGCTTTTCCACAAAGAATTTAAATCATGTGAAAGTGAACATACATTCAGAAGCTCTGTAAATCCTGGATGGTGTTCAATAGGAAACTCCTTGAGAATACACTTCAGAAAAATATCTTTCTATCACATGAAAGTCTGCCTATATGATCTTCTTAGAAAAGATAATTGTAAAAATTAGGCTATTAATTGTCAGATCAAGTAACCTTCTTGAAAAGGAAAATTGATCTGCAAATGGACACTTGGGATGAAATGAGAGCAGCCAACCCATATGGACCAGAGAAAGTAAACACAGGATCAGATGTTTCATTTTTGGTACCACGAGGAAAGGAAGGAGATTTGAAGCCATGAAAAGCCACTTAAAGTATCTTTAGTGTGTGTGATGAATAAAGAGCAAAATCAATTTAATGATAAAAAATAAAAGTTGAAAGAAAACACTATCTTTAAATCATGCAGTATAACAAGACCATGCTTTCTTATAGAATGTTAGGAGTAAATTACCTACTAAGAATATCACCAATGTGGGGAGCATTTTTAAGAATCAATGACATATAAAATGCATGATAATTTTATTTCACACCTCTTGAAAAAATAATTTACAACTCATATAAAAAAACAAATTTGAAAAGATCACTGAGCACTTTTCAAATAAGGTACAATATAATGCTTGATAATATTGAGTAAGTAGTAATATGAAAACATTAACTTAGACAAGAACAGCATCCGTAGTAAGGTAGATTAATATTTTCAGCAGGATGTGGTGGTCCAAGGCCAATGAGTGCTGAGAAGTGTGATCTGAACATCACATGCTCTTCCTCTCTCAGAATCCTCAGGGCTTTCCCAAAGGGTTCTGTGAAGTACTCTGGATAAGTTTAGATCCACTTCATCCAAAGAGAACTCCTCAGCATCTTTTGTTTATTCTGGGCAAAACAAAACTTCCTATTTTTTTTTTCTTTTTTTCTTTTAAGAGCCCAGAAAATTATCAAAAAGTCTTAATAAAATCTTCGTGAATATCAAATCTCTCCAAAAGACCAATGTTTTGGTGATTGAAGTGTAAATGAATAAAAAAGCATATGAATGAAATTTCCTTTAAAGCTCACAAGCTTGTAAAAATCAAGGGAAAAGTAATTTCAAGAGGGACATTTGGTACTTTAACTTCCAATGTTTCAAAGCAGTTCGGGGTGTCATGGAGCGAAAAGAGCCTGCAAACAGATTACCTCACTCTGGCTATATTGTTGCAGGACAGGGATGATTCTTCACTCATCAAGTTTGTGCTGAAATACAGGATAGAATCTTAGACGTTCTCCCATGACTTGAAGAAATCTTATAGTGATTAGAGATAACAGACATAAGCAAATAATATGTCTGTGTTTTACTTTATATTAAAAGGCCACTTTTAACTGACCATTTTTGAATTAAGTTAGAAAGTAGTTAATTATGCTTTAACTAACATCTTCTAAATAATTACATTTTAGATTATTTTACTGATGCTTTAACCTGAACAGTACTCATATCAAGGAACCTAAAATATAATAGAGAAATAGAAAATTGTTGTACTTTTGGGCAAAGGAATGAAAAATAAAGACTACTTTTTCTTTGTGATTAAGTCCAAACCTCTTTTTATTGTATTGTATTGATACAATATAATTCACCTATTTTTATACTAGATTTTTTAGTATATTCAGAGATATATAACGATTATGACAATTTTAGAACATTTTTATCATGGCTCAAAGAAACTCTATTCATTTCTTTTAATTTTTTAAATTTATTCTTTTTAGTTATAATGATAGTGAGTGTACTTTGACATATATATACATGGAGTATAACTTCCCATTTTTTGGTTGTGCATAATGTGGAGTTACACTGGTCATATATTCATATATGAACATAGGAAAGTCATGTCCAATTCATTTTACTGTCTTTCCCATTCCCAGCCCCCTCTCTGCCTTCCCCCAACTCTGCCGTGTCCAATCCAGTGAATCTTCTGTTCCTTCCCCATCCCACTCTCCAAAGCCCCTGCCTATTCTAAGTCAGTATCTGCCAGAGAGAACATTCAGGCTTTGGGTTTTGGGGATTGGCTTATTTCACTTAGCTTGACAGTCTCCAGATCCATCCATTTACCATTAAATGCCATAATTTCATTGTTCTTCATGGCTGAGAAACTTCATTCTTCCTAGCAATCTTCCTCGTGCCCTATAACTCTTCCCCGCCACCTCTAGCCCTTGTAATTACTAATCGTCTTTCTGTGTCTATCAATGTGCTTATTTTGAATACTTCAAATAAATAAATCATACATTTAGTAGAGTTTCTTTCGAGGTTTATCCATATTGTAGCATGTGTCAGTACTTACATTTTATTGCAAAATCATACAACATTGTATGGGTACCACATTCCACATATTCATTGTTGGGTTGATGGACATTAAGGCCATTTCTACTTTTTGACTATCACTACTGCTGCCACGAATATTCACACACAAGCTTTTGTGTGGGCATGTGTTTCCATTCCCCCAGAGTATGTGCCTATCGATGACATAGCTTTGTTACTCTGTCACCTTAGAGTTAAATCTTGAGGAATGGCTAGACTGTTTTTCACAGTAGCCACACCACTTTGCATTCCCTCCAGCATAGGGGGAGGGTCTCAATGTCTGTCATCCTCACCAGCTCTTGCTAGTGGCTGTCCTTTGGTTCTAGACATCATAGTGGATTTTAAGTGTCATCCTTTTGTGCTTTGGCTCCCATTTCCTTGATGGCCACAGGCCTGTCCCAGCTCCAGGGTGAAACATGTATAACATAGTAGAATGTGACATAGATCAACCAGAGTAGTGATCATGTCCAGGCATCGGACAGAACCATCTGACTAGGTGACCTTTGTGCTCAAATAGGAAGAATGAAAGCGAACTTCGGGAAGACTGTGGAGACAGCTTTGCACTAAAGAAGACTGGTCACGTGCAAAGTCCCTAAGGCAGGAATGAGCTTGGCACTTTCAAGGAATAGAGAGCAGCCTAGAGTGAGTGTGGCCTGGAGGCTGAGTGGGAGGTGGGTGACAGAAAGAAGAACCCAGGGCCATTGGGTATGCCATTGCCTACCACCAATCAGGTGATCAGTAAATGCTTCTTATTAGCGTTATTTTACTAATATATGTATTACCAGGGAGGTAAAGATTTGACTTATTAAAGGAGAAGGTGTAATTTCACCTGATAAAATATTCAGCAGCTTCATCACTTTTAAGATGAATTTGTCCTTGAAGTCAGGTGGCACAATGGAAAGGGCAGAGGTTTGAAACCCCTGGATGAAATCTCATGATCACTACTTCCATAGCAAACATGTAGGGAGTAGGGTGTCTGGAAGGGATGAATTGGCCTCTTTCACTACTTACTGCTCACAGAGTTTGAGTCTTGAACTTGGAGAGGGTTCCAGTTTGTTTTAGCTTGGTCAATCTGGGAATTTCCTTTTCTCTCCACCAGCAAGCTTCAAGGTGCCCTGGCACACTCTGTCCTGTGGACTTACAATGTCCCAGATGTGAAAGCGGAATCTCCCATCCTGTGAGGCTTGGGTGAATGTTAAATAAGCCTTATGGTCAGGAGCGTAGCAGGCCCATCTTGCAGGATGCTTATTAGCAAGCATAAGGGCTACTGTGATTGGCCCATCCTTGAGGTTTCATTACAAAGATGGACATGTGTCAGGCGTCTGCTCAGCCCAGGTGAACATCAGTTCTCATTTGAATTCAGTCTGGGTGTTTCCAGGTGCATTCTTGGTTCCCGCTGGCTCCTGTCCCTCATGGCAGATGGTATTTGCCCAGACTGGGCTCTGTCCCTCCTCTGACCCCACTTCCCCTTTCCTCAGGCCCAAACCTCTGAAATGTTAGAAGAAAGAGTAAGAAGGTAGACACTGTATGTCTTTCCAAAGCTTTTCTCTAATACTCACATCTAAAGCTGTGAGCTTGAAAGTAACGAATGCATTGGTCCCTGTCTCGTTCCATCTGTCTAACTGGCTCTTGGGAGTTACTGAATAAAGATGGTGTTAGGAAAGTAGATGGCCATCACTTTAAGGGTGGGTCATTCCAACAGCTGGCTTCTTTATTTCCACCAGCCTTAAGATGAAGAGCAAAGCACACTCTCTCAGAGAAATGTGGTGATGGAGGGAACTTACTGTGCCTACTCCATCATGAGGTCTGATGCCAAAATCCAAACCATTCCTTTTAGATAATGGACCCTACGGTGTAACCAAAGTCTCCATTTCCTATGCATTTGGTTTCAGATAGAGGACAGCTGGGTTCACAGTTTGGACCACTGTCCTTTTCTCTCTTGATTCCATGATGGGGGTGACCTGGCAAGTTACTTGAGCTCCACTGGCCTTGACCTCACTCTCTTCCAGACACCTGAGCTTCTTGGTCATCTCTGAAGCAGCAGCTCCCCTGGGCTCTCTGCTCTTCCTCTTCCCTAAGCACAAAAATGTCTCTTGCCTTTCGACCACACGGCTCCTTCTCTCATTTCCTGCAGGTCGTTGTTTTGACCTTGGCATGACTTCCACACCATTAATATTTGCTTTTTCTTAAAACCACTAAACACCATCTGACAGAATAAAAGTCTGCTTCCCTTGAAACATTTTTTTAAAATTGTTTTTACTGTCCATTTCTCCCAAGTTAAACAATTACCCCACACAAAGACAATAAAAATTGGTTCAGAATGGATGAATAAAATTGCCCTGAAATTTTTCATTAATTATGAAAGACTATTTGGGGATAAGGTAAGATATATTGAGTTAATACAGAAAGAGTTGAAGCAATCAGACTGAATGTGTGTTCTTTTTATAAGATTAAGATTGACTTTAAAGAAGTAAGACAAGGGTGAAATCAAATGAAGGCAGGATTAGTAACTGAGAAAGTACTGGAAAGAAAGGAAGCAAATGGAATTAGGAATTTATTTCAGATAAATGTGATATGAAATATGACATTTTTCAAAACACACAACTGTGTTGCTTCATTTTCTGAATGTTGTAATGATCCTATTTATGCTATACATTTTCTACCCAAATGAAGATTTTTGCATTTTTAATGATCTCTTTGGCATCAGTGCTGACCAATGGGTGTATGTACTCCAAAGTTCTTCTACCCACTTCTGTATGTTTTGCTCCCTGGAGAATGAGTTTGGGAGGTGTAGCATTTGCATCACGAAAATAATGCTTTCACATTGGCCCCAAATTCTGGCACCGGTTATGAAACTTTATTTCCTGGTAACTGAGGGTTAGGGAATCATGAAAATGGTGTATGTTTTAAGGTGGACCCTTCACCTGATGGACAAATGTACTATTAAATTGTCTCCAAATACTATTATAATATGTCTCCAAATACTAGAATGGAATTAGTCTTCTCTCTGCCTTAGCCATGAGCAAAAAGGAAGCAGGCGGTAGTTTTGTTTCCATTACAATTTTATCCCCAGAAGAGTAATAAAAAGGGGCATAACTAACTACATTCTCTGTTTTGGAAGTACAGATGGGTCAACCCAGAGGAAACAACAGTTTGGAGCTCAGGATTCTCCCAGGGTTTAAAATACACACTTTGAGAAAGAGGACAAAAGCATCAATAGACTACTGTCTGGATATCGATCAGCCTTACACTGGAGAGGAAATAAAAAACAAAGGGGATGCAGTGTTGGCCTCTGCTTTTCCTACTACTGCATTCTCACTGGGCTGAAAATGATGAGAATTTTGGTGTTCCAGAAAATGGAGTCCTCATCATCTTCACCAAAAAAAACAAATAACAAAAAATCAAGCAAGCCAAACTCCCCAAAAATAATAAGAGTAGAAAGAAACACTCTCCAGATCATGTGTTCAGCAGTAATTCCTGGATAGGTTTTTTCAGTTGTTCATTTATTTGAGTAACAGACCCAGAGCAGACTCAGCATACCCTTTAAAGTATTAAATCCTTGCTATCCAAAACTGATTCTTGGCTGGTTAAGAATTATTAACATTGCATGGAGTTACTAAAAATGTAGTATCTCAGCCTTCCTCTCACCTAGGGAATCAGAATCTGCCACTTTAACAAGGTCTCCAGGTGATTCTCAGGTATGGTTAGCTTTTGAGAAGCTCTGGTTCAACTATGCATGCATTATTCACAGGGGCCCAAGGGTGAGGCCAGCAATAGAAATAGAAATTTGGAGCTTTGGATGAGGCAAAAATGACTGAGTGAGACTGAGGCAGATTTGATAGCAAGTATGCGGTCCTCACAAAGGTTTTCCATAGAATGTGAAGGAAAAATAATACACTGTTCAGGAAAGGGGAAAATCCGCCCATATTTTCCATCCCTTGCTTAACATTATGATTTTGCATGAGTTACAATAGAATGTTATTTCAGTGAGATCAACTTTAAAGTGATGCCAATTTTAATGAACTATTGAGCTTTAGGTAAGAATAGAGCTTTTGGTAAGAATGTGTGAAGCCAAAGGACATTTTAAGACAGTGATTGTGGCACTTGTAATATAACAGGTCTCCAGGATTGTAGGGGAAGAGAATAAAGACAAAGATTGATAAAACTTGTCTACCTTCTCTTTCTAACACACAGGTCACTCTACCTAGGCTCCAAGCTGAGATATCCCCATTGCTAGACTGTGGGGTGGTCAGACTGGGGCTGTTAGTGCTGACTCAAACAGTGCAACCTGTATCTGTACCTTCTCACCATTGATTGGATCATTCTGTATATCTTTCTAAGATTTTTTTCTATGTTTTTATATTTCTTCTGTGAGAGTTAAACTTTTACCAGCAGTTTATTCTTTCTTAATGAAAGTTACCTTTTCCTTTTGCCATAATTTATCTTGTTATCAATGTTAATATTTTGTTTATATCTATATTTCTGTTATTTTTGTTTTAAATTCAATGTTCATAGATTACTTCAAATTTTAATTTCATAGCACAAAGATTTTGTTCTACTCATCTAATTACATTTGTATGATAATATGATTTAACAAAGAACATTCTACAGGTGATATTCAAATTTATTCTACACAATATTTGTTTTTTCAATGTTTCGATATATTTTTTTCTCATTTTTCATGCATGCTTTTAGCTATTGAATACAAATTGCTGCTAGCTATGGAGTTGTTTGCTTGCTCTTGATACTTTGGTCTCTCTTGGTGCTGACGGTTCTTTAAACTCAAATTCTCTGTCCAGCTCCTTTAAAAATTAACCTGGGCAGTGACTCCAGTAGTTTCTTGTCCTCTGTACTATAAGCCTTTGGGCTGGATAATTCTTTGTTGGGAGGGGGGTACATGATAAGATGTTTAGCAGCATCGCAGACACCACCCACAGGAGGACAGTCGCTCCTCCCTCCCCCATCCATGACATGACTACCAAAGTTATCTATCTCCGCGTAAACCCAACGCTCTGCGGTACACAGAACCACTTCTGGTTGAGACCCACTGCGCAACCGAAACTTGTCTCCTGGACGCCACGGATGACCACAAGTACACCGTTTTTCTGTTCAGCTGTCCTCCGGGCAGCCGAGGGCCGTGGCACTCCGGGGACCCCACAGCACCCTTGGGCTGCTTCTCCTTCGCAACACTGCTCCATTTTCATTGGCTTCCTTTCCCCTCCCTGTGCGGCACCTCATCTCACCGCGTGGTACCACGGCCTCATCCCTCCTGCCCGCTGCAGGTCGCGCTGGCTGTCTTAGTCCCTTCTTGCTCCCAAGGGCAAGGCCTCTGTACCCCCAGGTGCGGCTGTGCAGTCGGGCCTGTGTGGACCCCCATCCAGTGTGGAACCCCATCCAGTGTGGAACCCCATCCATGCCCTTTTTCGGTTGTGTGGTCCTCACCCACCTCGTCTGCCCGGCTTCCCAGTTACAAGTTATCATTGATACTTGCTTATTAAAAACACATGCATCTCGAATCCCATCCATCCCTTTGGTCGCAGATCTTTCCTAAAACTAAAAGAAAAAAAAAATCTGTGGTTTCCTCATCTCTTGTCGGCACAGTTTTTCTAACCTCCTAAATGGTCTTCTGGGCTGCCAGTTCCCCAGAAGCTGGCCCACGGCTGCACATTGATGACACATTTATGGTCCAAAGAAATAAATTTAAATATGTCATTCTACTGATTAAAAGACCGCTGCCCACATGCACTTCCTAGTATAACTCAATCATGGTTAATAGAGAGTTTAGAGGACTTCTCCGTCTGGCCCAGCACTACCTGACTTGCCACCCTCCCGGGCCCCCAGGCTCCAGCATACTGAATGCGCTGCATGGATGGTTCTTCCTGGGCAGAGCCGCCTGCCCGGCTTGTTGGCTCACAATCACCACTGATTCTTTGCATAGAAGCTCAGGAGAGGATTGAGGTCACAAAGCCAGAAATAGGTACTTGTATCACTATGTTCAATTATCACAATGTACTATAGCTATTCTTTTAGACCTTCATTTTCCTCTTAGAAATTATAAGATCATATGGTAGGACTGGCATCCTTTTCACAGTTAAAATAAAGATTATTTATTTAAAAAATGAAAAAATAGCTTAAATAAAGGGTTCTATTGATTCAAGACATGCTTCACAATAAATCTAAGAAATGAAAGTAAAAGGTAACATGTTTCACATGGGTGTGTCCACCCATGCACATGTGTATGTATGTGTGTATAGACAGAGAGACAGACAGTTGCCTAAGCTGCATTATTACAATACGAAAATTTTAAAAATATTTTTGATCTTACATTATCTACATCATACAAATATCATAAAATTACCGTATGAGTCTAAGAGAAAAGTTATTTTGCATTTAAATGAAAATGAAACTCACAAAGAAAAATAAGCATATTGTTAGATGACAACTTTCATAGTTAATCAAATTAACTGCTAATAAATTTCATCTCTCTCAGAAATAGGAATGGCTAAATATATTTTGAAAAGCAATAAAAACAAATGTATATTTATATTGGATTTTGCATTTTCAAACGCCAGAAGTCTTCATTAAAGATCTTATGAGCTGCGTGTTTTCCTTGCATTCTGCTTAAATGCATACAACTTTCTTTAACCTCAGCCAATTAATTCCATCATCTTAGCAGTGCCCACATATAATTTGGATTTCAGCTCTACTCATTCTGGGTTAAAGTCTGTGAATCATGGCTCACAATTGATGCAGTCTTGAAAATGAAAGGCCAGCACTTTATCCTCTAATCTTCTTCAAAATATTGACCCAGTGTCCACGGATGTTCATCATTGCTCAGGGATAAATCAGTAAGGCGATCTTAATGGAGTTAGATCTGTGAATGCAGCCACACGTGTTGGCTGGGCCTAGCCTAATAACTAAGTCAATATGTTCAAACCCTTATTCTGTGTGCAGTGATTTTATTAGAGAAAAGACATCTTTGCCCATTTTTCCTAATTGTTTTAGGAGTTGAAATACTGCTGATTATTTACTAAATTGACTTGTAAATGGAAGGAAGACATTTATTAGACATTTCTTTTTTTTTCTCGTAGCTTTGATCAGAATGAAAAAAAGAAAATGGAGAGAAATGAGAATCAACTGTATAGGCAAAGAAACTTATCTTCTCAGTTAAGCAAAGGAGGAATAATCTATATATGATTTTAAAGAGAGGTTTTCTACTACAATGTATGGCAACCATTCACTATATAATGCCACTTGCCTTCCAACATAAATGTCAAGCCTCTTTTCTCATCTTCTAGATAATAAAGTAAAATTTAAACTCTGAATAGATCCTTCCATTGAGACTTGTCCTTTGGCCTCACAAAGTCTGCATTCAGGAAGAGGGCATCATTCTAGAATGTGCTTTATTTTTACCCACTAATGTAACTTTTTGTTTGAAGAATAGAATACTGTGCAGCTGCTACTCTGTCAGGTTGACTGACAAATCATTTCAGAGCTTCATCCTAATTAGATCAATAAAAGTTAATCCCTATGCGAGTATAAATAAGGCTTGCCAATTACACACTTAATTTAGGGAGAAGTAGTGCTAGTCTCAATAAGTGGAACTATTAAGACTATTCCATTGCTCTTCTTCAACATTTATTTCCCTGGATTACTGAGCTGCTGTTGTAACCCATTAGGTGTGGGGTAAGGTGGATGAGAGGAACAATTATTGGCTGATGTTTATGGCTGTTTTGATGCTTATGTTTCCATGTCTATGGAAAGATTATAGAAAAAGAAAAAAACTTGCATTTTGTAAAAGGTCACATGACTATAATAATTGCTGTAAATGCTTCTGTGAACGGTACTAGCTTGTAGATAATGGCAAGCATCTGTGTGAAATGACTTAAAGCCATTCCATTCTGCTGTCTCTAGAAAAGGTCAAGACTCATTGCAAGGTGGCATTCTGAGAACCAGGACAGTGTGATACAGGCAGAGTGCAGGTCAATTTGCCATCATTGCTGATAATTAAATCGTCGGCCTGAGCAGCTATGAGTGTCTGAAAGGGAAGTGTGTTCAGTAACAACGGAGGCACTTTCTATTGATCAGGAATTGATTTGGTCCTTTGCTTTATTCTCCGTGTAGAATCACCAATTACAATGCGATTATTGATATCATGGTTGGGTGCAAATTGACTACTCTGAGCTAGATGAAAATCAAAGAAGAAAATTATATCTTTTGTTCTGACAAAATAAATCAACTTAGGGATTTTGTTATTTGATTTACAATTTGGTTATTTGTTTTGTGGAACATATTATTACATTAAAATTGATCTTTTCAGTTTGTTGACTTCCCCTTCAACATTTATTTTAACATAAAATGATAAAATATATTTAGTTTCTTAACATCAGGTATGTGCATACATACGCATGGATTTGTAAAGTTGTAGGCATCCATCCTCTAATCAAATAAAATTCCATTTTTAAAAACTGCAAACACATATTTTATAATAGTTATTTAAATAATATATCTGCTTAATCAATAAAATTAAAAATATCTATTTTAATTTTAAGCAAGGCAATGCGTACGATTTCTACCATATATGTGTTTGGTTAGATTTACATCTAGGTTTTAAAATTCTTAGCTATATAACCTTTGTCTATGGTTGTGTTAGGTTGTGTCCCTGATCCTGCAAGCAGAATGTTTCTCTCTTCTTGCCCATCACAGTGCAGACTGAGAGCAACCTTCCCACTGTGCACCGTCTGGGAACAGGACCAGTTTTTTTCCTACTAAGAACACTGAGGCAGCTGAGAGGGTCTTTCTGCAATTTCACACAATAAGTTGGTAGGGCATTTATATTGAGCTCATAGTTTAAATACCAAGATACTACATGCATTTTAGGTGAATATGCCCAACTAAACTTTATCATCTGTGTTTTGAGAACTGAAGGCTATTCTACATCCACGGGTATACACACATGCACTGAAAGACTGGAAGAGAGCGGGGAGAGAGAGAGAGAGAAACTTCCAAGAAATGTCCACCTAAGTAAACTGAAACTATCTAACCATCGAGTTGCCCAGGTGTTTGGAATACTTCTGTTTACTTCTCAAAGTTATATGGAAAATTATAGAATTGTTGATGTTTATAGTGGCTAATGTGAAAATGTGAGAAAGCCATACCCTCTTCCAGCTGAGCAGAACAGGAAATGTGGAAATGAGGCGGCGTCCTTGCTGAGCACAGTGCAGCCACAAAGATGAGCATCCCAGTGTGGCAGCCTGTGGTCTGCTGCTCTTTGGTCATGACTTCTGGTAAGCAAGTTCACCTTGTCCAACTCTCCATGTGACCCGTGCGGTCCCAGCCTACCCAAGCAAGCTTCTTTCCAGTTTGGTCAGAGACAGAGGCTAACTGCAGGGGAAGAAGAAAATGCAGGAAATATTAAGTGGAGTCTATGAATGATGTTGAACAGTTACAACTGGAAGAAAGCCATACAAACTAAACCCTTATTTTCAAATAGACTTTGAGAATAACATTATTTTGGGGGGTGGAATTTGAACATTACTCATTTTTAACACTTCAAATTTTCTATGGTGTCACGCATTCACATTTACAATAGGCAGATGAGGAATGGCCATGCAGATGGTGTTCGGGGGCCTGGCAGCCTTCAACGCAGCAGAGACTACTCTGGCTTGATGAAATGGTCATGTCACCATTTAATCAGATACTTGCATATAATTGCGTTTTGGATACACAGGTATTCACACACTTATACGAATGTATTTAAACTTCAAAGAGAAACTTTCTAAGGGGTATTTGTTTCTTATGGAAATAAAATAAGAATGAGCCATATTCCAAGGGCGAGGAAAGCTATACACAGGAGGCCTCTGTTTTATTGTGGTTTAGCTCATGGAGCAAATATGTTTAGTGGTTTCGGTCTACTTCCTTCAAAAAATGTCCGTATTAAAAATGACCACCCAGGTTAGCAGAATCTGGCATAATGCTCACATCCTAGAAAACAGAAGTCTCTCTCCAGGGCCAATGTCCACTTCCAACTCTTACTAAATTTCTTTTCCTCTGGGAAGAGATTTAAGTAGAATCAAGAAAAGTTATTCTATGGGTCTAAAAAAATACAATAAATTGTACACTTTAAACCCATAACGATTAAATCAAAATAATTTATTGTCCTCCATTTTTTACCACAAATGGAGACCGTCCACTATGGGATCAACCAAGAGTGAACTATTCCCCAGTTGGTTACAAAATTTATTCGGTTGTCACAGAATTGTGACCTGGTAACCTGCCTGATCTTAGAGAGGTGGAACATTACAAATGAGAAGGTGGTTGGGCTGCATAAAATTCTTTCCTAAAACAGTATAGCATTGTCAAAAAGTTTTATAATCATTACTCCATGTCGCCATGCTATGGAATGGATGGCCAGCCTCCTTCCTTTTGTTTCACTTTCTGTTCCCTCCACTCCACAAATGACTGATTCCTGGGTAAACTTTAGACCCCTGTGAGGCAGAGAGGAAGCTCTGCAGTCACTACACTACACCCGAGTTCCATGCAGGGTGCAAGCATGCAGTTTGCTTTCAAAGACCCCACATTTAGCAAGCCAAATTGAGTTGAACAGATTCCTTGAAATATTTCTATCAGTAAGGTAGACTTGAGGAAGAATTCTATGCAACTGACATAAAAATAAATAGGAATGCCCAAAGGAAATGAATGTTATTGTGTCCAAGTTGAAAATTCTGGAAATATTAAGCAGTGATCTTTAGGGCACCTGACTTCCACTATCCATATTTATCTAGAATGGACGGAATAACATTAATTAATTAAGATTTTGTTTTGTCTACACAGTGAACTGGAGAAAGTATTAGATAAGTATAGGTGAAATTAGCCTTGTTTGTGGATTTCTCCTAGATTACCTGAATACTTATTTCAATTTCATCCAGCCAATCCTTAACTGATATCTGACTAAATACTATGGAAGAGCACTTTCAAAAAAGTAATCATGCTTGATTGTCCAAACTTTGTCAAATCTTGAATAATCTTTTTTCAAGCATATTTGCCAAAAAGCAGAACTCAAATAGTTTCCTATACTGTAATAGCATGGAAACAAGTCTGTACCTTCTACCTGCACATGAGATTGGGGTGGGGGTCAGGTGAAGAACTCCAATATTCAGACCAGACTGAATATTGGAAAATTCAGTCTGGTCTGAATATTGGAAAGCATGGGCTAGTAAGTCATTTAGAGAAGTTAACACTGACAGCGACTTTGTGACAGCTCTCAATCTTTTATCAGAAAGTTTTAGTTTGCAATAAAGAAATCATTTCCCATGTTTTTAGAAAATCAGAGTGGAGAAAGATATACGAGGACTTGCTTCTGGAGGAAGAAACAATGAAGGAGACGTGCTTATAATAAGAACAAAACTGTTTGCAGGTATTAGTACAGACTACTCACCACATATTCCAGTACAACACTGGGCTAAGCAAAGCATCCTAACAAAACAATTCAATGCGAACTAACACAAAATTCTAAACAGGCAAATGAAAGCATACTGTAAGACTCTAGATGACTGTGACCATCTCTTTCAACCAACTTAGAGGATTGTGTTCCCTCCCATTGACTCTGAGCCCCCCTCAACATTCCTTAACCTTGACACCTATTACAGATTCCTAAGTTGACACCTTCAGTAAATCAACTAAAATGAAATTTTCTTTTTTGACACATTTTGTATTTATCCTTTTTAAATTACATACAACTAATGAAATTTTCTTAAAGGCAACAATGCTGGTAAACACCTGCTAGAGAGACAGAACACAACGTTAGAGCAAGTGAGAGACTGAATTCTTTAAGACCAGACTGTTTTAGAGTCAGTGCTGATTGCAGTGTTTGGCATCAAAAGGAAATCAATAATTGCTTTTGAATTGTTGAATTAACTCTCTTCATCTTGTGGTGAAATTTTTATCTTAGTTGCAGATTTATCTTGTCAACTAAAACCACTTGATTGTTTCAGTTTGCTTTAATCATCTAGTCAATAAGTTAATTGCTGCTGTATTTGACTCCCAAGTAATCCATATAATAGTGGCAAATGATATTGTATGTTTACATTAATAAATTACAGTAACTTGGGAAAAAATAGCCACATGGCATTATAATGCAAAAACTTCTGTAATTCGTTGATTAACATGAAATGTAAGCGGTGATTCATTTTTAGCAAAACAATTGTACTGTTATTCTAGTTTTACTAACAACAATGGAAAGGAAATACATCTTCCAAGAGAGTGATATTTCAGTACAATTATTATCACAATTCTCTACTAATTTTGGTTTGTTTCTCTTTCAACTGAATAGAACAATTTCTATCTCATTATGGTCTTTTTCAAGTAAAATGAAGTCATGTGGCTGAGTAAATATTTGCATGGTTACAATATTGGATTAATAACACCCACAGCAATGGTAATTAATTCTCTATCACCAACGTTTAATATGTCCAATTTTAATCAAGTCTATGGGAGATGCAATTGAAAATTTTTCTCCTGTGGTTTTTTTTTTTGTATTTGTTGTGAGATTTTCTTCTTTTTGTACACACATAGCATGGTAATGTCCCCACCCTGGTTGTCATACCAAAAAATTAAGAACTGTTCATGTGCGCATTCAATTTCTATAAGACAAAAATTTAAAAAATGGGAAATACTAATCCTATTACCAAGATGAGATCATTTATTTTTTGATATTAAAACTTCAAGTTTTATTACTGAGACTGTGTTATTGTAAAGTTGAAGAGGTCATTTTGAAGAAAGTGTTGCACATGACCCTCTAAAAAAGAATCACATATGCATGCCCACATGTGCATACCTGTGAACATCTTGCACACACATGCACTATACTTGGGGGGTGTGTGTGTGTGTTACTTGGAATCATGCATGAACCTTGAGCTTCATGCATGCTGGGTAAGCACTACACCACTGAGCTGCAACTCCCACCTGAGCTCATGTATTAATTTATCATCTAGTTTCAGGATATATTTAATACTGTGCTATCTAAAGGTAGATTGATTCAAGGGCTATTTAAAAATAGTCATCTTCTACAATTTTGGGGGGGTTGCTTAACCACTGAGCCCCATTCTAGCCCTTTTTGTTTTGAGACAGGGTCTTGCTAAGTTACTTAGGGTCTTACTAATTTATTGAGGTTGGTTTCGAACTTGTGATACTTCTGCCTCAGTCTCTCCACTCTCAGGGATTACATGCATGTTTATCAGGGGAATCAAAAGCATACTCCAATTTTTTGGTTTAGGGAGGAGACTGAGAGTCCAATTTCTGTCATGCTTTCAGTTCATCCTGACAGGGACAGCCAGGGACCACATTTGAAAGAGAAAAATCCTAGAAGACAATTTTGGTTATTCCCAAACTTAGATTTAAAGACTTTGCTCACATGAGGACAGAAAGAGCATCCAGAGTTGTAGGACTGGCGTGAACAGAAGTGTGCATTAGTGAGATCTACCTCATGTGTCACGGAGTTGTTTTATTTCCCTCGGGGCTGATGTATTTCTTAATGAGGTTTTATTACTCAAACTAGGAGCTGTTCTAGTGATCTCTGTTTCAGTATTAGAAATCTGGTATTAATGAATTAATGATAGCAAAGAGTCAGTGCCTGCCATATGTTTTACAGAATATTTCACCTGTTAAGCAACCATCCTGGGATCATCAGTTTATATCTATAATTCTTATTGTCTTTATATCTGATTATATTTCAACCTCTACAATCAGTGTTCTTGAATGAAACCCAGAAGATACTTTCATGTACCCCAATGTATTCTGTTAAGATGTAAGAATTATAAAAACTGCAAAATTTCATTTTCCAAACATCTCATGTACACACAACTTAACGTGACTATTAAAAATGAAATCGCAACAAAAGTGCATCATATCCATAGTTATATTGCATTGTGATTTTTTAAAATCTATGACTTGACATGTTCTGTGCTTTTAAAAAGCCAAATATAAGGATTTCAGAATCTTTCCTCAAAAAATAATTCAAAGGACACAATCCATGTGCTCTTCCACTATAAAATAAAAATAAAACAAAAAATGATCCAACAAACAGAAGAGATCCTGGAAGCCTAAGGAGGAGCTCAAGCAACACCAAAAAGGCCCAGTGGGGGAAAACAGGAAATACTAGGCTGCATTTATTTAAGCATTTGATATTCTCTTAATCATGAATAATTTACCTTAATTTTGGATGTTTGAAATGTGCATAACCGTGGACTTTGGTGCTATCATCTATTTGGCACCAAGTCTTTCAGTTGAGTCTGGTCTTGATCAAGAAAATCCCCTCTCACAGGGTATTTTATTATTAAACATATATACGTCTAAATTATTTCTTCTCTAATAGGAAAGAAAAAGCATTCACTAATCTTTAAACCTTATATAAATTAAAAATTTGATTCATTACTATTTTTTTTATTTTTACCTATCTGACCAGTTTCTTTCCCAATATGTAAAGAGTTTTGATAACGTGTCTCAGCATTTTCCCTGTTCTAGAATTTTATTTTCAAATCAGGCGTTGTGTTCCTCTTTCCCCTGACATTCTGCATCTCCATCCTCCTTTAATTCTTCCACTGTCCAGTTCTCAGACTGTCCATTAGTGTAGCTCGGCTACTTCCTGTAGTACAAACCCTGGCCTGAAATGTCCGATCGCAATAAAGCCAGGAAGGGATCTGAGACCTCTTCCTTAGACTGATGTCAGAGCGCGAAGCTCTCTGTGGTTATCTTCCAAGCTGATTATCCCTTTTAATGCACAGTGTTATTTTTTCAATTATTTAATACACATGCTATACATTTGCCCTACTTCTTCCATTTTCAGTAGTCTTTAAAAATCTTTTAAAATTAAGCTTGAAGGCCTTCCACCTAAGGTATCACTATCTACTCAGTTGAACTCCTCACCAGCCCAGGCCGCCATGTTTTCTCCCTTTCATATTTCCTTCTTAGTTTTCCAGGCTTATATTTTTCTTCCAATTGATACTAAGAGACTAGTTTTTCAACATTCAATTCTTGGTATGGAATATAAAGAAGAGAGGAATAAAACTAAAGAAATAAAAGTGTATTCCAGTGGGTTCTGGCCTGATTTCATCGTAGAAAGAAAACCCAAACAATTCTTTTTAGCGGTTACTTAGCTCCCATGCCCCACTGTTACTGTCTACTAGGACTCCACAGAGGTTTTTCCAGTCTCTTTTATTGAACCAAAGTTCACATAGTTTCAACTCTGTGATTCCATTAGTTACTCTTCCTTTCATGATTTCCAAATTACCACACAATTAATTCCCAATCTTGTTATCATGCCATTTCTCCCTTTGTTCTAAATGTTTATCTATGTCTTAAAATATTTAAATTTTTAAAATTAAATTTGTTTCTCCTCCTTTTGTCAGATGTATCTCACTAAATCCAGGATATGTGGATGAAAAATATGTCAACTTTTTGACTCAATGTGCGCTTAAACAAGAAAAAGAAGAGACTGCCTCTGGGTTATTTGAGAGGAAAATCATCAAAATTCAATGAAATATAATAGCCATCTATGAAAATTTGCCATATCTGATAGTAAATCTGCTTAAACACGAACTGTTGTTCGGAGTTGAGTTGACTAG
This sequence comes from Geosciurus inauris, assembly GCA_004024805.1. Taxonomy (NCBI): domain Eukaryota; kingdom Metazoa; phylum Chordata; class Mammalia; order Rodentia; family Sciuridae; genus Geosciurus; species Geosciurus inauris. The sequence continues at coordinate 168,717 of PVHX01001364.1, read as the reverse complement.
TGGAAGCTGGCAACATTCCTCTGAGAAAATATAAAAAATAAAATGTTCCTTTTGTATTCACTTAACATTTCCCCTACGTTTGCAAGAAGTTAAGAGAAGGTATGTGAAAAACCAGTAGTAAAATATCAAACTCTTCATGACTAAACAAGCAGATTAATGATCAGAGGGAACCACACATTTTAGAATCCTTTTATCCGGTCTTTACTATGTGCCTAAGCCTGTGAGTCGCAGGGACGGCTGGAATTGATCGCAGCTGTGGGCCTTCCCACGGCACATGCCCCATCTGTCAGCGATACAGATGGGGTCCATGCATGTTTTCTCCCTACTATTAACCCTTACTCATACTGATGAAAAAAAGTCTAATGTTCCCTGCACTTAAATTCCATGTGCATCATTACTTCTAATATTATTGTGCTCACAAACATTACATCATCAAGAATATTCACATGTCCCTAGTCTCTTTTATTCGTTGTTAGGACTTCTCTGATTCAGAAAGTAGGGTTAACAGGGTCAAGGTCAATGAAAGTTTTATTTCCCTTCTAAAAATTGAATTCTATGTGTGTGCACCTGGGTGTGCACAGGTAACCTTGCATGGTGCGTATGCGTTTAATAGATTCTTTTAGATAAAATAAATCTATTTATTAAACTTTGAAAAGATAAATAGTAGCAAGCACTAGTAACAAAGGGAAGATCTGGTATCCATTCAGCCCAACTAAAACCCTTGGTAGGTTCCTACTGAGTAGCATGAGTAAGTTAATGATCAGTGGATATACAATTGTAACAATAAAGTCTGCCTATGTTTTTTCACATGTGCTTGATTTTTGAAAGAACACTAAGAAATATGCCTACAGAGGACATTTCCATTATACTTAACTTTCTTTTTTATTTTCTAAACTTTGAAATAGGGGTTTGAATGTTTTAAAAGTAGTTAAAAATGTCTGTACTAGTATCCAATGAGAATTGTACTGTAAAATATCCATTTTGATATGTATTATTTTGTTATAGATTTTCTCACAGAGTCTATCAAACTAACCCTTTCTTTCCATAAGGTAAAATGATGCAGGCTTTCTTGTGGTATTATTGTTGTGTTGGTTTTGTTATGTTTTCTTTTTATTTTTTTTTTCATTTAATGTCCTCATTTTGTTCAAATTAAAGAAAGATTTCTATAACTCAACATCCACTCTCAACTTATGGTGAGAGTAGATAAACAAAATATTAGATCCAATAGCCTACTGGGAACATATTTAGGAAAACAAACTCTTCAGTTTATTGACTGATAAGGTACAAAGTAAGAATATGATGGCTATTTATCGATGATTTCACATTGTTAATTCAGCCATAACTCCTAAAAAAGTATTACACAGCTAAGATTCTAAATAGAACTTGAGCAAATCATCATTCACACTGAAACATAAGTCAAGCTTCATAAATGGAAATAGAGATATGTTTTCTTTTTAACTGAGTAAAAATTAATCTCTGTTAAACAAGAGAATCAGTTGAAAGGAGTTTGTTATCCAAATACAGCTTTCCTCCTGACCCAGGAACAGGCCACACTGTAAGCATGGCTGGGTCCTGGGAGGAGCTGAGCCAACGTACAATTCTAACATTGTAGTTATGATTTTATTCATTCTGCACTGAAGACCTGGCTCAGAGAAGGTACGAAGAATTCCAGGTTTTGTGCAAGTAAGGGAGAAATAATGGACCACTGAGAAACAGTCTCTGGTCAAGGCTGAAGGCCCTTTTCTACCCATTTAACCTTGAAACCTACTCTGTGCAAGAGAACACTGCTGGACCATGAATGGAGCCCATTGCAACATTAGGCCATCAAGAAAATCATGCCACAAGGGAAAGTCTCAACAGGTCCTTGAAAGGGTCACCTTCAAAGGAAATTGCATGGCAGCATGAAATGAAGTCAAGGCCAGTATGAATTACTTTCCTGGCTGTTTGATGCCTATCACTTCAAGCAATCCCTTTTGTGCCTAAAAACATTATTGGGCATTTAAGGACAACTGTAGAAAGAGAAATCTCAAAAGAAAAACAGTTTATAATGCATTTGGGTCCTCTACCATATTGCTACCGAAAATTCTTCTATGAAACAGTAGCTTCAGTATCACCAAGGAGCTTGTTAGAAATGGAGACTTCATGACCTCACCTCAAACGTACTGACACAGTGTTTGTATTTTAACCAAATGCACAGGTAGTGCTTTCACATATAAAAGTTTGAAAAACAGCTTTATGAAACAATTATCACAATAAAATATTTCCCCTTGTGGAATCAGTCAAATTTAATACACATATGTTTTCATAAGTGTGTATTTATGGTTAAGATATATGTGCATATTTTTTGTGCCCCTCATGAACATTTTCTCAAGTAGTGACACCATCGATTCATTACCTGTTTGGTTATGTTGTGAAAGGAAGTTGTTTTCAGGTCTCCAATGAAACATATGCTATACTTACATGCAACTGTATTTCTGCCTGCACAACTGTTTATTAAGGATGAAGGTCAGTGTTCTTTTCAGTCTTTGAGCTTACCAAATGCTTTGGTCAGCTTTTTCATCATTGTAACCGAAAGACCTGATTATAACAACATAGAAGAGGGAAATTTTATTTGGCGCTCATGGTTTCAGTGGTCTCAGTTGGAAGATGGCCAACTCCATTTCTCTGGGCCCAAGGTGAGGCAGAATATCATGGTGGAAGGGTGTGGAGGAGGAAAGCTGCTCAGGAAATGGCAATCAGGAAGCAGAGAGAGAGATCACTCACCAGGGACAAAATATAAACCCCAAAGGGATACCCCTAATGCCCTACCTCCTCCAGTCATATCCTACCTGCCAAGAATTACCACCTGGTTAATCCTGATTAGGTTAGAACTCTCGTGATTTAAGCATTTTACCTCTAAATGTTCTTGCATCGTCTCACACATAAGTTTTTTGGGGACAGTACATAACCATACAATGCCACCAAAGAAGAAATCAATGACAGTAGTAAACATCTCCAGTTCAGGGCCTTCTTCACAGTAGGACAAAGTGAGCCATAGGGTCAAGTGGATCATGCACAGCTCTTCAGAGTCCTGAGGAACACATAAAAGTGAATCATCAATACAGAAACTTTGTCGTGCTTGCCCCCATATACGAAATGAAACTTTAGATTCCAGAATCCCATTAGTCAGAGAAACGAGACAATGATGGGACTCTTGATCCCCCTTCAGAAGGCAGCTCATAAAAATAATGCAGAGAGTGGTTTGAATTTCTCTGAGGCGTTCATATGAGTCTGTGCATCACCCTGCTCTAACAGAGACAGATGGCTAAGAATTAATGAAAGGAAGACACCAAAAAGCCCTAAAATAATTTCAGAATCCATTTCCCAAAATATGGCATATGGCTGGAAACAGATTCTGTGTCATGCCTGTGAGGTCCATTAGGTGAAATTTTTTCTCAACCTGTTGTTTCTTTTTGGTTTCTTTTTCTCTGTCTTTCCCTCTTTTCCTTATTTCTCTCTCTCTCCTATCCTCTTTATCTAGCATTTGAAAAGCCTATAGTCAAGAAGTACTGAAAGCTATTTTTTAAACTAATATTCTAGCCAAAAGGGTAGCCATGATGGTGACTGTGTGTTGCCCTCAATATTAAGAGCTATTATTTTTCTTTACCATCCCAACTTTTCCTTACTCCATTCTGAATGTCATAATAAGGATAAAAAACATTTTGTTTCTCAGAAATGGAGTAACTAATTCCATATTTGACTATATTTGTCATTTTAACAAACAACAACATGAAAATGCATGTGGGAGTGAGAACTTAAAGAGGCATTTGACTTTCAACCAAAATAAGTTTCTGGGTTTCAGGGAATCTCATCTTTGCGTTTTACTTCTGGAGATAATGACTTGAAGCTGAGAGACCATTACCATACTTGTATAAAAACCTACGATTAGTTTTCTATGTAATTAATGCTCCCAATCACCTGATTTTTAAAAAAGTCTTAGACATTCTTCAAATACAGACTTCAGGAAAAGACTCAAAAATGTGTTTATTTTAAATGTTCTATTAATCTTCTAATAAGAAGAGTCTCAGCTAGAAATAAGAAATGTGTTAACCATTACTTCAGCTCAGAACCATCCTGTTTCATATTGAACTAGTTAGTCTTTAAAGAAAGCCATGCAGAAGACCTCACCTGAAGGAAATTATCTGGACTTCTAAGGCCTTAAATTCCACGCAGTGTTGCCTACTCTCAACTATTAATTTCCTCTGAATCCTGCATTTCCCTGTCTTGTCTTATTATGCATCTGTATCTTAAAGCATATTTCATTATTTTCCATTAGTCATATTAAATTTTCTTCAGTTTCCTTTGGAAATGTATGAAGACTTTAGGAAACTCGAAATTGCAGCCTGTGAACTGAGTTATGAACTCAGAGACCATTTAGATCAACATTTTGTCTTTCAGAAAACAAAAATAAAGCCCTTAAAAGAATCCCTAAAATATAGTTATGGTTTTGCAAGCATTAGATATAACTATTTTTTTTTTTTTTGGTACTGGAGATTGAACTCAGGGGCACTCGACCACTGAGCCACATCCCCAGCCCTATTTTGTGTTTTATGTAGAGACAGGGTCTCACTGAGTTGCTTAGTGCCTCGCCGTTGCTGAGGCTGGCTTTGAACTCGCAATTCTCCTGTCTCAGCCTCCCTAAGTGCTGGGATTACAGGCCTGCGCCACCGTGCCTGGCTTAGATATAACTATTTTTAATCACTAGATAAAACTATTATTTTAACCATTGTTTTAATCATTTTTATATTATTTTTGGAAATATTAAATTCTAATTTCTATGATTTAAAATATTCTAAAAATTTAATATGATATTTCTATAATGCTCACCAGCCTGACCATCAAAATATTCTTTGTATGTTCAACACTAATTTGTCCTGATTAATAAATAGATCATTTGTTATATTTTCTGGTGCAGACATTAAGAAAAAAATGCGTATCACACAACATTTTACTCTTAAAAAAAACACCCTGTTTTTATTATTTGTTTAAAGATTAAATATTCACAGTTCCTCCAATAAAATGTAAAGCTTAGTTTGTTATTTGCTGTTTTCTCAGAAATTTTTTTCCATAATGAATGTTTTTCTATATATTTTAAAAATATAGACATTTAATATATGTTGAGCATAAGTACCATGATAAGCATTTTTATTTTTCTGGGAATAGATAATAAAAGTTTTAGTAAACATTCATCATGGGTACTACTAATACATACACCTATATGTGCAAGAGGAAACCAAGGCTTAGAATACTTAAGTAAGGCCAAGAATATGCAGCAGTAAAGCTAAAAGTGGGCTCAAGTCCTGGGTGTGACTTCAGAGAGTCCTTCCTCATCCTCCACGCCTGAAACAAACACCCGCTAGCAAAAGAATGTGAGGTACTGCTGAGCTCTTCCAGATCATTCCTCTTACTATAATCTGTCAGATTTTGCTTGTTTTCATAGCTGCAGTGTTTTAGTGGCTCATATAACATTTTATGGCATAGAAGGACTTCGTGTTTCTAGCTAATCTTTTTTCATGTTCAGTTATGATTGGGAATATTTTTGCCAATTCCAAATGTGACCTATTTTAATTTTTTCTAATATTTTTCAATATTGTGTTTAAGTAATTTTGCAGGGGAATATTTCTAATTCCTAAAGGTCATTTTTACTATTTATTTTATGTGCTCCTTTTTTTATGTTATTTAATAATAGTGCTTATCTTACAGGTAAACTACTGACTACATCTTAGAGGTCTTTGATAAAAATGCTGACTAGAATGTATCTCAGGATCGACACTTTAATCATCTTGCTTGTGAATAGAAGCATAGTTGTACTTTGTTAGTTTGTTGACAAGACCTGTATGGAATAGGATAAAAGGTTAAATGACAGGAAGGACAGTTGTTCTATTGCGTGTTTCTCACATGTGAAACCATCACAGCTTAGATGCCTTCTCCCCTTCAGAATAATCCTCATTTTCATGTCATTTTTTCTTATGCAGCAAAATACTGGTTTCCAGTTTGGATTCACAAGAAGGAAGATTTTTCATGGTATTCATCCATTTTCGCATTCTCCATGACTTTAGTGAATATCTATTCCATCAGTCCGAAATACATTTTGTTGAACCTTAATCTTATGCAGGACATCATGCCAGGATGAAGTGGAACCTTAAGATTCACAGAGAGTGTGACCTGATCTGCTGCATATTTCACCTTGACTTGCAGAACCTTCCTGGTCTAGTGACTTGCTCTGATGTGAATCCTTAGCCTTTGCTGTTTCAGTGTGACATAGCTTCATGAAAAACAAGTCTCTTCCTGAGGGTCCGACTCCCTACCAAGAGGACACATAATCAGCAAGGAAAATAAGATCAATGTATGCAGCTTGCATGAATGTTTGCAGAAGGTGTTGAAACATAAAATACCTTATACGAAAAAAATATGATATGAACATATGCATTGGCTTCAGGAATGTGGGATGTTTTGGATCTCATTTAGATCAAGGCTGCCTGTATCTCCTGATGACAACATTCTGCTCTCAGGCTGAATTCTCTCACAGTCTACGAGTAGGTAAAACCCTTCTAAAAGCCCTAAATGCATCTATTCTCTTGAATATCAATTATGTGAACACAGCAATCATTGTGTTCTCCAGTTGCCCATGAAGCAGAACTCTGCAAAACATCTAGAACCCAAGTCCCCTTCATAGCAGCAGGCCACTCAGTCTCCATGACACTGAGTCATTGAAAAAGGCAGGGTTTGCTGAGTAGGGGATTGTATGAAAATAAAATGCGACTATCAGGATCCTTCTGTGTTCCCTTACACCAAAAAGATAGAAAATACAATGCTCCTCTAGAATTCATATGCTTGAATCTAGAAATCCATCAGTAAGTGAAGAAATGTCATGAAGTATATGCTTGAAGAATAGCTTTTGTCTCCTTTTCCATTTAAAACATGTATATTTCATGTATATATTGTCCTTTTTAATAAAAATTTGAGGCACACTCATTCATAAAAAGAATAGGACAAGATATATATATCACAAAAATATTTCTCTATATAGATTTGCACATATTTTATGTATGTCTATTGAATATAAAATGTTGAATACTCTTATAACAAATATATTGAATATTGAATATGTTTCTTAAATATCCAATATTCCCCTCTAAATGTACTCATCAGACGTCTGCTTTCATTTACACATTAAACATACACATATGCATGAATATCCACAACTTGAGTGACATGTTGAATCTTTCCTTCTTTCTTCCTAGCAGTCAATATCTAAGAGAAAGCCTTCTCTGTGTGTGGTTTCTTAAAATCATAAGGGCAAACTGCTAAGGACCATTGCTTGAAAGGTTAAGGAAATGCCAGTCCCTTAATAGACATGATCTATGTCTTAAACAGACCAACTATCAAATATCAGTGAAGAATTTGGACTTTTTTTTGGATGCACTAGTCTTCACATCTTCAGAAATAAGAATTCAGTGTACTAAAATGACTTGGTGTAAACTCCGTGGCTCTCCCCAGCTATTTATCTGCCAGGTGTGAAGACAGGCTTAAGCCTCCAAATAACCACTGGGTCCTGACTAGTAATTCCTTACAGTCACTCTGTTGGGAGTTGTGAGAAGAATACCTAAACTCTAAACAGAAACTTGAAGAGCTTAGGGAATAAAAAGTGTGTTTTTCCTTCTGAATTTGGTAAAATCAGCAAGAATGTAGAGCACATACCATAAGAAGTGCATCGTGTTGCATTCAATGAAATGTTGTCACTTTAGATTTTGAAGGGCTTTGGTTGTCACACACAAGTCACTCAGGAATAGTGCAGTTTGGACACATGTATGTGTGAGTGTGTCTCCATTTCCTCATTTATAAATAAGCACATGAATAGTTATTGTTTACATATAACTGAGGAAATGGTACATTCAGAAGCATGTTGAGCTGACAGATTAACAGCAAAAGCAAGATGGTGAGGCATATTCCATAATGATTTCAGCCTGCTGCCTGTAAGATAACTGTGTGATTAGAAGGTCCTGAGGTCCACAGGCTTCCATAGTCCCAGTAAATAAGGCAGTGTGGCCTTTGCTCTATTTAATAAAAGCTGCAAATCAATGATTAAGTCACTTAATGAATGATTATTGGACTATCCGAAACTTCAATATATAATGTTGAAAATTGAGTGATGTTATCATTGTCAAACACCAGTTGAGTTCATGTTATGATAATTCTGGTCTAATTAATATCCAGGAGAGAAAGTTCCTTACACAGAGTCCTTGAACAAAGACAAGGATGGTTCTATTCTATTTGTTCTGAAGCTTAGAAGGAAATTGAAAGGATCTAAAGTCAAACTTTTAGTTCACAGCAAGCACACTGAATTCCAAACACATTGCAGTCATTTTCCTAACTTTCAACTAATACATAAAATACAATGAATCTAAATATTAACACATTATGTTTATGAACATTCAAATCAAAATATCTTCATTATTAAGCCAAGATGCCTCTGAAAAATTACAGAAACATAATTTGAAATGAATCAAGAGTATTCCAGATAACCCTCCTACATTCCTGGAGTCCCAGCTTGTGTTGTTTTCAGCTAAGGAATGACTGCACACATAGTTTTGCATTTTCAAATGTGAAGGCTCAATTTCCCCCTTGTTACCTGACTATTTCTTTTATTTTATGAAGATTTTTAAGTCTCTTTCTTCTTTTATTTATCTGATACACAAATATTTATGGATATTGCATCCAGAAAACATTAAATACATTGACAATAACTTTGTAATATATCCATATTATTTGTAAGACTAATAACAATATTTAGTCATATGCCACAAATACAGAGCAACTAATTTGGTATGAACTGAATATATTTAAATACTTGACAAACTAATTATAGCACATAAAAGTATTCTTTGCTTACTAATGAAATTTATTACTAAAGTTGCTAAGGTAGAGATAGTGGTCAAGGTAAATGGAGGAATAGAACACACTGTGGAAGGGCTTAGCTAGAACCCTATATCAGAGCAAAGGTTGCCATGGCTGATTGTTCACGGAAAAGCCCAAGTGGTGTCTTCATCAGCCCCTTTGGAAAACAAAAGGCCCAGAGAATTATATTTCCCAGCATGGTACCACTTTTCAAATAATGTCTCTATTTTGTATTAAACCCTTTAAAAAATATGCATGGTTCCCCTTGATTCTTTGTTCAAAGTTGGTTGATGGAATAAATTTTAAATACCACCAGTTTTGAATATTAGGATGACAAACTTGATACTTCCCTAAGATTATTTTCCTAAATGTTTTAAGAAAAGATCACAGCACACAAGTAAATTAACCACCAATATCAGAACACAATGAAAATAAACAAATTGCTACTTTCTCTTCATCTCTCCCCCAAAATAAATTGAGTGTGAAATAGGACAAAATATTTTGTGAAAATTAAAAACAAAATGTTAAAGAAAGGAGTATTTTTTTTGGCTTAAAGTCATGTGAAAACTCCGTGTCTGAAGATGTAAAAATTTTAAATAGAAACCTATGCTGGACCTTTAAAAGATAATATGGTTCGCAAAACTTTATTTATTTATAATTGCATATTATAAATGCTTTCCTAAATTTAAAAAAAAAAAATTTAAGAAGGTGAATGGCTGCTATGTGTATTTTGTCAAAACCTTGAAGTATTACGTACCTTAAAAGGAACAAAAAGAGGTGACTGCAAATCGTCACATGCTCAGTCTATGTATTTATCCAATTGTGACAAGCAAAATAGCATTAAATAAATCATATTCTATCTTCAGGCTAAACTCATTCCTATTAAGGGTTAGCATTTTGTAAGTGCTTAATATTTTTTGTTATATTAAAAACAGCTCATGTAATACCATGAGGCTTCAGCACAATGGCCCTCATGGAACTATTACTACTGTCGGAAACATGCTGTATTTTGCCTTTGGCGAAACTCTGGCATTTACTTCAGCTGTAGTAATCCATTATCTGGAGTGGCGCTACCTCGGTTGCTAATGTCAGTTGTCCCTCCCAATGTTTAAAAACCTTTGTCCATACAAAGATCAGAAGACTTTTCAACATATCAGCCATTTGTTTTCTTCTGATGAACAAAGAGACACAACACTTAGGTAGAAAAATTACATTTAGTACTCTGAACACAACAAGCTATTTTTATTTGCTATGTCCTAATGATTCATTTTTGCATGAGTGTTAAATATTTCCTACATTCTGCATTGTCAGATTATTTAGAATATTTTACTGTTATTGACTATTCAAATAACTTCCCAATTGTATTCTATAGATGCTTATAATCGAGACAATTTTGTATTAAAGAAACAATTTTATGAAAAAGAAATGCTGCATGCAAGTATATGTATTTATATATCTGTCTATTTTTTACAAAAATATAAAATCTATCTTTGCAACTTTCTCATTTTTCACTGTATTAGGGATATTTGTTCAGGTTCTCTTTTTATCTCTGTTTATGCTTTTCCCTCTCAACAGGTAGATTAATAACTACTTTTAAAGATTTGACTTTCAATTGTAGAGGTTTTCTGAGTTTCAGGAATTTTGTATTTTCAATTTTAGTTTGGAGGAGATAAAGAGCTTGAATAGTACCATAGCGACAGGGAAACTAGTCACTATTTTTCTGTACAATGCTGTTAGTCAATGACCAAACTGACTTCAAAATGCAATGTTAACATATGTCAACAGAGAGAGTCGGAATATCTATCACTTATTACCAAGATGATATTTTTTAAAATTGTCTACTAGACATCTAAAATACTGTTGACAGAGGTCATAGCATGTCACTGCCCTAGGTGGCAAGAACATTTTTAGAAACATCTACTCTTTCCAAATTAACACACTCATACTGGCAAAATATACCAGGTTACCAATATGTTTTGAAACTAGACAGATTTGTTTTAAAGAATATATGTAGAAATAATGGAAAAAGATTCTTTGAGGAGACAATTTTCCATCAGTGTCTTACATTTCTAAGCACATCCTGCAGAGCAGAGGCCATGATCATCTTTGTTCAGACTCTCCTTTCCAGGGTGTATTTATAGCAAAAGCCTTGCAGAGTAGAGACAGCATCGTCCTCTGAAGCAAAGGGCAGATTTTTATTGACTTGTATAATAAAAATAATATCTTTCTAGGACATTAAAAAAACGTTCAGGTAGGTGAACCTCTTCCTTTGCACAAAATCTTCTAGAGAGTCGTTTCCATGATTGTTTCATCTATTGCCATTTCCAGACAGCAAAATAAGATGCAGTGGAAATCCAGGTCAGACATTATTCTTAACTCCTAATTAACGGGTTGGCTGACCTTTAGGCATATGGGAACACATGGCCACAAAAGATGCCTGGGAATGCAGCCTCCACCTGAGTTGCCATGTGTTCAGAATAAAATGAAAGGGGAGATGGATATGAAGAGAGTGAACAAATACCAACACAAGTCCTTAAAAAAGATAATAAAAGGGGAAAAACTGTGCACTGTCATAATCCAGAAGTGAAATCTAAGGTAAAACTACACATAACAGACTTGGGTTTTGGGTGAACACCAAAAAGAAAAGAAAACCATGCTAAAGTACTTAATAAATAGTAAAATATAAGCACTGTCAAAATTAAGAAACTAGTCAGGATAAATAGACATAAATATGGGTCAACAATGTGTTGACCAATTAAAAAAAAAGTTGAACAATAACAAAGGTTGGTAAGGATGTGGAGAAAATGAGCTGGGAAGTTACAGTGTTGCTGGGAAGGCTAGTAGAGTGAATAGATAAAAAAAAAAATTTCCTTAAGAAACTAAAATTAGAACTACCATGTGATCCTGCATTCCCAGTCCAGACCATGTATATGAAGAATTTGAAATGATCATGTCAAAGATTTGTCTGGCTCCTCATATTCATTGCAAAATTATTTATAATCCCAGGATATAAAATCCAACTAAGGAGTCCACCCGTGGGTAAACACATAAAGAAAATGCAGTATACATGCACAGAGATGTTATTCAGTCTTTAAAAAGAGGAAAATTCTGTCATTTGCAACAACATAGATGAATCTGGAAGACATTGTGCTAAATGAAATAAACCAGGCATAGAAAAACAGATATTCATGATGCTTTTGTATATGAAACCAAGAATAGCTGAAATCATGGATATACAGCATGAAATGGTAGATGCTAGAGCTGGTGAGGGGGTGGCATGGAATGGACAGATCTTGGTCCAAAGGTACAATGAGTTTCAGTGAGAGGAATACGTTTTTGAGATCTATTGCACTACATAGTGAATATAGTTAAAGTGACATATTTCACAATTGCTGAAAGAGAACATTTTACGTTTTCTATCCCCCAGAAAATTAACTATGTGAGATGGTAGATGTGTGGGTTAGATGATTTAATCAGTCCATGAAGTGTGTCTATATCAAAACTTCACATTTTACCCCATAAATATATACAAGTATATTTGTCAATTAAAAATAAGTAAAGAAGAAAGGAAGAAGTTGTAATCTTGGCATTTTCAAATTGAAAAAAAAGAAAAAGAATAAAACACAGAGGCTATTTCTTGGTGGTAGGAGGAAGTTGCAAAAGAATAAGATAAAATATAAGGGAAAATAAGACTATCAAGGAGTTTGTACAGATGAGGAGGGCATAATGTAAGTCATGTGATTAAATCAAACTTTTCCATTTGAAGTCTAAAATAACGAGGCTATTCATATTAGATACAATAGCATTCTTCTCAAATACCTTTTGATTCATTACTACTTACAGATTCAAATTCAAACTTCTTATTCTAACATTTAAAAATGCCATCTGTTATTGATTGGTGATCTTCATTTCCTTCACTGTGTCCATTATTATTTCCTAACATCTCTTGCTGTTTTATATTTCTATGACTTGAAATTGCCTCTTCAATTCTTTCTTTTCTTTGTAATCCACAATCAATTCCTGCAAGCTCCACTTTTCCTTTAAATTCTGAGTGGCGAGCCCCTTGCTCCACCATTCCTACACCCAACCACTATCCCATCTGCTCAGAAACCTTAAGATAATTTTCCCAGCAGTTGTTCAATTCCACCCTGGTGCTATACAAACTCTGTATTGGGCTAGTCTATAGCTCAGTGGCAGAGCATTTGTCTAGCATGTGTGAGGACATGGACTCAACCTCCAGCACCACATACCCTGATAGATAGATTGACAGATAGATAGATAGATAGATAGATAGATAGATAGATAGATAGATAGATAGATAGATAGATAAATACTTGTGTAAGCTGAGTATTCCTCTAGGAACTGTTAATCTTTGCTCACAAAACTGCAAGAAGTTTGCAACTCATCAGAAGGTACCAAAAATGCCTTCCTTGCCTTGGACTGAAAGATCCGTCCGAGTTGACTCTTTGATTCATTTCTTCCTCTGAGTTCTTCCTCTGCTCTTTCCGGCTCACTCTCCCTGCTCCAGCCATGCTGGCTTCTTTCCCTCACACACTGCCTTTCTCTCTGCCTGGTCCTTTCTTCTGCAGAACAGCAAAGCTTCTTCTTTTCTTTTTCTTTCAAATGGCTGCTCAAATGCTGGCTTCCTTCAGGTCACTTTAAACATAATTGTACCGCTTTCCCATCATTCTCAGGCCTCCTTAACGTTCTGCACATTTTGCAGGACACTTTACATTTTATGTGCTTATGGTTCATTGTTTGTCCCTTCTCCCTACTTGACTTTAAGCTCTAGGAAGAGAGGAGGGTTTTCTTGTTGCTGTTGTTTTTGTTTTTGTTTTTGATTCCCCTTTGTTTTTGTAAAAGCAGTTTCTCCAGTTCCAAGAATATGGAATTGCATTTATTACACAATCAGTAAACATTTGCTGAGTGAATTTGTGTAATTTTTGTGCACTGTTGATTGTCCTGGAATACCCGTCTTTCAATTTTCAGACCTTGTACATTCATTTAGAAACCCAGGACAAATAGCATCTCTTCCATTAGGCCCTTTTAATTCCCTCAGTTCTAATTAAATGTTCTCTCTGAAAGATTTTGTATTTTAAATTCCTGTTATAGACTTTTTCACATTGCACCATGCTTTCAAGTTACTAAGTACATAGCTGTTCCCCCAGTAGAATGTAAACGACTTTTAGTTATGGCTATATTGAGAGGGGCAATCTGCCACAGGCCCCGAGGGTCCCTTGTATGTGGGATTGCCAGATAAAATAAAGGATGCCCAGTTACATTTAAATTTCAGATAAAGAACAAATGCAATACTTGGAACACACTTATACTAAAATATTTATGCTCCTGAATTTCAATGTAAATTCTAGGCTATCTCTATGTTTTATTTCCAACCTTCCTTAAGGCATAAAGGTATACATAATGTCTTCCAGAAATGAATGTAAGTAAATCCTCACACTCTGTGGCTCTCCATTTCATTTCTTTCAAATACCCACTATAGCACTACAACCACTCATTTAAACAAACTTGGAGAATGTAGCTATTCTTAATTTATTTAAAAATTATAATGAACTCATTAATAACCATACTCTATACCTCTTCCTCTCCTCCAACTACATATTTCCAATGGAATAAACCTGTACCTTTTTCCCTTCAAGATCAATTGGAGATCACGACAAGGGAATTTTATAAGGTACTTGTGCCACTAATCACTCTATTGTAAAAATATATTCTTATTATGGAATGATATTTGATTTACAGAAGAGGTACAAAGACAAATTGGAGAATTCCCAAACCCCCAAATGCTATCATCTTATATATTGATGATACCTTTGTCAGAACTAAAAAGTGTTGGTACATTATGGTTAACTGATTGCTTGGCTTTGTGTAGATTTCTGTGGTTTTTCTTACTAACTCCTGTTCCCTCCAGGATCCCACATTGAGTTCAGATGTCACATCTTAGGTTACTCTGGACTGGAAAAGCATTTTAGTCTTCCATTGTATTTTTATGATCTCGAGGTCTGAGGAGTACTAGATAATTTGTAGAATGTGTTGTTATTTCTTTCTTATGTTTGACTCTGAGACAACCTAGAATTGTCATTGCTATGATTAGGCTGGTATTATCCCTGTGTGAGAAGACCAGCGCCAAGGTAGGACACCTCTCTTTCCACCTTACCAGTGCCACATGGTGGCAATGTGACCCATTACCTTGTTACCTTTGGGCACAGGAGTAGGTCATGTTTGCCTGTTTTTTGTACTGCAAACATACAACTTTTTCCCTTTCCATGATAGTGATTCACTTTGATTGCAAGATCTGCTGGTTCATAAGCTGCCTTTTAGCCATATACTTAGATAGATATAACTTTTCTCCAAATCATATCTCTCTGTCAGCTACATATTTATTTCCCTACAAATATGTTTACATTTTTATTTCCCTACAAAACTCAGCTCAAAATCTCCTGGAGACTAAAGACACAAGGCTACCATTAGTATCATATATTTTTTTTGATATAGAAGCAAAAATGTTCAAAGTATGCTGCAGAGTTTGTATTTACCTTCTCAGAATGATCTTGGAGTTCAAAATGAAGGCATGTTCAAGCTTTCCACATATGACTGTCCAATGTTATTAGAATAAAATGCTGAAATGAAAATTTGGAGCTAATGAATTAAATAAAAGTAAATAATACGTATATTGCATTTTTTTTCAAGTCAAGGTATAATTCACATGGATGGCAGTAGAATCCAATCTATTATAATTAACCTTAAGTTAGTTTCCCAGGAACACACGGTGAAAAACACCAATCACAAGAATTCTACGAAAGACAGGCAAGGAAGACAGGAAGAGGGAGTGGAGAAGGAAGGAGGTCGGGCGAGTGTTTCCGTGTTCCGTGAGTGTGCTAGAAATGATGAGCGCTTGCAGCAGAGGGGCACGAGAGGAAGAAACCTGCTTTATGCACAGTGGCTTGATTCCATCAGCTCAGGGCTGCTCGGTGTCTCCCAGGTGCTGCTGGTGTTCTGGGGAGCATGATCTTCTGTGGTGAGGGAAGTCTGAGAACTAGGTGGTGTTCAGCAGTCTCCCGCTATCTACTCACAGGGGTCGGGTGCAGCCCACACTTGTAAAATTGCAAATGTTTCCAGATATTGCAGTGCATGCCCTGGGGTTCCCTCCCATAGAGAAAGGCTGCTTATGGAGAAACTAGTCAATTATTAACTGGTAAAAGTCTTATGATTTAGGAATGTCTGGGCTGTGCTCATCCATAGTCCATTCAATGCTCACCACGTCATACTAATCATTCGACTGGCAACCATTAATTAACTACTCAATTCTCAGTATGAAATGTTAGAACACTTTTTTATTTGTAATTTTTCTCTCCATAACTCAAGGATGCAGGACAATGAAAACTTTAAAATGCACGCCAATCATGCCATTTTCTTATGAATCTCTATCAGTGCTGATCCCTTCAGTCTGCAGTAGTTTGAGCACCTTTGTCTAGATCGTAGTCTGTGACTTGCCGCCACCTCCCTTTTGGAAGCTTGGAATCTGTTGCCTCTGGGCCCACCCCTGCTATTCCTTATCTCTCAAGCACCTGCTTTTCCTGTTGCTCATCTGACTAACACTTGTCCATTCTTCAGTTTTCCATTGAATCACAGCTACCTTCAGAAACCTTTTGTGATTCACACTTGTCACCTACCTCCATTACATGTATGCTGTCTGATTCTACAGAATGATTTTCCCTATCACAGTATTTACTAATTTCCATGATATTGTTTTCTGGCTCTGCATTTCGCAACCTTTGGTATCTGTTTCCAATACTCATCTTCATCACCTGAGACAACAGTCACATGATTGACATTTCCCATCACTTGTCTACTCACAGAGAAAACTGTACATTATCTCAAGTGCAGGGGTTTCTGGATATCTCTGCCACTTCTAGACTTGGAGATCTGCTATGGAAATCAAAACTACTCTAAGATTTTATGTCACACCAGTGAGAATGGCAGTTACCTAGAATACAAACAAGAGGAAGTGTTGGTGAGGGTGTGGGGGAAAGCGCACACTATACATAGCTGGTGGGACTACAAATTGGTCCAACTAATCTGGAAAGCAGAATGGATATTCCTTAGAAAATTTGAAATAGAATCACCATTTGACCCAGCTATCCCACTCCTCAGTCTATACCCAAAGGACTTAAAAACAACACACTACAGTGATGCAGTCACTTCAATGTTTATGGCAGCTCAATTCACAGTAGCTAAACTGTGGAACCAACCTAGATGCCCTTCAGTAGATGAATGGAAAAAGAAACTGTGGTATATATACACAAGGAAATATTACTCAGCAATAAAAAATAAAATTATGGCATTTGCAGGTAAATGAGTGGAGTTGAAGAATATCAGGCTAAGTGAAGTAACCCAATCCCCAAAAACTAAAGAGGCCGAATGTTCTCTCTGATAAGTGGATGCTGATCCATAATGGGAGAGGGCGCATGATGATCCATAATGGGAGAGGGTAAGAATGAAGAAAGGTCAAAGGGGAGGGAGGAGAGGGGAGCTGACATGGGGGCAGGAAAGACGTTGGAATGAGATGGAAATCATTGCTCTAGATTCATGTGTGACTGCACATATTGTGCTACTCTACATCATGTACAACCAGAGAAATGAAAAGTTGTGCTCCATTTGTGCACAATGAATCAAAATGTATTCTACTGCCATATATACCTAAGTAGAATAAATAAATTTTAAAAAAAGAAGATTCCACTATGGGATGCAGGAATGTGGTATCCAAGTAGCCACCAAAGGAGGCTGAATGACTCAATGCAGAATTGCTAACCTCTCCTTGACATATGCTTCCGCCAATAGGAAAGAGTCAAAGCCACCTAACAGTCATTCCCCTTTCCTCTTTTTTGTGGTCTCTTTTGAGATGCCACTTCTTAGTTTTCTTCAGAGTAGACCCACAAGATGAGCCACCTGCTGGCCCTCTGTGGCTTGAAGTGAAGGGCGGCCAGTGTGGAGTGACATCACTCTGCAGTTTGCATCTTCACTTACCTCGTTTATTCTAGTTACTCCATGATCTCAGGTGCAATTACAAAATAATGCATCTGTTTTAATCTCAAGATTAAAAAAACGTTAACTGGTTGGAGGGAAAACTGATAATAGGAACTTGAACGTAAATTTGTGAGTAAAAGTAAGTGTCACAAAAGACACTCTATGTCCATATAGTTTCTATCAACTTTTAATAAGGAATTATCTGTTAATCTTACAAACTGACATCAACTTGAACAAGGTATGCATTTAAAACATGATTGCTGAACAAAATGTGTATGATTTTACTTCCAAATAGTGATAATTTCCACTTCAAACCTATTAAATTGTTGAAAATACAAACCACGACACCACCAAAAGTACATGGAATTCTCCTGCATGGCTGGTGGCAGTAAGAAATGGTATGGCCACTCTGGAAGACAGTTTGTTATTTATCCAAATATGTTTTAAACGTATGTTTACACAAAACCTGCACATTGGAAATTTGAATAGTGAGGGAGACTCTAGGTGTGTGGTCCTAGGAGGCACATGGAAACTCCTTGTATTTTTTGCACAACTTTGCTCATAATCTAACACTGTTCTAAAAAATAGTTTAAAAATAACATTAGTTAAGTTCTACCCAAAATGCATTCTTCCTGAGAGGTATAAGGACATTTTAGCTCCCTGAATCTATTAGTAAAGAGCTTAGTGTTTAGAATATTAATGACAAATGGCTACATTAGAAATTTCATGGAGATATGCAAACTATTTATGCAAAATACCTGCAAGAAGTATTTGTCTTTTCTTGATCCTGCGCAACTGTGAATTATTTTAGAAAATATATCTTTATAATTTCATTCTCGTCTTCGCCATATTACATCCTCACACAGTATTTATAAAGCATTTGGTAGAATAAATGAAGGTAAAAGATATAGCTCCTTTTTAATGCAGCTCTATTTTACTATATTGTTAAAATCTCATGGCACATTATTTAGTTAGTTGATGAAAGGACAAGAGCTGAAGGTGTGTAGCCTACAAAAGCAGGAACTTCTCAGCTCACAAAAGGTCCTTCAGTGTGAGTTAAGTTAAAGACCCATTGTTAGTTGTAGTGTGTGTGTGTGCTTCCATGTGTTTAATAAAAAGTCCCCTCATCTCTGATAATGAGAATCCTGGTTGAAAGAGGAAGAGGAAGGACCTGGGGACTTGGCTGTTTGCAGGGAGCAAGGCTTGTGTGGGGGATGAAGCTCACTGGACTAGCTCAGTGTGTGAGGAAGAAAGTGGCAGAAGAAAAGGAAAGTTGGAAGAGATTGAGTAAACAGAGAAGCACAAGAGGAGCATACTTTGCCATTCAATCTTGATAAGGAAATAACATAGGAAGAGGAACAGGGGTGAGAACAAATATGAAAGCTGGTAAAATATTTTACAAGTTTTCTGACTGGATACCACTACTACATTAATTGTTAAACCTAATTTTATTTTAGTTTCTATCAATTTTTATTCACCAATTTTATATCATGCTAATGATTCTAGCATCTCCATATCCCAACAAAACATGATTGGATTTTTAAGTGAACATTGGATGAACTATCATTGCAGGACTGATATTAGGTTGGTTTGTCCTTGTGTAGTCACTGGTCCCTGGTAATGCCTGGTGTCTTGTTTGACTGAACATTGTCTTGTTTTTAAATGCTTTAAATATCTCCACAAAGCATGTTTTCGTCAGAATCTGCTTGGCTTCGTAGGTCTATTTATATCTACTCCACATATAGTTTGGATTAGGCAGTGGGGACTAACCATATAGAACATCTAAGGCACCTAAACGAAGCGACTAAACAAATGTCTGACAGATACAGGTCATACTAAGGTAGATCATTTGGGAAAATCAGCTCCTTGAACCCAAAGAGCGCTGGACAGGTCAGATATAAGGAGGTAAGGCATTCCTGTGTTTATCAAGCAGAACACAAAGCAGAATCTCGAAGCTGCCAAATCTCCTTCTCTGGATCTGTTGTGCTGGCTTTCCTACCCTTTCTCATAGTAGCTAGCTTCCTCCATGTGGTGGCAAAACCATGCCAAGGGCAACTTCCAAGACTCGAATCGTAAGATTTGGGCCAAGCAGAAATAAAAGCTCTTTATTAAATTTACTGGAAACAAAATCTAAGAGAAAGACCTCATATTGAGTGCACAGCACTGGACAGGCCAGTGGGGGCTGGAAGCTGAGGTTGCACGGGGACAAGCTGCCCATTTTGTTGATGCGAGGGGAGAAGGGTCTTCCAACAGGGAGTGGACACAGTGGCCCAAAATCCCAGAAATTCAGCTCATGGATTCTGAGTGCTCGCAGACCAAGGGATCTCAGGAAGCAAACCGCCAACTGCGGTTAGGAACACATCTTGAACTCTTCAGAGTTACAGCTCTTTATTTCTCTTTTGTTTGTTTGTTTTAATTGGATGAATTAAAAGTCTCTATGGTGAGACTTTGAGGATGTCATAAACAGTTATGTAAGAGAGACGTAGGAGGGGTGAGGTAGATGGAGACGGAGAGGCAGAATATGCTTGGTCTTAACTTTTTGAAAAGCAGCACGGATTTTAAAAACCACTTGTTTCATCAGGGAGTTTTCAAGCTCTGTACTCAGAAGCATTAATGTTAGTTTTGGACTCCACAGGATGGTAGCCATCTTCGGAGTAAAGCTGAAGTGATTTGAGATTCAACATGTTGCACAACCCAGAGGGTAGAGGGGTCCTAAATTCCCATCATCTGGAAACACAGCTGTTCAACTTCTTTGTTTTTTTGGTTTTTTTTGTATACTTAGAGTATAAAACACTTAATCTTATTGACTAGATATTTGAACAGTTTCAGTTCAGCCTCACTAAGAACTGCTTGAGAAATCCGTCTGGTTGAAACACTTAAACAAACTGACTATTATGAATGACATTGAATAAAATTATCCAGGTGGCATAAGCCATTGGTTCATAGTTCATGCTTAATAGTCACTTCCACTGCTTACCTAAATTACACAGAAATATGTAATTAACTCTTTTGCAGTTTGGGGTGTTTTGTTGCTCTTGTTAATGTAATTCTTTTTGTTTTAATATTTCCAGTCACTTACTTAATTGAAAATGCCCTTGCCATAAGGGACCCGAATTGTCTTTGTGAGAGTACTGTGTTTAATTAATAGTATCAGTTAAGGGGCGGGGGTTGTAGATTTAGAGTCATTTGTAAGTGTGGCTCAAATGCCAACCCCATCACCCTTCTTTGGTTTCTCTGTTGGTAAGATTGGTTTATAAGAAACACATTATCAGGAGACTGCAGAAACAGTGGATCTCTGGAAGATCTCAGGGAAAGCAGGATCCCCCTCAGATACTTGTTTTCAAAAAATCTCTTTGGTAGTATGTGAAGTAGTATGATTAGAAGAATGTAAGATTTTTACATTCCTTTTTTTTAGAAGAATGTAACTGTGTAAGGAGAGTTTTATGCATTGAGGCAAGGAATGTGGGTTAGTATAGAATTGCCAGAGTCAAGAGCTGAAATAGCGTCTATGAGTGTGACTCATTGCTTAGGTTAACAGAGGAGATTCAGACCTCAGTACTTCTCCATGTTCCTCAATGACCACACTGTGAACCTATGATCTACAGTTAGATCAACCTTTTGCGGGTTGGATGAGGTGGAGAAGGGGTTCTTTAATTCTGACTGTAATTGGAATTATCTGTTAGGTTTTTAAGAAACATGAATGTCCTAGTTTTGTCTGGATAAATTAAATCAGAATCTAAGATGCAGAATCCAGGCATAGTATTATTTAAAAGTTCTCTAAATGATTCTATAGAATAGTCTGACTTGGGAATCTCAGAAGGAATAGCTAGGAAAATCATGAAAAGCCAGGCAGAAGGAGATGCCAATTACTGAGAAAGTGAACGTACAGAAGTTAACAAGTTTGAAGGGATTTGACAGAGAAGGTTATTTTTGTGTTTTTTTGTGAACATGTTGAACTTCGGTACCTAAAGGGCCCACCTGATAATGATGCCTCAGAGGACTTTAAGTCTGTCCCTCTGGATCTTGAAAAGGAGGTATTGATTAAAAACTTATGTCAGTGTATAAGTGAGAGTTAATGCCATGAGCAAAAGTGAGATCTCCCAAGAAAAATATTTACAAGTTAAGTTCTAAGCTCAGGTAACACCAAAATTGGGGCAGGGAAAGAAGGGGTATGTGTTCATTCTTCACACATAAAGAAAGAGACACTAGAAAACACATTGGTGCACACACAGGAAGGAGACTGTGCTACATGTGGTGACTGGATCCAGCCATTGGCTATGGTCATACATACCAAGGAAAATTGGAAATGCAAAGAATAAAGTGGCTCCAAACCAAAAGCAGATGAACTCATTTGAACAGCTTTGAAAAGACTCCCCTGCCCCCTAAATGAAGATCAATTCATTATAAGACAGAAAGTTACACTTAGGCAACAGAGACTCCATCAAGGTTCTCAGCTTGACCAAAGCTGTGGCTCTTCGTATTGTTCTAGAATTTATAATATTTAAATTCTACAAATTAATTAACTTGCTTTGAGTAGTTGGAGAACAATGTTTAAACCCTAATGTCTTTCCCACTGGGAAGCATATAATCATAGAGTAAAGAGGATTGCTTTGTATTACTCTCATCTAGGGAAATAAAACAAAACTGCATTTCACAGCCAAGACATATTTTGGCAGAACTTTTCAGGGTTGTAAAGCACAGAAGTTCCTCTAGCCTCTGGAATTTAAATAAGTAGTTTCATTAATTAGGAAACTGTGACCTGGGTCATGCAAGAATTCTCCATATTTCTAGATTAAATCACTCTGTATTCTAACAGTTGACCTTAACCAATTAAGCATAGCCAGGGAGAACTACAATATTGTTAAATTTATTGTTAATATGTTTTAAATATGTTGTACTCTCCTAAAAACAATTTATTTATACTGTATTAGCTGCTTTCTCAGACCAGGCCTGGAGGACCGAGGCTTGCATTCCTCTCATTTCCAGGATGCAAGGTCTGGCGAAGGCAGGAGCCACCGGAAAAGCATAGACCATTGCTCCCACTGATGTGTCTGCTGGCTCTTGCAGGTGGCTTCAGGAGAAATCCAGTTCCTATTCTAACTCTGATCTTAGACCTGAGTGTGGTCTTCAAGTAATCCATCACCTGGAGAGAGTGAATGGTGATAATGAGGTCACTGTGAGAGCCAAATGAAGTTTCCAGGTAAAATTCTCAACATGGAATTTACAGAGACAATAAACCCTAAGTGCAAGATTTGACAATTGTTATAATCAAAAGAGGTGGTATTTGTTCCCTAAACCCTGAATTCCCTGATTTCTAATAACAATGAGTGTCGAAAGCAATACATACAATCTGACCTAGTATGTGCATTTTCAGAGAAAAGGATTCTTTTGTGGTTGATTTTAAAGAAAACGGCCACTCCATTCTATGTGAACTGAATCAAGTTCTGCTCCAGTTTCGGAGTGAGCTGGGATCTGAACTCCAGTCTTCTTCTTGGTACATTAAACTTTCACAAAATGCATTCAAAAAAAGTCCTTACTTGGACCATCTTTTTTTTTTTTTTTGATTGGCCACTGTTTAAAGTTGAATGACTCCTTTTCCTTCCTCTCCCACAAAAGATGTTGACATGAGTCCCCCCAAAATGAATATAATATGAATATAATATAGCTTATGTGATAAAATGGACTTGGCAGATACGATTAAATTATGGATTTTAAATGGTGTGATCATCCTGAATTATCCCGGTGGACTCAGTGTAATCAAATATTATCACAAGTTTCCTTTTGTCTCAAAGAGTTGAATCCAGAAGAGGACAAGGCAATGTGACCTGCCCTTATGGTGGATGTGAGGTGTCCCCTAAAAGCTCGGGAGTGAGACAGTGCAAGAAGGTTCAGAGGAGAAATGATGGGTTATGAGCATCCTAATCCAATCAGTGGTTTAATCCCCTGACAGAGATTGACTGCGTGGTCCCTGCAGTGGCAGGACGTGGCTGGAGGAGGTGGGGATTCGGGTGTGGTGTTGGGGTATATATTTGTATCTGGTAAGTGGAGTCTCTCTCTGCCTGCTGTTAATGTGAGCTGCTTCCCTCTGCCACACTCTTCTGCCATGATGTTCAGCCTCAATTTGAGCCCACAGGAATGGAGCCGGCCTTCTATGGACTGAGACCTCTGAAACCGTGAGCCCTCAAATAAATCATTCCTCCTCTATAGTTGTTCTGGTTGGGACCTTTTAGTCACAGCAGTGAAGAAAGCTGATTGTCAGCTCCAGGACCACACAAACACACACACACACACACACACACACACACACACACTCATGTACAAACACAACATATTGCAAACTCTGGAACAACCAGGAAAAATAATTCCAAAGTAAGTATCCTAAGAAAAGATATAAAATAGGATCATATACTTGGTTAAACCCATGAAGGCAAACAAAACAAAACAAAAAAAGGAAAAAAAAATCAAAACAGAGCAAAGACAATGAATAGAATATAGTTATAAACTGTTAATGCAGCTATATTAATAACTGCTTTAAATGTGCATGGTCTAAACATATCAACTAAAAGACATAGATTGTTAAAGTAGATAACAATAGAAGATCCAACTCTGTTGTGGACAAGAAACCCACATTAAATATAAATAGATTAAAAGTAGATGGATAATCTCAGCACTTAGGGAGGCTGAGACAGGAGAATCGCAAGTTCAAAACCAGCCTCAGCAACAGTGAGGCGCTAAGAAACTCAGTGAGACCCTGTCTCTACATAAAACACAAAATAGGAATGAGGATGTGGCTCAGTGGTCAAGTGCCCCTGAGTTCACTCTCCAGTACCAAAAAAAAAAAAAGTAAATGGAGAAAGATTAACCATGCTAATATTAAACAAAAGAAATAGGTGTGCAACATTAATCTCAGGCAATGCCAAGTTTAGAAAAGGAAAATTGAAGGAAGAATATAATAATAAAGGACTTGATTCTAAGAAAAGACATAAAATTATCTTAGTAAATATACCAATTTACTCTAAAACAGCAGAGTGAATAAATCCAGAGTATAGATCCAGAGGAGGATCCATAGAGATGGACCAGAGTGATATGGCCCAAGAGCAAAGCAGGCTTGCAGGCACCAGAAATCAACTGGAAAAGCCAAGGAATGCATCCTTTTGGGCTCCTGGAAAAAAATCAGCTCTGTGCATCTACACCTTGACTTATCCTTGCAAGTCTCATTCCAGGTCTTCTGTTCTCCAGATACACAAGAGGATGAGTTAATGTTTTAAATTACCAAGTTTGGGGGATGGAGTTACAGCAACCCTGGGAGACCAAAACAGCCACTTCTCACACCATCTTAAAAATATGCTTACCACTGTATCATAGTCAGGCCAGCTCCTCCTCCAAAGGCTCCTTCTCAGACAACTTCCATGGAGAAAAGACAGCTTATTCCTAAGACTTAGATGCCAAAATGACTTCAGATTTTCAACAGCAGTCTGAAAACAGGAAGACAATAAACCCAAGCCAAATAACACCAAGCCAAATAACAGAACTGCTGGTAGAAGAAAGATATTTCCAGACCTGCACGAATGTCAGATATCTCCTCTGTAATCTCATTTTTCTCACAAATCTATTACAAGATGAGCTTCATTCGAATGTGAGATATTTCAAGAAGAAAGAAAGCAGCAAAATGAGGAGTCTCGGGGTTCATCCTTACACTGGCAGTGGAGAAGAGATGCACACACTGAAGAGAAGCCCCCTTGGGAACAAGCCCAAGGAGGTGGGACCAGTCCATCAAGGGGGAAAGTGACCCAAGTGAGTGAGAATGATTGTGTGTGCAGCTGTGCTCAATTGCTAATAAATAAATGGAAAAAATAACTAAATTAAAAACAATTTACTCCATGAAAAAAAAAAGTAGCATAAAGGTAATTAATCCTGGCTTCCCATGTAGTGTAACTATGAATAGTAGACACAATTGTGTAAATAGGACTAAGGATCTCAACAAATGTGTGCATGCTTTCATATGCAAGAGTAGGGTGGGCCTGGGAAAGGAAAAAAAGCCATGTCATAATTTTAGGAAACAAATTATGACTATATTTGAGGAATGAGAAACAGGAATATAACATTGCTATTTAGAAATTTGGGGATGAAGAGCAAAGACTTGGCCCAAGTTTTTAAAATGGCATGAGGCCAGCCTATGGGGATTAGCGCTAATTGTCTATTAAAAAGCCGATAGCCCAGTGTGGTACACATAACCCTTAATCCCAGTGACCGTGGAGGCTGAGGCAGGAGGATTGCAAGTTCAAGGCCAGCCTCAGCAATTTAGAGAGGTCCTGTTTTCAAACAAATTAAATTTTAAAAGGTCTGGGGATGTAGCTCAGTGACAAAGTACTCCTGAGTTAAATCCCTATTACTTAAAATAAAATAAATAAAATAGTTAGAGGCTTAAAATTTTATTATAGAAAACGTAATAGTGACACAGAATAGTGGTTCACACATACATAAAAGGGTATTCAACTGTGCTATTAGTTTTAGACATGCAAACTGTAATGACATACCAGTTAAAGCCTAATAATGGCAAAATATGAAAAGAGGAAAAAGATGACAAGTCCTGTCAAATAAGAAGATATGAAAAACCTCCGCAATATTGGTGGAAATAAACAGCACCCCCATTCTAAGAATAAGCTTGATCGTGTACTGAAGTTACCTGTACCCTATGGCACAGCCTGTCCCTCCCCCAAATCCTGTGTGAACACTCTGGAGAAACATCTTCCAGAGGCTCAAGAAATATGTACGTGACAGCATGCCTTACCATGTTTGGCTGGCAAAAAAATAAAAATAAAAATAAAACGAAAGCCTAAGTTGCATAAGAATAATATATAAATAGAATACGGCAAAGGCAAAAATGGGATGCTAAGGAGCAACAGAGGTCATAGGATTATGTTGACCTGTGTTAACAGACGTAGATATCCAGTATTAAAGATTGTGCTGCAGCGGAAGAAATGGAATGAGAAGTGTAGCAAAAAAATAAAAAATAAAAATCACATTTAAAATATAAACACAAAACATGAATCTATTATCATTAAAGTTTATAAATCAATAAGCATATAAACATCTGGTTTAAAGGAAATGTATTATAAACCAAAATGCACGTGTCACTTGGATTTAAAATAAAATGGAGAATGAAGTATGAAAAGTAATCAGTAAAATGAAAAAGGTACTTCCATGGAATTGGAAACAGAAAAATAGCAAATGGATTAAGAAATATATTCTTAGTCTGGTCTTAACCAGTAACAAAATTTAAAATAATAATCAGAACATCACATTGGCATAGGATGCTCTGAGTTGTAACACGGTATTTAAGCATAAAATAGTGCTTCTCATAATATTTTCAGCTAATAAAATAAGTTCCTTAGGAAATCATAGTGGATAGAGGGCTATCAACTTTAAACCAGGAAATATATTTTTTATTTACACATAGACACATATGACTACAATTTATATATATGAGTATGGACAACATCAATTTGTCATGCACGTTGACTGTAATGAACACAGTAAATTTGTAGGGGATTTACTTCTGTCCAGGTAGAATTATTAATACTTTTTTACTGGAATATAACAGAATATTACAAGTCATTCCAATAATATTAAGAAATAAATAAAGTAGCAAGTCTTACTTATAAATATAAGGACTGAAAATAGACCTCAGAGGCAGAGTGATAGCCTAGCACGCATGAGGCCTTGGGATTGATCCCCATTCCTGGAAGAAAAAATATTTAAATACAAAAATAATAAATAAATAAGGCATTTTAATGAAAGACCAGTGGAAGAGAGGAAAGAGACAGGAGGGAGGGAAGCAGAGACAAAAAAAAAGAGCAGATTGTATTCCATGCATGTATGGTTATGTCCAAATGAACCCCGGGGCACGTATAGCTATAATGCATTAATAAAGACATTAAAGAGACTGAAGATAGGTATCATGAAGTAACTCAGAGAATGATATTGAAACAGAAAAGCTTCAGAAAAAACTCATTGGGAAAGCTGGGAACAATTTGTAAGTCCTTTGGAGATGAACAATGAAATGTGAGTCAAGAAATATTTATTTAAAAAGGACAGCTGGAGTGGAGAAGATGCCTTAATGGGTACATGAAAACTTGAATAGAATTAACTCTAAATCATAAACTCACTAATCTATCTAGAATTGTTTTACTATTGGCCCAAAAATGAGTTTGTAAGGGCACTGCAGTCTCTGTTCTCCTTCTGTAATTCTCTAGACACGTTTTCACATGTTCTTATCAAATATATAGAAAGATGACACAAAAACTCCTTTGTCCTATTAAAGCAAATTTTCAAGTTAAACTCCTTTTCGCAGACTCATAAAAGAAATGCAATTGTTCTTTCCAAATATGAGACAAACTGTCTTTTCATTAAGAGGTTTTCTTGTCCTGAATTCTCTTATCTGCTTCTGTGGGTTTTGACTCTCCATGTTTAATAGCTGTACATTTCATTTATTCTGTAGTTGGAGCTGCTTTTAACTCGCGTTGCCAAAGATTTCCTATTATTTATTCATTTTTTTTACAATTATAAAGCCAGCTCTTTTCATTACAAATGTCATTTCAGTGTATTTGTGTTTTATCAAGATACAAATTTCAGTATTATTTGACAATAATTTTGATGAATAAATGTCTATTGTTACAAATTTAAGACGCATGTTTAGAAATGATTTTAATATAGAGGATATTAAGATAATATATATCTGCTGGTGATGCTTTCTATTGATATATATATATACTGTTCATTGAAAGTGCATATAAAGATGTTTAATATGAAGAATGTAATCTGCTTATAATTTTGTGCAAAGTTAGAAAAATTATGATTGTAACAAATTTTTTTCTATTTGCCTCAACAAATATTTTCAGTGAATAGTGTGTACAGCTTCTGAAAATTTGTTTTTTTCTGTTATGTATTAAAATTCAACTTTTGAGAAAAATAAAAAAAAACAAAAAAAAGATAATATATAATTTATTATATAATATAATCTAGAAAATCCATTAATGTTTGTTTATAAAATGCAAATAGTTTAGAATTGTTGACTCTTAACATTTTTCTCCCATGGAGAGTAATTTATACACTGTATACTATTACAACCCAATAAGATTAATTAGGTGTTAAAGTGCATCTTTATATTGAAATGAAATTAAAATTTCTCTTTATCTGGCTGAAGTGGAACTCTCTGCTAGCGCTACCCTTTGTCTTATATTTCCAAGTGTTTAAAGTATCCCCTCACCTGTATATAAACCACAAATGAGTTTTATGTTTAATGTGTCAAATGATCTGCTATTCAAATATCTACTTGGCAGATCAGTGAACTTATACTCCTATAAATTTACACCGTAGAATAACGCTGTCTTGATTTCATAAACTTATTTTTGAGCTATATTTCTGTCATTTGATGATAATTCTGGAATAATTTATATATTTTTCTTTGCCTGTTGAAAATACCTGTTTTCTCTCCTTTGATTGACTTATTAATATTCATGATTTCCTTGCTTTCATTTTAATTTTGGTTGAACTTTTAAGGATTCATGTCCATTGTTTTACTTCATTTTTAAAGTGAAAGTGTTTTCTTATTTTTTTATTTTTATTTTGCCAGGTAATGGAAGGGATAATTTGTTTACAGAAGATCTATTGTCACAGGACTGAGAAACAGAAGTGGGAGAAAACTGATTACCAAAACCAATTCACTATCAAGATAGGGACATTGCGTCTTAAGAATTATAGGGCTCTAAGAGAAATAAAATTTGATTGGAACATAATTGGTAAACAAGAATCCTGTCACTTGTGAAAGCCAAATAGATTAATCTAACTCTAAAGTTAAATTTCTAAACTTCTATTGAAAAGGATAATTTATTTAAAATGCTTACTCACATTCTCTAATTCCAGTACTCCCAAATTCAGAGAAAAATACATAGAAAGAGGATACTTAGTCATTCTTAAGCTTATTCCATCACAGTGGGAATGTGCCTTTGGATACCAGAGTTGGTGTTGGTTGGAGATGATGGACCTCCTCCTGGAGATTTGCTCTGTCCACAACATCCAGGAGGGGGGCTTTGTGAGAAGTCTGGTGACAAGGAGGCACATTGGGTTGAGAGGTCAAGAGAAATGGGGACTCGCAGAGAAAGGGCTGAAGTGGGAAGTCTGGGAAGTTTTGATGGGTTCTGGCCAGGAATGGACATTGCTAATGCTCTCTGCTTATTTCTTTATCAACAGTGTCTTTGAACCTCTTAAAGGCATCCTCACTGACCCCGAGCCCTGCGGTCCTGACCCTCAGAATGAGAAACATTGAATGCAGACTAGCAAGAAGTGCTGGGGGCCTTGTTATTTTTGAACTACAAAATGGCTTACACAGTTAAAAATAGAAATCTGAATACATGTGTCAACACTTACATGAATGAAACACTGAGTGCCTTCTTTCAAATCCAGAATCCTCGCCAACGTGGACAGTACTGCCCAGTCACAGAGGGTCAGCTAATTGCCACTGGGGTCCTAGACAAAATAGCTCTTCTAACACAAGCTATTATCTCTTAATTACCGCTTACTGGTATCTTAACTTATATTTAGAATTACATGGAATCAATATTAGTTATAATTTTATTCAAATATAAATCTGCATGTTTATTTTCCATTCATTCTACGTGCACACCTCAAGGGAGGTAAAACCTATGTAATTTTGTACTGAATATTCCAAAAACAAACAGTGAAAAGTGACGATAATATAAGTTTATGGACAAGATGGAAATCATTCAGTTCAATCTTTAATAAAAATACTGATTTCTTATTATTTCAAAAATTGCACCCCAGAAAAACAGTTTTACACCACAGTTGTGGTTAAAAATGTAAGAGCTAAAAAAGTTTGGAAGAGATATACATGATTTTAAATGGTACAGTAGTTTACTTCAGACACATAATAAATCTGGGCATTTAAATAGTTAGACATATTTATTCAAATTAAATCTGAACACACTATTATAAAGTTTTTCTTAATTATTCTTATATTAGAGATTATCTTTTTCTTATTTTAAAATCTTGCATGATTTATCTAATTAGAATACAGCCAAATTATATAGAAGAAGCCCAATGATTAAAACATGTCTGGGGAGCCCTCTGGTGTGCTAGTTCATAAAATGATCCAGAAAACCTGGATTATTTCACTTCAGGAATTCACCCACTCTGTCATCGAATAATCATCCATGGCATGCTTGTGAGAGCTCACGTGAAGTATTGTATGAAGAAGACTGTGATTCTAGTGAAGTAATCACCCAGAGAGCTTAAAATACATGCTTCCTACAGGCACAACAAATATGTCTACATGCACAAGTACCTCCTATGTGTAAAATTCCTACCTTGCAACCTCCTTCTAAATCCTCCATGAGGAAAAGCTTACCCTGCATTTTAAAATAGGCCAACTGACGGTTTTTTAAATAATATCATTAAATAATCACTGGAGCTTCTGCATCTGATCAAAATCATTCTTTAAAACCATCATCTTGGAGGACATTATGATTATTCTGCCACTGATATTATCCCTAATAATAGAAAATATTGAGGATCCTGAATATCCTGAGTGAATGCAGTCCTCAGGTCATTCGTCACTTATAAACAATGATGTTTTGCTTTATTTTGATGTAACAAAGTATTTCTCCTTTGAGTTCCCATTCAAGTTTGCCTCCTTCAGACACTTTTTGTTTTTGCTTTTTTAACAAATTTATTCTAATTAGTTATAACTGACAGTAGAAAACATTTTGATACATTATACATAAAATTCCAAGGCATTATACATGATTAGTGTTACACAGGTCATGTAATGATATATTCACTTAGGCTAATAATTTAGGAAGCTTTTTTTTTCTTCTTTGATCTCTCTTTTTTGAAATTATCCGGTATCGTAGTCACTGCTCTGCTCCTATAAGAGGACAGCATTGCCTCCCACTCAAGAGATTGCCTCCTTATGGAGTGTTTTGCCTCTTACAATAGATTATAGGTTGTAAAAAGTCAGAAACCAGCTGGGCGTGGTGGCTCACGCTTGTAATCCCAGCACTTTGGGAGGCTGAGACAGGAGAATCGCGAGTTCAAAGCCAGCCACAGAAACGGCGAGGCGCTAAGCAACTCAGTGAGACCCTGTCTCTACATAAAACACAAAATAGGGCTGGGGATGTGGCTCAGTGATCGAGTGCCCCTGAGTTCAATCCCCAGTACGAAAAAAAAAAAAAAAAACGAAGTCAGAAACTTTATTATATCTCTGAATACCCCAAGGCATATAACATGGCACATTAAAATAGTGCTTTGACCACAAATATTTGTCTGCATATATATGGCAAAGAAAACTGTAGATCCTACTTGATATTGTACAATGGTTCCAGGTTCCATATAAAATTACTATTAAACTTGAAATCCTAGTAGCCACTAGTTAATAGGTATAACTTATACAAGGAAGGTAGAATTTGGAGACAGAAATAGAGTTGTTTTCTTTCCTTACTAAGCAATTTATTTATTTTCAAGCCCCCTGTATCTGTTTTACACTGTGTGTGAAGAGTTGATTAGGTTCCAGAGTAAGAAAAATAAAGGGCACACTCTGATCACTTGTCCAAGCACTTGTCCTACAGGAAGCTCAAGGTCTGATAGAGACTTGTCTCATTTGCTCAGGTTCTTATAATTGAAAGTTCAGCAGAATTTTACCTTGTAAATTCTAATTATGCACCATCTAATCCAAACCTCATTTTCTCTGTGAGGCCTTTCCTGCACTTGATGCACCCAGGGCTAATAATTTCTACTGCCACAATTCCAAGGCACTCAATTTCCAACTGTTACTTTGTCTTCTTATAAAATAATTATATGTTCCAATGATAGAGTTTCTTACTGGACAATTTTTTTTTTTATTTTTAACAATAATTTTAAACGATTATTTATTTTTTCTTAAGAGCATGGATTTTTCATTGACACAACACATGCAGTGTGAAATCCACCAAGCATCTGTACAAATATTCTCATATAGGAATAAAAAATGATGTTCACTATAAGAGGTTAATATGAAATATCAGGACAAAATTTGCAGGATTATCTAAAATTAAAAATTATAGATAATATGAATATAAGACATCCTGTAAAGTCAACTGTAATAAAACTGTTTTTGAGTCAGATGCTCATATATTGATCTTTCAAAACAACAGACTTCTAAACGTGAGACTGGAAGCTATAAATAATTATGCAGGCATGGGTAGAGCTTATATGGGATATAGGGAGTCCCCATTCAGTTCCCTTGGATTTGGGGGAATTGGTGCACTTTGATCAGGAATAAAGAAAGCTATTGTCAGGCATAGCTGCATACAAACTATGCAGCAAAAGAGTCTTATTAATCTTGTCTCTCCACTTGAACTCTACTACAAAAATTCCACTCAGGTCTCTCCCACCTAACATAGCATTTTCTCTGTGAACAATCAGTCCAGAAATTTAAATTAAATATCAAAAATTAGATATCAACAAACGAACCAATAAAAATGAAGATATATCTGCATGAAGGTTTTGGAGCCAAGTAAATATGCTAATTTGAACGGGCACTCATGCATAGTGAATTATATTCTAATCCATACCACAATTTCTTTTTTCAGCTCTTTTGCTCAGTAGAGTCTGGCATAATTTGTCTTGAGCAGAAAGAAAAACACTACTGCTCTTTTCATTTCCAAGAATTCCAAAACACAAATGCAGAAAAATAGCTCTATAACTTCTGTTATAGGAACACAATATCCAACATACGGAAACTGATACACAGATTCCTTGGGCAGGATTCAATATTCATTCTGGGTGTCACCAGAGTTGCACAGAAAAACACTTCTGTCCCCTTGTTCGACCCTCAGTGAGTGATTATCCACTTTCATTTGAAGCCACCACCTCTCTATACTGTTGGCCCTGAGCTTAATCCTTCACCCATATGCCACATAGAAATGTGTACCTCCTCTGAGCAGCTGTTTCAACCCAGCTATTGAACAGGAATTGATAATACCATCATATTTTCAAATATGCTTAATCTATTTTCCCTCTTCTGTTTACTATCTTGGTGAATGGCATCAAAAGAAACATGCCAAGACTTCTAAGGTTCTCAATACAATTTTTCTGATTGATTTATAAAATCTAGTTTTCCATTCCCTATACAGTCTGACACACTTTTCTGTCTCCATCTTACCTGTAGAGTCTGTTGCAGTTATTTAACATCACACATCAAGTCTTCCCTAATCAGACCCTAGTATTTATCTAGTTTATTTTCTGCAACATCACTTCAAACACGTTCATGAATGCAATGGCTTCCAACTGCCAATCTGCTTACTTCTTTGAGAACAGGGAACGGCTTGTTTCCTGTACTAGTGAAACACTGGCATGTTCTCTTCTTCTAACTGTCTTTCCATGGGCTTTTCCAGTCAGGTTATTCAGTGACTTGTGCCTTTATTTTACAACCTCTGTTCATCATGAAATTTTACCTTTTGGCTAAAGTCTGTATTGAATCTATTTTTCCTCATCTATGGAGTGCTTTTGACTTTGGTGGGGTGTTCCCTCTGAAGTGTTCAATTTCATTTGTCAGCATGCCATTCTTTTACATTCAGACAGTTTCCTCTTTTCAGAATTTCCAGTTTCCCAGGATTCTTATGTTTTCCGTTTTTAGCCTTGACATTATTTAACCAGTCTCAATCTCTTCTCCTTCTTGTTAGAATATGTGTCTAGTTTTATTATTTTTCCTAAGCAATAGTAAATATTAAGTTGCATTAGCTGCATTTGTTAATCATCCATATTTTCCTCTACTGAATGAAAATGTTCATGTTCAGCATCATCATACATTAAATTCTTATGTAACCTGGATCTAGTTTCTCTATTCAGTTCCATTGATATATTTGCCAGTTTCACTGACATTGTATGTCTCTAATATAGATAAGATTTCCAGTAGTTTTATGCTATGTAATGCTTCTCCTCATTAAAGTTTCTGATGTTATTCCTACTTTAAAATTGTCTCATTTTTTCTCTGTCTGGATTTCCTTTCCACTCTTGGGATAAGGCTCTGGCAAAGCCTTTCTCCTAGAAAGAAGGTCTTTGTTATGGGGAAGATTGGCCCTGTATTTCACATGGTTGGCCTTTCCTCTCCCTATCCCAGAGTTTTAAAGATATCTTCCTAGGATCATTATCCTGAGACACTAATAGAGCTCTGGAGAGCAAGCTCATGGACACATGCCACCCCATCTATGAAACTTTAGCCACCAGGTTGTCTCACTCTTATAACCCACATTTAGTGTCCAAAAAGTGCAAAATTACCATTGAAGTGGTAGGACATTAGCAATTTCTGCTCTAAGGCAGTAGGTATCAGCTTTACTTCTGATACCCAGGTCTCCAGATATCAAGATAATAGTTTTTACTATATCCATTCTTTTTTCACTGATTTTTTAAAATTGGCCAACTTTTCCTATGTAAAAACCAAAGTTATGACTTCTAAGTTCTTTATATATGGTAACTGAAGCTGTTTACAATTTTTTATGAACAATATTTTACTTACAATTATTTGCAGATCTAAAGTATAGACCCCAAGTGTAGATCAGAAAAGAACAATTAAATAAAGGAATGGCAGATGGCAAGGGACTGGTTTCTTACCGTTAGAATGGTTGTTTACAGGAAAGTAAACTGAAGAGATTGAAATGATCTATGCAGGGGCCACCGGAAGAAGGCAGCAACATGAGCTCACACCTGATTTAATATGGATACAGATGATGACACAGGTAGAAATGTTGATTCATATGTACCTATATATACAGTTACTACATGGACATATTGTCCTAATTAAGTCAACTGGAGGGGGAGAGAATCACACCACTATAGAAATGTACATGTTGCACTCAAAAATCTTGGCTTTTATTGTCGTTTTCCAGTAAAATGGACATGGAATTCTTGGACGACAAAATGCAGAGAGAATAGGGGAAGCAAATCCACAAAACGATCCTGGAGCATCTTGGAGTATCACTAAATAAAGAAGCACAAAGACAAACAATCCAAAGCACATACCTTTTGGGTGTCACCAGAGTTGCACAGAAAAACACTTCTGTCCCCTTGTTCGACCCTCAGTGAGTGATTATCCACTTTCATTTGAAGCCACCACCTCTCTATACTGTTGGCCCTGAGCTTAATCCTTTGATGATAAAGTACTGATGGGTCACAGGCATTTAGCTAAACAGCCCCTGAAGGCCAAAGCTGGAGCCATCTGAGCCAAAATATAGGTAAAGTAACACTGGGTTAAAACCCCCAGTACAAAGTGAAATGCATGAACACACCCTCCTACAAATAAATGACTAAATTGTGAAATAAAATAGGAAGGATACATGAATATACTGTGCTGGAGATTTCCAAATATGTTATACAGATGCTGAACCTTTTGGGAATGGAGCAAACTTATTAATTTCCTAGTGGTGGGCTGTATATCGTGACTTCCTCTCAGAGAGTTCAGAATGGAACAGAGAGGTAACTTTAGAGTGGTAAACCTGAACAAACAGCACTTAGGGCAAGCAATTGAGCTTAGTATCTACAGGGAGAAGTCTTTCTGATAGTAAGCATCTTTGATATAAGATTTTGGGAATCTTGGCTGTGAGATTTTAGCTCTATTACCTTCCTCTCCAAAACTCATAATCCTGATCTATCCAATTAGAAAAGCATCCGGAACATTCCAAATAAGGGACATTCTGCAAAATGCTGCCAAGCACTCCTCAAAACACTGATGATTACTAAAGACACATGGCTAAGAAACTCAGCCAACAGATCTCTATAGAAACATTACCATTACCTATGTCTTGTAGATTCTAGGGCTCTTAGAACCTAGAAAGACATTAGGTGAAGCCTAAGAGAATCCAAATAAAATCTGGTCTTTATTTAACACTAAAGTGTCATTTTTGGTTCATTACTTAGAACAAGTAAACCATGCTACTATATGATGTTAAGATCAGAGGAAAGAGAATTTGAGGTATATAGAATTTCTTTGCACTATTTTCACAATTTTCTATGTACCTAAATTATTATAAAATCAAAAAATTTTGAGTGATTTTACGTGAAACTCAAGTGTATGAAAACAGACATAAATATGTCCATAGTAACAGTAATACTGAAGAAAATGTAAAGATTTCTCAAAATATATTGTAGTTATTTTTTAGTTCACCATATACCACAGGGGAAGTAGCTTCTCATTCACAAATATTTCCTTAAAAATTTCAGTTTTCCCAAGAGAATTCTGCTTGTCTGCTATGCTCAGTTCAGAATTGAAGAATGATTTCCTGCATTAACATGATAACTCAGAAAAGTCATGTCCTGAGAACTTTCCAGGGAGTAGAGTTCACTGGCCCTCAATATCTATCAGAAGCTGAGCAGAATGAAACTACACTTCTGTAATATTACTCCAGTGAAATGAAATCCATCTATTCTGCTAAGCAATCTAGAATGTTGACCTTAGTAATTTTTTTCTGGTCATGATCTCTTGCTTAGTTTCTGGAACACTGTTGCCTAAAATATTCTGTACTCTTTTTTCTGCAAACATTACTTTTTACTTTTTTTTTTTTTTTCACTTTCTGGGCCATGAAAAATCTTTTACAAACAGGTCATTAAGATGAGATTCAGAGACCTTACACCCAACTATCCCTGGCTGTGGATCAGGTATAATGGCTACCTGGAGCCTTCATATCAATTTGAGTTATGTTGTTTTGAATTTCTCTTCAGCTTGACTTATTTTCAAGGATAATAGAAGAAACAGCAACCTTATGTTCAGATCAGTTTCCTCTGCAATGGTGTTTCCTTGAGGATATTGTACATTACATTACAGAGCGTCCTCATCCCTAAGGTTCCTGGGGGAATGATCTTTATGTTCTTAATGTCAGGAAGTGGGAGAATGAGGAGTGGGAATGTAGGCTCCATTCCTTACCTTATTTTAAAAAAGAGTAAAAATTATTACATTTAACTTAAATTTGATTCTGTTTGGAAATATAAGTTAAGGTAATATTTTGAGAAATACAAAAGCAATTTTAAAAAATGCAATAAAAACAGGATGGATCCTTTTGACTGGAGAAAATAAAAGTAAACATAATGCATGTAGCCAAAGAAAAAATAGATTGAAAGCAGCAAAACACACTTTAAACATAAGATGACTGAGATAAAACCTCTGTATCAATTATGACACATGGTTCATGCTATTTTTAATAAAAAGCAAGAAATTTCCTGAGGGACCACACTTCTTGTATGATAGAAATGCCCTATTTATTTTCTGACTGGTGGCTCTCTGGGCACATTCACCTGAACTGCTTGCTTATGATTTGAGCCTTTTATCTGTTTTTACCTCTTATCTACTTTACTAAAGTTTTGTTTTTCAAAATAAGTATATTCAACATACAGTAAATATGCCAAACACAAAAGAAATTTTAGAAAATAAAGCATTAGTCCCAAGAGTAAGAAAGAGGAAAGTAATTCTGGTTATGTTTATATTAGAAAATAAGAATTTGAGACAGTAAAAGAGATTAAATAAAAGAACAACATTCCCAAAAATATATATCATGCAAAGGATAAGTACAGAGCATGAATCTGAGAAGCACTGAATATATTCTAAGTAAAATATTTCAGACCTACAGCAAGAAATGGAGATAATGTTTTATGGTGAAGACTTTTAATACTGCTGTCTTTGACAAATCAAATAAACAGAAATCCCTGAGAGCATTTGATCATATAATTGATGGCATAAGATGCACCTAAACTCTATGCCTTCAAAATAGAGAGTGTGTCGTCTTCTCTACCATCAGTGAAGCACTGGCCTCTCTTCTCAGCTGATGCCCTCTCAGACCCCCTAACACCTTGCTTCTGATATGAACAACAACTAGGAATTAAAAACTGTAAATTAAACAAAATAATAAACCACTTAGCTTTTGTGAAAAGTGAAATATTTATTGAGACAATGATAGGCAAATACAAGTATAAATACTATTTTATGGGGAAAAAAAGGTTATATATCAAAACAGTATATGGCTGAATTTGAAATAAAAGATATGTCCAAGGTCTCATAAATTTAGTATAGTTTTGATACTGAAAATTAGCCAAAAGTACTGTAGAAGCAGCTCCACTCACCTCCACTGTAGCAGGGCGATTGTGCTGGGTGAAGTTGACTATTTATTGTCTTTAGAATCAGTTTAGAAGTTCCAGCTCGCTGAGGAAGTGTTCCTCCCAATTTACACTAAACATAAAGTCAGGGTTTGTGAGTTTACGCTGGGCTCTGCATGCCAACAGATCAGTCGACGGGAAAGAAATACCAGTAGAACAAGAGATGTCGCTCCTCATCATCATGGTTGCTGAGGCTGGGGCTGCAGATGGAAGGGTGAGGTGAGGCTTCTCTTGGTATTCTTTGTATTCCAGTTCTCGCTGTAACTGGGAAAGTGGAGCAACCACAACCTAACAAGAAGCTATGATTCCTCTGGATTGAGGATTTAGGTCAACGCCTGTGTGGTGGCTCTCTAAAGGGTGAGAAGCCATGGGAACGGTCCAGGTCAGTTACAGCTGCAGGATGCTCGGCATCAGCGGGAGCTGTAGCTTGCTTTACCAACTTCTTCAAACACAGCAAACAACCAGGACCTTGGAGAAATTGTGACCAACAAGAGGAAAGATGATGTGAAAAACACGTGATTCTGATATGGAAAACAGAATGGTAATGGGTGCTGCAGGTACTCAGAGCAGATGCTCTTCCAGGACCGGCAAGCATGTCCTCCAGTTGCTCTGGAGGTGGGATGCTATTGACTTCCAGGCACCTCCTCCAAGGGAGCATCACACTTGCCTGGCAGAAACTGCCTTTTCTTGAGACGCTTGCAAGCTTTTGCCTTCAGCCCTGTTTCTCAGGGGCCACCCATATTCTGTAGCTTATGGATGCTGGTCACACAATCAGCCTGGTTGCATGGCTTTGAGCAGAATAAGCTTTGGCCTTACAACTTGCACTCTGGGTCTCCCTGTGAGATCTGTTAAATTTAGATTTTTTCCTTTTTTCTGCCAAATTTGTTTTTCATTAGGCCCTAAGAGTTTTATTTTCCTTCAGTGTACGAACTCACTGAATCCCTTGCATACCAAATCTATTTAAGGTCTTTGGCCTGGGAAATTTAACCTGAAATGAGTATAAAATAGAATATCACAAGCTGAGCTCATGTAGGATGGCATTATTGTGAGACAATAATTGTCTTATTAAGACAAAAAAAATCAGTAAGTCTATTACTGCATTAATTTTCCAAGGAAAATTTTAATGATTGAAGAAGAGATATTTCATGGCTCATAGCAAGAATTGAGCATATAGCCCATCTTAATTCAGCCCTCCTCTCCTGTAGTCAATGAACTAGTAGGGATATTTATGTGAAAACACCTCCTATCACTGTGACTGTTTTATATACTTCCTGAAGTTCAGGGGGAAACATTAAGTAGTGCAACAAATAAGGAACAAATCTACTAAGCATGACTAGAGTAAATTTCTATTTTGTTTCCAATAGACTCTATTATTGGAATATTATACAATAAATTCTGTTGCTTTTAATAGATTCTATTTAAGAATATAAGTCATAAATTAAGAAGTGCAATAAAATATCCAGACACATGAAGATTAATAAACATTAAAATTATAGTAATAACTAGTTAGAACAATAATAAGGAGATATATTTCATTCACAACAGTATTTGTGATATGGAAAGGCATGCAAATTTACTTTTGAAAAAATATGAAATCCCACATGAATAAAATTGTGAAAAATT
The DNA here is from genome assembly GCA_004024805.1 of Geosciurus inauris. NCBI lineage: Eukaryota > Metazoa > Chordata > Mammalia > Rodentia > Sciuridae > Geosciurus > Geosciurus inauris. Next base: position 127,917 of record PVHX01001364.1, on the reverse strand, counting down.
ATTGCAAGTTATATGTACTACTTATGAAATCAGAGATGAAATAAATCCTAAATAAGGAGAATAAGCATTACAAGAATAAAGTGAATTGTTTTTTCTAAATTAATGTGTGTTCCATATGATGCAAACACACCTCTTTATTATTTTACTGTTGGGCAATATAATATGCTTTCTAAATTTCTCAAAGAATTAATAGAAAAATGTAAGAGTAAGAATAGTGATTTAAACTTGTGCCATTTGCATAAATATTGTGGAATTTTCTAAAGAAATAGTTGTTTATTTCTTCAAAGTTCTTTAAACATAGTATATAAAATTGAACATAGTAACTTATTTCCAATACCAAATTGTAAAGGAAAATAAAAAACAGAAACGAAGATTTGGAGACAAATTTCACATTGATACAATCATTGTTAAATTATTTAAATAGTTTTAATAATTTATTGAAATAAATTGTAAAAAACTAATAATAGGTAAGTAGACAGAAATACACATACATGAAGATACATACTTAAATATCAATTTGTGGGTTACATGGATTCTACAAAGAAAAGAGGCCCAAATTGCAGCCAGACAAAACTAACATTGGTCACCATTATTGATACTCATCTACTGTTTTACATATTACTGAGTTTAACAATAGTAAATATAAATTACTTTAACAAAGAAAGAAAATATCCATTAGAAATAATCCTTAAAATATATTAAAAATAGCTTAACCAAATTATAAGTAATCCACTTTTAAATTTATGTATTACAGAAATTAATATTGCATTTTTTGCAACATTTTGCACAATTACCCTGAAACATGAATTAGTATTGAGAAAATATGTAAAGTGAACTAACAAATCTGATAAATCTAAAACACAGGTTCTATACTAGTTGGAAAAAACTGTAGAAGCCCATTATTCAAATATGGATGATCACAGCAGATATCATGATTGTTTTAAGAAAAAGATAGTTAAAATTTCAAAACAAAACAAAATTCCTATAGTCCCTCCTGTACCATGATTTGCAGAAACTTTTCTTTTTAAAAATTTGTTTTTTTAAATTTATTTATTTTTATTTTTCTCAAAAGTTGCATTTTAATACATGTTATCAAACATAACAGAAAAAAACAAATTTTCAGAAGCTGTACACACTGTTCACTGAAAACATTTGTTGAGGCAAATAGAAAAAAAATTGTTACAATCATAATTTTTCTAACTTTGCATAAAATTATAAGCAGATTACATTCTTCATATTAAACACCTTTATATGCACTTTCAATGAACAGTATATATATATACTTATATATATTTATATATTTTTTATATATATAAGTATATATTATATATATATAAGTATATATATATTTATATATAAATATATATTATTTATATATATATATTATATATATACTTTAATATATATTATATATATATAAGTATATATATATTTATATATTTTTTTTATCAACCATCTTTACTATACCCATTCCCCTTATTTTGATAGATGAATGGGTAAAGAAACTGTGGTACATATACACATACATGGAGTATAACTGGTTCTAATTATGATCCCATTCTGTGGTTGCACATGATGTGGAGATTCACTGTGGTGTGTTCATATATGAACGTAGAAAAGTTATGTCTGATTCATTCCATTGTCTTTGCTATTCTCATCTCCCCTCCCTTCCCTTCATTTTCCTTTACCTAATCCACTAAACTTCTATACTCCCCATCTCCTGTTTTCTGTTCCCATCCACATATCAGCAAGAACATTCAACCATTGTTGAGTTTCAATCTTTGGGGAGTTGGCTTATTTCAATTAGCATGACAGTTTCTTATTTGTAATATCCTGATTTCTTAAAAAAATCAACGATAAGCAATATATATTTTATCACAATATTAATTTATGTACAATCAAATTTCAGCTCTAGGTAAATAGAAAAAGAAAGAATGTTTCTAATAATTAAAAGATATTTAACAAATTTAGAGAGCATGCATGGCGTCCTTCATAATGTGGATTTTAACTGATATTAATGAAGGTTAAATTTACAATGTGAAAACGTTATCTGTACTGTAATATGAAATTATCACTTATTTTTATTAGTAGGTGACAAATGAAAAACTCAACATAGCTCCACAGCTCACATGTGTGAATTTGCTCCCTCAGGAATCCCATGCAGAGGCTCATCATCCTGTCACAGATGTGAATATTCCTGCATGGAAGTTCATCACACAGGTTACTGCCCATACATATTAGAATAGTAGCACATGCATTACACTCATTATGCTCAGGCCATGGGGTTTAATCATCCCCTGTGACAAAACTAACTAAAGGCCTTGTCACACTAAAAATAGAAATTCAGATTCTTAACTTGCCAAATGTTTGTACAGTCAGTGAAACAATAGGAGAACTGAAGAGAACAAAATTCCATGGACACATCTGCATTCTGTTCAAGATGTAAAACTGTGAAATTGGGCTGATATCCATCAAGCCAATGCTCTCTAAGTAAAGAGAGTGCACAGAAGGAGCCAGTGCTGAATACTTTTATGAGTGTTTAAAAAGGAAGAGGAACAAGTAGCAAGACAAAAGTCAAGGTAGCAAACATTTCAGGATATAAATTTAACCCTAATATGCATTCTGTGGGGAAAAAATATCAACATTCCTAAATCTTTCCTTTATCTTCCAGATGAGTTTCTTTCTTCGTGCATCTACTCAAAAATGTAATGTTCTGACATTTAGATCAATAATAAATATATTTGGCATAATATTAGTGTTTATGTTTTTGACATAAGTTTGAGTTTAATTAGTTTGATTAAACTTCTATTGTCTAGGATTTATTCATTTATTTATTCATTCATTAATTTATTTATACTGGGGATGGAACCCAAGGATGCTTTACCATGGATCTACATCCTCGTCCCTTTAAGTTTTTATTTTGACACATGGTCTCACTAAACTGCTGAGGGTCTAAGTTGCCAAGGCTGCCCTTTAATTTATTTTTTTTTATTTTTTATTTTTTTTAAATAGATGGACACAATGTCTTTATTTTTTATTGCTCTGTATGTGGTGCTGAGGATCGAACCCAGGGCCTCACGCATGTGAGGCAAGTGCTCTACCGCTGAGCTACAATCCCAGCCCTGCCCTTTAATTTAAAGCAATCCTCCTGCTTCAGCCTCCCTGGTCATTAGGATTACAAGCATGTGCCACTGCTCGTGGCTTGTGTAGGATTCTTAATGACCACTGTTATCATATTCAACTAAAGTAAAAATATTTTGACATCAATGGGTCCCTATACTCTATAAAAGGAGGATGACATAGAACTGGCTGAATCCTGTGGTTTGCTCTTTCAGGTTATAATGATTCATGGTAGCTGACATAACTGAGTTTGCTCTAGTAATGACCAGGATCAACCCATTGAACTGAAATGACCAACTCTTTGGCAATATGGAGACAATTATATTCCTGTATTGATAATATATTGACAATTAACTTCATCTTCCTTATGATCTTCACAGATTATGTACTTTATGTGGAAGACAGGTTCTCTACCACAGGAACAGGAAAGGAGTTTTAGAGGTTTTCATTATAACTTTGAAGACACTTTAAAGAGCCTACTCCATTGCATTTCTAAAATATTTCAAGATTTTGCAATGTTCAAATTGTCATTGTCAAGAAGCATTCTAAGTAACTTTTTGTAGAAAAGAAGCATTTAAAAACAAACTACACAAAAGAGAAAAGACAGTACTTTTTTGTTTAATATTAAATAAACACGATTCACCTATAAGTAACTTCATTGGGTGATTATACAACTACATTGGAGACACAAGAGAATTCAATTTAGTTCTACTTAGAAGCTAAAAATAAACAACCCTTGCACCTTCTGAAAACATCAAAGTAGATTTTTACTGCTGAAGGCATCTAAATATCTAGGGAGAAGTCTTTAGTTTACCAAACTGGACTCAGAAAAAAAAAACTGAAGGAAAAAAATACAAATGCTTAAAATGAGTAATAAAATAAATCTATGTTTTAAATTTCCTTTACTGATGTTGAAATCTTGATTGATTAAACTTCTGTTTGTGAAAATGAAATCATAGATATACAATATGTGTAGAATAATATATTCAAAATACAGTATGTGTAGAACAATATATTCAAAATTGCAATGGCTGCTACATATTTTATTACTCTCAATATTATATTATTTTGATGCTATATCATTTATAACTAATATACTATGAAAAGTTATTAATAATCTATTTAGATTACACTATCAGTTCAGTGATTCTGCTGTCTTTTAGCTTATGTGTTTCTGTTATCAAACACTGCCTAATTATAAATTCTAGCCATATTCAGGAAATCAATGTTCCAAACATTATATTTTCACTTAGATAGCAAGATTTGGTTGAAAGAAACTGAAATGAGTCAAAACATTTTTAACTGGAAATGTAGAACCACTATGGCAAAAAGACCACCATAATTTGATTTGTTATGTTAATGAAGAGTAGTATGTTAGGTTACTGAGAAGAAACTAAATTTGAACGGCAGTACAAGTTTCAAATATGAGAAATGTTTTATATTGTTAGACATTCACAGCATAGTCATTAGGAATATACATTCAGAAAGTGAAAAAATTGAATTTTCAATTGCCTTTTATCTGCTATACTCTTACATTGTGAAATAAATGAATTTTGAACTTCCCAGAACTAATATTGATACTAATATTCTTTCTAACATGTTAGAGAGAAAAAGTAGCTGCTGTGTCTCCATTATTACAAAAATTAGGTGTACCTTGTCCAGATCTGTTCTTCAAACTACTCTCATATGTTTTTCCTTCTGAGCCATTCAAAGCAGGGTAAAGACATACATCAAATTTGTTTATAATTCCAATAGCATTTATCATACTCAAGAAAATTCATATCAATTCCCTAACATAATCTAATATATGTAGGGTAATTTTAATATTGTCCTGAGCATTTTATAGCTTTTTGGCTGCTTTACTTTTCATCCAGGGCTTAACCAATTTCATACATTTTCGAGTTGTTTTTCTGTTAGCTTTTCATGACTGTTACCAACATACTTGACAAGAACAACTTAGAGGTGAGGAAGCTTATTTTGGCTTGTAGTTTCAGAGGTTTCATTCCTTAGTCAGTTGGTGCCACTGCTCTAGGCGTGGGGTGAGGCAGAGCATCATGCAGAAGGCTGTGGCACAGGAAAGCTACTCAAAGAGCTGGGAGACCAAGAGAGTAACAAAGGAAAGGACACGGGTAGATACAGCCAAGGCCACAGCCCCTGTGACCTGCTTTCTTCAGCTACTCTCAAGCTGCCTAAGGTCCTCACGCAGTAGTCCACTCAGATTATTAATTCATCAAATGTGCTGATACACTGATGAGCTTGCATCTCTCATCAGGTAATCTTTTCTTTAAAGCACTACCTCTGAAGCTTTCTGAATTGGAAACCATGGTTTCCACACATGGCTTTCAGGGAACACTTCATATTTAAACCACACATTATCTTTAGTATATTGGTTTTAGTAATGTTAACAGTCTTCTTTTTTGATTTGTTTGTTTTTTGGTAGAACAATCTATGATCAGGTTGTGATGTGTGTTATGGTTTGAATGTCAGGTGTCCTCCAAAAGCTCATAGGTGAGACAAGGCAAAAAAGTTTAGAGGACAAATGATTGGGTTATGAGAACCTTAAATCAGTCAGTGTATTAACCCTATGTGTTCATTGGTGGGATTTACTTGGTAATGGCTGAAGGTGGGCAGGGTGTGGCTGGAGAAGGTGGGTCATTGAGGGTAAGGCTTTGGGGTATATATTTTGCACCTGGAGAGTGCAGTCTCTTTCTGTGTTGCCGGATCATCATGTGAGCTGTTTCCCTCCTGCATCCTTTTTCACTGCAAAGTTCTACCTCACCTTGAGCCCTGAGGAATGGAGCTGGTTGTCTATTGACTGAGACCTCAGGAACTGTGAGCCCATGAATAAATTTTTCTCCCATATGATTGTTCTGGTCAGGTCTTTTAGTCACAGCAATGAAAAGTCTGACTAAAACAGATGTATATCCTCTAGACTAGATCATACTGCATATTTTAGCAAGAATACAACATAGATACTGTGGCAACTCACTGCAAATCATGGGGAGGGAGATATTCATATGTTCCCATACTAGGTAGTAATAATTTGCATGAAGGTGGAGACCACAGATGGTTCCATAGTAAGGGAATATATTTCACTTTGAAAGTGGTATTTAAGTTCTGTCAGAGTACTTGGAAACATGTGAATACTAGGCCAACAATCTAGTGCCCAATGGAAGAAATTGCATAAAAAATTTTACAATGAAAGTTACTTGTAAACTTAAGCTCTTATAATTATATACTTTTCACTGTTATGTGGCATTTTCTGTAAAATTTCCTTTCATTTTTCCTTGTCATATTTCCAAAATTTTTGAGTTTACCATGTAGTCATTATTTTTATGTTAAATATGGTTTTATTCATTATCATGTTATTTATTTTCTTGATCAAGTAAGTGAAGCTTCCATTTTTACATGTTGCTTAGAATCAAATATTTCTTCATGCAGCAGTCTGACTTTACATTTAGTGGCAATTGGTATTAAAAAATCAGATTTGGAAACTATCTGCTCATTACTCCTGGAATCATTTCTTGGTCTTTCAGTTGTCATTCATATTGTGAGTTTAGAGTGACACTTCCTATTGCAATCTACGTTCAGGCAGGGCTGTGATCAAGTAGGGCATTCAGGTGCTTCCTTCCTACCTGTAGCTAATTTCTATATGCATAATATCATCACTAGAATGTTGTCATATTTGGTAAAATATGAATACAAGCAAATTTTCTCAAGATTGTAGATCAAAAATGCCGAAGTACCCCTGCAATAAAATCTGAAATTGCACTGCTGCCTTGTAGGATGAAGACAGATTGTTCCCAATTATCTATAGGAATTTTGGGGAAAATTGATTTGTCAAAAAAATCCTGACAGGAAGTGCCGATCAGTCCTTGATTAGAGTTATGAAAATCCCATGTCATAGTGTAAGACATATCTGACTTTGGACTTACAAATTAAGAGATTTAAGTGTGAACGTTAAGAGGACTCTCCATGCTTCTGTCTTGCAAAACTTTGTTGATGGTACAACAAGATATCTACAATGATATCTACAACTTTTGAATGCAATGTCACTTTTGATTGAATATTTTCGTATTAGGGAGCCATTATTCATACTGTAATAGCCCACTCTCTGTGGTCAAGGAATCATGATACTCTGTCCATATTTAGAAAAAATGTTTAGTCCCTTCACATATTTGGGACTAAGAGAATAATCATAGAATGAACCAGACCGAACCTCTCTTTTCTGACCAATCATAAGCTACAGAGTGGCCACACTGTGCTTATATTGACAACTTACATCTTTAACTATGAGTTTCAATGCTGAATTAATATCTAATAATCTCTAGATGACTTGTTTATTCTACTAGAATTCTAACACTTTTATTCATGGCCAGAGAATTCTCTAAACATTCTTGGCAAGTTTATTGAGATTCAAGTTTATTGAGATATATGTATATCTCAGTAGAATCCCGATATCCTGAATCTCATTCCTCTTCCTCCACTCAGTTTTTCCCACCAGATATGGACATATTTTTGCTTGCATTATGTTACCTTAGTGAGCTGTCTATATATTTGATTCCTATGGATCAACAATCAATTAACCCTGAGGAACCACTAAAGAGCACACTCATCATTTCTGTCTCCATTACTATTTATAGTAACTATGCTAACTTTTACTTTCACTGTTAAGAATCACTATGTTTATTGTTGATAAAATATTATTGTCATATTAGTCTGTATTCTATTGCTATAATAGAAGGCAACAGTCTGGATAATTTATTAAAAAAAAATTACCTGGGCATGGAGGTGCATGCCTGCAATCATAGCACTTTGGGACGCTGAGACAGGAGAATCACGAGTTCAAAGCCAGCCTCAGCAACGGCGAGGCGCTAAGCAACTCAGTGAGACCCTGTCTCTACATAAAACACAAAATAGGGCTGGGGGTGTGGCTCAGTGGTCAAGTACCCCTGTGTTTAATCCCTGGTACCAAAAAAGAAAAAGAAAAAGAAAAAAGAAGAGTTCACTCTAGAGTTCATGATTCTGGAAACAGGGAACTGAGAGACTGTGTTATATCAATCAGAACATTGAGGGAGGTGAAAGATCAAGAAAGAGCATAAAAACGAGTAAGAGAGAGAGAGAGCAAAGAAAGCTTAAGGGGCACCAGCTTTCATTACAGCCTGCTTTCGGATAACTAACCTAATCCTAAATCAACAGCAATAATCCATTCAAAGGGCTCAGTCCTCATGACCCAATCGCCTCCCATTAGAATCCACCTCTCAGCATCATCTTGTTGGGGATAAATTTCTAACACATGCATCTGCGGGACATAACCAAACCACAGTAATTATTAATTTCACTCCATAATATTCATCCCTATCACAGGAGTTTCATCCAATCTCAACAGCAGTCTCAGAATCCAGGTTTCTGTGATCTCTATCATGTCCAGATGTGTCTCATTAGACATGCTCTTCATCTGCAGACAATTAGAATAAAAAGTGTGATTTTTCATCATTACATCCAATATACAATTACGAAATAGGCAAAATAATCAAGAGTAATATCTGGCCTGAGTTCAAGTGAAACGAAAGCTCAATGATATGGACCCAATCCATGTAAACTCATGAGGACTAGCATGTTATGGTTTCCGTTTTTAGGTGCACAGGTTTTAAAGGGACATTTTTTGTTCCTTCTATTTAATTTCTCAATGTTGAATAAAATGTTATGTGTAGATATTTAATTTTCTTTTCACTCATCTTTCTACTTTAATTTCCATTAGAAAAAACTGTCATGTTAGCCGTTAAGATTGGAGACAGAATAGACTGGTTGGACCTCTAAGCTGATTTCCTAGGCTTGTTAAGGATGCAAGTATAAATGGAAACCATTAATCTTCCATGACCATAGAATATATTGTGCCAATAAAAACAAAAGTCCTGACCTCAGTGTGATATTGGATCAACTTACAAACAGGAAAATAAAAATTAGAAGCAGTAAATTATTAAGTCTTAGAAGAATCACAGAAAACCCATCTATCATCATTAAGGAAATGTCCAAAGAAACTAAGTATTTTTAGAGCATTTGTATTCTAATGATTAGGAGCAATTGGGAGCTCTTTCCTTCAATACTTGACTTAAAAACTTCCCTTCTAAGATTTATATCAATTAATAATACATTAAAGCAAACAGATACTTAAAAACTTATATAAGCATAAAAATTTTCATGATTTTGGCAAATGACCAATCTAAGGAAACTTTCTTTTATGATTTCATTTCAATAACATGTGGTACCATATGAAAAAAGACTACTAAAACTTTCTTAATTTAAATGAATTCTAAAACTAGTACAAAATTTAAAACCTTATTTAAAAATGTGATTTTTAATTGATTGAAACACAACCTCTTGTTAACTCTCTTATTACTGAGAACTCATAATGCCTGGCCAATTATCCAATGAGTCTAACTGACCATTACTGTCCAGTCGTCCTCTTCTCTATGAATATCTGATCATTTAATAAATTAGATTTGGTCATATCATTCTGGAATTGTATGACCAAATGTAATTTCAAGAGTATGTATTTTAAACATTTTATGTCTCTAAGACAGAAGTTCTCTGTATGAAATGACTCGTCTAATATCACACAGGACAGCAGCAGTGAGAAGTACTCCAGGCAAGTACTACTCTTTCTTAAGCTAAAGTCTTCAAATTAGTCAGAAATAATGAATTGAAAACCATCATTTTTATACCTTTCTTTAAAAGTCAGATTTTTATGACAAATTTTATTCTAGGTGTATAATTAGACTTGTTCTATAAAATAAAAAACAAATAATGATCGTATATTTAAAATAAAAGACACTGAAAAAGAGCCTAATAGGAATCTTTAAAAATAAAATAAAATTCGAGTTGCCGAATTGGTCTTCAATATATTAGGGCTACACTAGTTCACCGCAGTGTCATTACCGCATTGAAGAGTGTGGGAAAAGCCTAAGAAATGCCGCCAGCATGACATTGATAAATGTGGGAAGGACACGTGAACTCTTTCAGGCCAATAGACTGTTTTGAACCCATCTGCAAGGCTGCTTTACAGGAAATGACAATCTTCTCTGCTACTTAAAGAAAATGATTGTATCGGGCCCAAAGACAGACTTTTAATAATAGAATCAGTTGTTTGTATCTACTTCCCATTGATTTTTTTTCCTGAGAAAATATAATTATACTAGCTGAGAAATTCTTTGCCATCTCATGTCACTAGATTTGCACAGCCTACACCACTTTGGTGTGACAGATTGCACCCTCTGATTACAGCAAGAAAGAAATCACTCACCTCAGCCCAGCCTGCTAGCCTCTGCCTCTCCCAGCTTCCCCTGGCTCCTGCTCCTTATCTGCACATCTCCAAAGGCCCCAAGCTCTGCTGCCTCCCACCAGCTGCCCTGGAACAGGAAGCTGTCAATCAAAGCCAGGGTGGGAGGAGCTGGTGGCGCCCTCCCAGCAAGCTTGGGTCAGATCCATTCAGACCTCATGAACTGTCCCGGACTCGGAACTTTATGAATCCCTAGTGTCTTGGGAAAAATATCCTTAATTAGGCCATATTCCTGCTTCTGTGTATGGAGGGGACCTAAATTAATCTCCCTGTGTTTGAGGAGAAGTAAAAGGATTGCTTCCTCCTGTGTAAACCGCCTGCCTGAGCCTTTTCATTGATGTTTGAGCTCTTGCTTCACAATTCAGCTGCTCTTCAGGGATCTGTGATTAAGAACAACAAGACAAAAACTCTTCCCCATGTATTGCTCTGCACCTATTTGCAGTTTGAGTGCATCTAAACAAACCTCCCTGTTGCTTGTGCTATAATTTAGGAAAACTCATAAAACATGACCAGTCACCTCTGGGGAAGAACCAGCTAACCATTTTAAATCATGTGTTACATTGCACACCAAGCAGTGATCTAAGCTATTTCTATACCTGTTGGTACAAAAGATGTGTTACTTGCCACACAATCAAAAATTTCCATAGTTATCTGCACAAAAGCTCTAAGTATCTGGGACAAACATAATGAATTATAGAGGATTATATTAAGTAAATTAGATCAATTATTTATTGAATATATTTGTGATGAATGCAATTTAGATGCCTGTGGATTTTTTAATAAAAGTTAAAAAATACAGAATTAATATTTCAATATTCTAACTCCAGTAACGACAGTAGCTTGAGAATTATTTAATAAGTACTGTCATCTTATATAGTAAATTTAATTTTGAATATTTAGAAAAAGCAAGTGAAAGGTTGATAGGTAAAGACAAAGACAATTTGCAGTCATATTAAGACTATAAAAAGAGCACACCAGTACTCAGAAGGAAAAAGTGTTAGAAATCTAGGTCTGCAACACACTGTGGTTATTTATAAGTTTTTAATGTCAGTATTTGTAAAGCCTAGCATCTCTTTAATTTCTTCTTAGGGCGTTAAATGTTTTATCTCTGGAAGGGTTCTGAATACACTCTTGGAAAACTTATGCCAGTCTTATTTCATGGCCCAGTTAATCTGATTCAGATTAATGATCGTGTTTGTACCCTATAACATAAAAATCAGTCACAAGTGACAAGGTATTTATTTTGGAAGCAGCCTACCAACATTCCAGATACAGAGATGTTGACGTGTACAGATGGAAATATAGATACATGGACATGGACATCAGCATCTGTGTCTATAAAGGTGATTTTGTATCTGAAACATCTTCTAATTGGATAGTGCCAGATAAAATTGATTTATTTCTTATAAGTTTGGTTTTAGCAATTTCCAGGCAAATGATTTATTACAATGACAGAGAAACATTGACAGTTCAATAACACTGATCAACGATGGAAACCAGCGGACAAATGGTACACTGTATGCTTTGGAATGGCATCCAGGAATAGACCTCTGAAAAGCCCTTCACAGAAGTCTAAGTATGACATAATATTTGTGTGTTAATGTTGTCTATCTCATTGTCCATTATTCACTTTAGAGTGCAATCTTACTCTTTTATTAATGGCTCAGCAGGTCAAATTCCATGTTTAAACCCTTAGAGCCAAGAGTATTTCCTTGGAATTGTTGGATCTGTTTTGTTTCTGTTTAAAACCATCTTCTAGATCAGAAGTTATGTTCCATAAAAATACTTCTATGAGACATTTTTTTCCTTCACCTTTTCCCCATCAAATTGGTCAGAGAAGGTCAGAGAATGCTAATTGCTAAAACTTGGGATTTCAGTGGCTAAACCAATACAGCTTTGTTAATTATTTACTTTTAATTTCAATAAGAATCAGTGGTGGGATGGCGGGGACCTTTGGCAAAGATTCAAATGCCTTCCATCCAGTAACTTCATGGTCTTCTACACTGTCAAACTTTTCACTGGGATACCTGTATGCATTAAGAAGATGAGAACAAAGAAGGGAAGATGTGGATGAAAGTTGAGAGGATCAGTCTGTAAAGAGGCAGAAATAATTTCCTGCCTTTTAAGTAGTCTGAATACATTCATTTAGCCCCATAGTTTGACAACAGTGCAGGAAAATATAAGCTTCTGAAGAGCCAAGAAAAAAGGAAAACAAGTAGAACGTTTTCTAAACACACAGCATTATTTCTTTCACAAACACACACATGTACACATGACATTACTGCCAAAGTCCTATTTCACTTCTCTTACTAAATGACTACTAAAGTGATTTTACAACGGTTTTACAACAGACTTTATACTGATTAATTGCTTTCAGGGTTTTACTTTCTCATTTTCTCTATCTTTCATAGCTTCTAAAAGTAACAATAAAATACAACTTTTTTTTCTTTTTCCATTTGCCAAGGACAACTTTAATCAGATACCCTTTGGGTAAATTCTCAAGAACTGTGTCCCTGATTCTCAGGACATCTCCCTGAAAAAAATTGCATGTAAACAAATAATAACCTTTTTATTATGAAGAGCTATAAAATGCTTATTTTAAATTTATCTGTTTAATATATAATTAAAGAGTAATTTAATTTCTTGCACTGCTTAATCCAGAAATCAGTTGTCAAATTCTGCACAATAAGTACTAGTACAACCAGTATCAGTGACTTTCCTATTTGATGCAGTACAAAATTCACATCTCAGAGGGGCCGAATTTAAGCTCTGGGTTATCTTCACATTATATACTGATAAAGGTATAAGGAATAAGTTAAAGAGCCAATGAAAATATTTTCATTCTTGATTTGAAATATCTCATAAATCTGACCCTGAAATAGGAGTTAGGTATATGTAGTTCATCTAGAAAGTGAACTCAAAAAGCACAAGTATAAAAAAGGAAAAAAGTAAGAGAGGACATGGAGAATAACCAATAAATTTATATTATATGCCACTTATCATAGAAGACAACTAACACGCAGTCCCACTGGGGTTCTCTGAGAAATCACTTGAATTTCTCTTGAAGGACCAGGATACTGGGGTATTTAGCCACTTACTCATATCGTACTTTATACCCTGGATATTAATGACAGGACCATGTGTTTAATAAAATTAACCAATCAGAACTATAATCTCAAAAAATTACAAAGGTATAGCAATATTTTAATGTTTTTATATGTTTAAAATATTTAGGTAATTAATGCAAAATACAAAGCACAGGCATTTTGGATCTCTTTCACAATACTTATTCTTTTTAAGAAAATATTATCCTCTGTTTAACACCTTCTTTTTTTTTTTAAAGATTTTTTTAGCTATTGATGGATCTTTATTTTATTCATTTATTATTTATACGTGGTGCTGAGGACCGAACCCAGTGCCTCCCGCATGCTAGGCAAGCGCTCTACCACTGCGCTACAGCTCCAGCCCCTGTTTAAGACCTTCTTAATGCATTAAAAGAAATGTACACACTAAGGGTCTGGAAAAGTAATTTGTCAGAAGCTTGAGTTCTGAGAAAATAATTTTTAACTCCCTAAAAATGATGTTAAAATAAAGTAGTTACATCTCATGGGGCTCTCTTAATAGGTACAGATGGTCTCCTGTGAAACAAAACTGATTACTAATAAGATTTCACAACACAACTAGGAAGAGTCATAGGAATATCCAGACTTAGCTCTACTTTAATGGAGGGAACATCTTCTCTGAGGACAAGTTTTCCTCAGCTGTTAACCAAGGGAGGACATCGATTCAGCTCAGGTTATATGGAATTAGTCTTCCACTTTAGATGAATAGACGATTACACTTGAAGTGTTAAAACAGTCCACATAATAAAGTTGAAAATTATGGATATTCCAAGGAAAATTCCCCATACACTAGGTCAGTTATTTGCCATGTATTTTGCCTCTAAATGTTCAGAACATGACAACAACACAAGGACTGAGTGAGGATTGCTACCCCTTTTATAACAACTACAAAAACACTCTTTTGCACTGAATCAAAATATACCAATACTTCTACTGCAACTGTTTTAAAGTTTTAAAATGAAGAATACTAAGCTTTTGACATGAATAAACACTTCGTGCATTGAATGTATTTCCAGAAAAAAGAAGTTGTTTTGCTTGATTTTTACAGATTTTTTTAAATTGTAGTCCAAAACAAGAAAAGAGGTTATACTTTTATATGGAAAGGTTATATTTTTTCAGAATTTTCAGCGTGGTTCAAAATGCTGTGACTTCTAGTGTTGAAGGTAATGCTCACAGAGGTGGTCCATCCTTCTTCTGCCTGTGGTCCAGTGAGGCAAGGGTTCCAGAACTAGCCACCACAGAGGTAATAGTACCCCTTCTGCTCTCTCCTCTGCCCCTCTATGTCTCTCCCTCCTTCTCCCATTTGCCGACTCCTCTGAGGCAGCTGGTCTGGTCTGGTGAAGTCAGGCTCACTCACCCTGTCTACTCTGCCTTGACTAGAAAGCTCTTCCTCTTCTCTTCACTGCATTTATTTTTGTCTGAGTTGACAGTTGTAACTCCTTGTTTCTTTAGAAAGATAAATCTAGAAACCTCAAAATATATGTTGGAGAGCATGTAAGGGGTAGATAAGTGGTCACTGAGGGGATGGAGTGAAGATCAGAAAGCCCTACAGTCATATTTTTTCCCAAATATATTTTCTTACTTCATCTAGGGAAAAAAAAGTGGTCTAAAGAAGTAGTCTACTAATTTCCAACTGAATTATTAGATTATCAGGTTACATGGGGATGAAAGCTTCCTGTCTTTTGACACTTGCCTTGGACTATGGTCTTCCTTGTGACATCTGAATCTTGTGAAAAGAAAGAATAGTTGTCAAAAGAGGAAGTAATATATTCTTGATCCTTTTGGGATAATATAATCTCACTTCAGTCTAGTTGAACTGTATATGTCCATGCAAACAATTGTCATCCTTTGTCCTCTTATTTCTTACAAACAGCCTTTTTATATTTCTCAAACCCCCTGATAAAATATGTAGATGATTATTTAGAAAGGAGGAAGTGTTATAGGTGGATTTTCAAGGGATAAGACAATCTTTGAATGTCCGTATCATTTTTAACATATCTAAATGTGAAATGCAAGTAAAAAACCAACGGATTTTACAGTGAAAATGGTCTGCAGGTTTGTTTGGGGTTTTTTTTGCGTATATAAAATAATCATGTCCCTTACAATCAATATGGTTGTGAATCCATTGCGACTTTTATGACATGAATCATTATCCAATCAATCCTGTGAATAACTTGCTAAATGAAGCCTATTCTGAAATACTGGGGGGAAAACTCACCATTTTAGTAGTGATCAGGATAGATAGGATCTTTCTGAGAAAAGTAGCGTAACACGTAAGAGTCTGTGAATTAGATTTGATGACTTGTTTAGATGCAGTCAAAGTTGTTGTTATTTTCATCATTGAGTCAAGTTTGGGATGCAAATGTCAGAAAACTCAGCTCAAACACGTTTCCTTTATTGATGCTGGCAACTGAGAAGACCAGAACTTATCTGGCTTCTGGCTCAAGGGGCATCGTCAGAACCTGACTTTGCTTTTGTTAACTTCCCTCAGCCTTCTTAAGTGTGTCCTCACAATCCAGCTGGGGAAAAAATAACTGTATCTTCCTTGCAATTGGGGGTCTAGATAAGTGGTGAGGTGTGTGCTTCCCATGCAAGACATCTTGCATTCTGTGCTCAGCATCAGAAAAAGAAAGGTATAAATGTGTATGTATCTGTGGGTGTGTATAAACTCATAAATATCTACGTAAGTTTACATATGTGTATATAGTTTATGTGTCTGTCTATAAGTTTATGTTTGTATGTGTGTGTATTATATGTGTATACATGACTATGTATGTATGTTTGTGTTTATATGTGCATATGTACATATTTTTATTTGAGGGGGAATTTAGCAAAGGGGTTTACTTATTCACTTTAACTGGACTGACTGGAAGCCTGTGGTTTTCCTAAACCAGAGCCAAGGCATGAAGTCCTCTGATTGGCCTGTTTTGAATAATGTGTCTATGCCAATATCACCTAAAATACAGAGAAGAGGGAGTATGCAAATATTTTTTAAAAAGCATATATTATGCATATTTTATACAAATATATGTTTATATATGCAAATAATGCATACAATAGATATAAACATCTAAATGCATTACATAAAGCTTTTATGATTACATATAGTCTGAAATACTAAAATTTTGGTATTTTTAATGTGAAAATTAAAATCATCTAAAAACATAATGCAAGGCAATGTGAAGCAGGAAATTGAACTTTTTAGAAATATGTAAGATATAAATGAAGAATCCAATTGCTATTAAATCAGGAATAAAAGGAAAACCTCAATAGAAATAAAATATAATAGAGCATTCATACTTGACAGAAAAAATTACACATGTAAAGGCAGTCTATTTTCTAATCCTAACAAGATAATGCTATAAGCTATTAAATTAAATATTAAATCTATTAACATTAAAAATTTATTAATCCTTTTGTGTGTCTCATAGGAAAGATGATCTCTCTGATCAGTGAGGAAGCAACTAAAAGGATGGAGGAATAAAGTCTCTGTGCTTCAATATCAAAGTGGGCTTACATGAAAAAAATCTTTGTGGACTACAGGTAAGGCTCAGTGATGGAGCACTCACCCAGGGTGTGGAAGGCCCTGGGTTCTATCTGCAGGATAAAAAGAAAGACAGACAGACATAAATTAGCACCTGTGATGAACATTTATGGAAATTGTCGTCTGCTCCATGAGTTTGTCAGTCACAACTTTATCATCTTCATGAAGCAACTTCCAACATGTGTTTATCAATGACCTTTAATTATCATAATTATAAATAAATGATACATTTAGCATTTAAAGACAAATGAATCTCTCCTGACTTAGACTTTTACCTTGACTGGAAATGTGATAATTTTAAAAGTGGAAGTGGTAAATAATGATTAAACACCAAACATAGAATCACTGGGGAACTTGTCAGTATCTCTGAAGTTTATGAATATTTCTCCAGTAAAACAATTAACAAAACAAAGCATCATTTATCATAGCATC
Organism: Geosciurus inauris; assembly: GCA_004024805.1. NCBI lineage: Eukaryota > Metazoa > Chordata > Mammalia > Rodentia > Sciuridae > Geosciurus > Geosciurus inauris. The sequence continues at coordinate 110,360 of PVHX01001364.1, read as the reverse complement.
TGAAGTTGAACTTACTAGTGGGATACATGTTTCTCTCTTTAGTGTGTATACTACCCAAAGTCTCTATTCTGAAAATCGCCCCTCATTTTTATTTTTGAAGAAGTAGAACCTGTGGGAACAACTTCATGACACCAGAGGCTTCATGCATGTTGTCACCTCTATTGTCCGTTACTTATCAGAATTGGTGGGAATAGTAGGTAAATAAACATTAGTGCAGGAATGAATCAATAATGGAAAAAAAAGATGGAAAATGTACATGGATAGGACAGCCTTAGGACTGTCTCAAGTCAGCAAATATGATTCTTTCTCATCAGATTTTGTAGTTAAGGTGCACACTTCATAGTGAATTTTGTTAAACCTATAGTGAAAACAAAGTTATGTTAATGTTGAGACAATATGAAGCATGGTGAAGTACCGTGTCAGTCCTGAAAGGGGAAAAACAATGCAAGAAATTGACACCTGGATATTCCAATTCCTGTATTCAATCTTCTTAGAGGCTGAGATTTGCCTTTCCTTCAGCTCTTCAAGTCTTAGAAAATCGTTCCAATTAACTTCTCTTTTTCACTTGTGAAAGATTGAATAGATCCAGTTCCTTACAATGATAGATTCCTAATATCTATAAGAAATTATTTTTCATATATATTTTATTCCATGTTTTCTTGTACCACTTGAAGTAACATGATTAATTTTCAACTTTCATATTTATTTGGAACTTAAAATTCAACCAGTGAGCCTCCACTTCCAAACAAGTTCCCATACTGATGTCCCAAACAGAGAAACTAAAACAAAAGGGAAATGCCTGCCAGATGGTAGAGAAATTTAAAAGAGATAGAGAGGCTGAGGGAAGTGGGCCAGTGAAGTGCCTAGGCAGCAGCCTTTATCTAGTTCCTCACATCTAGAGATGATCTGGTGAGAAGTGAAGTCATTTTGGCAAGGGTAATTGGCACTTATCAGAGGAGGTGACTGTTTTCATGTAGTGAGGAAGGAAAAAAACAAATGTTTAGTCAAGCTGACCTGCCTAGTGTTGTCATGATGCATCCTTGCTCTATTGTAACTGTGTAGAGATGCATGCAATAACCCCAACCTGTGAAGAGTTTGATTTTTCACAGAATAAAGTCTACCTCTCACACTCATCTAAGCCTCCGAACCTTATTAAGATACTAATTGAAGGAGACTGGATTTAGAATGAATAGTGAAGAAAAGAGAGTATGAGTATTGGTTGCGACTCATAAATAGATACAGAACTCCTCTAAGGGTAGAGAAGGCTAAGGCAGAGATCCAGATTTCACCTATAAAAGTTGAAAATATATCTCACAGACACAAAAGCCACAGACAAAGTCTGAAGGTTTTTCAGCACCAGGCATTTAAGGATTACTTAGTCTAAGGTGTAGCTGACCACTGTAAGTAATGGAACAGAGATCCATTACTTTTTATGCATCAGGGGTGATACATAAAAAGGAATATAGAGATTTTAGGATGTGCTCAGAAAAACCACTACATAAGCCCCAGGAAAAATAAATGTTGGGGAGGAGAAACCAATTTTCAGGATTATCACATTTTCATCTCCACAATGTCAAGTTTAAAAAATAATTCTCAATTTACGAAAATAAGCCCTAAAATATAGTCTGTATTCAGAAAAAAAGAAATCAATAGGATTTGTGTAAGAAAAAACTCAGACATTATAATTTCTACACATAAAATTCAAGTTGATTATTTTAATTTATATTTGTTAAGGCAAAAGGAACTGTTTAATGAACTAAAAGAAAATATGAGAATAATATGTCATAATATTTAGAACATCAATTAAAATGGATATTGTAAAATATAAGAAGCAAAGTAGAAATTATGGAGTTGGAAAGTACAATAACAAAAATCGAAAATGCACTAGAAAGGCTTAAGACCAGAACTGAGTAGGCCAAAGAAACAATCAGGAACGATAATATAAGTGTAAATAAATTACAATGTGTCTGTGGCATTGAGTATTTTTAAGTGACACAAATAATAATGAAACTCTTTAATGCTACAACAAAATTAATCTCAAAAACATTTGGTTATTGACACAAGGATAACATAGAAATTCACTTATGGTATGATTATATAACAATTCCAGAATAGTTGACAAGGTATGGGGAGGGCGTCAGTTTGCAACTATTTGTAATACAGTTTCCTTGGTAAGTTGTATAAATACTATGGAATTAGATGGTGTTTATAGTTTTAAAGCATAGTACACATATTTAAAATGTGATATTTTCATATTTAAAATGATGAATGTTATACAAAACATGTATAAATAAAAATTACAATTAAGAAAAAGGCTTTAAAATTATATTTTGGAAGTTTTTTATCTGTAAGGGAAGCAAACCAGGAAATGAGGTTGAATCAGATGTTTTAATACAAACCAATAGTCAGATTGTACCGACAGTAAATTAAATGCAGTGAGAACATCTGCCAATCTGACCAATTGAGGAAGAGCCACTTAGAATACCGGAGTTGTTAAAAATAGGAAATGCATCAACATGGAAGTGTGATTTACTTCCTTGAGATCACATCTGTGTTGCTTGATTTACCTACCCTACCATATTGGCTGAACTCTGAAATAATCCAAGTTCTCCAGGCATACCACTAAGAAAAGAAATTATTGCTAAATTTTTATTTTTAAGGTGGTTTTAATTTGATTCATTTTGGTTCATCAATGATAGTTTAGAGAAATGTCTTGTTTTTTGGGGGGGGTACGGGGATTGAACTCAGGGGCACTCGACCACTGAGCCACACCCCCAGCCCTATTTTAGACAGGGTCTCACTGAGTTGCTTAGCACCTCGCCGTTGCTGAGGCTGGCTTTGAACTTGCGATTCTCCTGTCTCAGCCTCCCTAAGTGCTAGGATTACAGGCTTGCGCCACCACGCCCGGCTAGAGAAGTGTCTTCTTAAAAGACTGACCTAAAGAGAATTTGAGGCTCAGATGCAATCTTCGCTACATTGATTAAGTATGTGTAACCCCACTGGATATTTTAAATGACTTTTTTATGTTAAATGCCTAAATTATCTGTTGTTGCACCATTTTTTGGATGATAAAACTGAGCTTTTGAAAGGTTAGGTAAAGCTTCCAGGGTTATAAGTGTGAAGGTATGATTTAAACCCAGTATTTTCCAACTCTAAATCCAGTTGGCTCTTCATTATTTATATATATTCTCATAATAATATAAGGAAAGACCTTCACTATGTGTATTGAATCTCCAGCTCATAAAAATTATGTTAAGAAATTGTTAGATCACATGCCATAAATGTTAAAGATCAACTAGCTATTGAATAAGCATAATAAAACAGGTAAGTCCTCACTCTGCAATACCTTATTTGGAGAATATATGGTAAACAAGAATTAAGTCAAAGCATTTTAGCATAAGTGTATTTACTAAAACAACTTTTACTTTAACAGAGAAAAACTGATACTGCATAATTCAGAGAATTCAAAAGATTTATAAGGGATTCTGCATGCTTTTATCTATCCCTCTGACTTTTGTCATAAAAGCATAATTAACTATAGAAAGAAATTTTCTGTATAGCATGTTCTATGAGAAGTTGAAAAGAGAGCACTAGAAGATTGTCATCCTGGATATCTATTTTAAGACTATTTAAATGTGGCAACCCAGATAATTATACTGTGGAAGGTATCTTTCCCAATCTTTAAGTTAATAAATGCAGAACAAAACCATCAAAGTCAGTGGAAATAAATGGGATCAATTTTCACAATGATCCAGGGGTGAGGGGCAAATACAATGAATAAAAAATAGAAAATAAATATTAGTTAGGGTAAGAGAGCTAAAATAAACATGCCGCACAGTGGTTGTCTAATGTTTTACAGAAATTAAAAATGTCATTAGATTTACAATAGGGACCCTCCAACCCCTTCACCTCCAATGAAAATGTAATGGCTTTACTAAATATCACTAAAACTTCAACTGATAATAATCTGGTCTGTGAGGCTAGTGGAGTTGGTTAGCAGATGATGCTACTTCAGACAGTTAAGGATCCATCTCCATAAGAACATTTAACTTTGCTCTTGTACCTAACTTTGTAACTCCTCCTTGAAAACTGAATTAAATGGAAAGACAGTATAAATACAAATAAATACATATGTATGAAATGTATCAGTATGAAGTGCTTGTCACAGGTCCAAATGAGAATGGCCCTGCTAAATAAGGACAACTCTCTAAAATTGCATAATTTGGGTTTTTTTCTTTTTGTTTTGGTATTGAGGATTAAACTCAGGGGTACTCGACCACTGAGCCACACCCCCAGCCCTATTTTGTGTTTTATGTAGAGACAGGGTCTCACTGAGCTGCTTAGTGCCTCGCCATTGCTGAGGCTGGCTTTGAACTCACGATCCTCCTGTCTGAGCCTCCCTAAGTGCTGGGTTTATAGGCCTGCACCATTGCACCCAACTAAGACTGCGTAATTTTGGATGTACATATCCTGAACACTGTTTTATACTGATATTGTCATGGTTCCCTCTGAAGAATTTCTGTGAGAGGACCCCAGTAAATTTTAATAATCTCTTGCAGAACCCTGCCATACATAATTTAAGGACTACCAGGAAAGACTATGCTATGATGTCTTTACTCTCAAGGACATCTCTGTAAGCTGAAAAGAAAAAGAAAGAAAAGAAAGAAAGAAAAAGAAAACAATATGACTTAAATAGGCCAAACTGAGCCAGTAAACATAACATGTTTAAATAAATTTGGATTGCAGGTAAAAATAATGTTTTAGTTTATGACCCAGTTCTTACCTGTGGCATACTTACGATAAAACACGGTTTTTGTTTATTTAAAATTCAAATTTTCCTGGTGTCCCTCATTTTCTCTGTCAACCATGTGTTCAAAGTGAGTTGGCAGATTAATGGATAGAAGCTAAATAGAATGAAAATCTCCAGGTTAAAAATTTGCAAAGAGTTGTTATAGCTTTTTTATATTGTTTTTAAATGAGTACTTGTGATAAATATTGGTAGGTAGTCATATAAAAATCCAATTCATTTAAGAGACTTTTTCAAATTTTTTAGGAACAAATTTGGTTGCATTTCTTATGACCAGGGATAATTTTATTGGTAGATTTAATAGGAGAGAAACTAGAAGAATCAAACTGAATTAATTTCACTTGTTAACAAATATACTTGCTTTAGTTGGCTTTTTTCCTTCTGTGACAAGAACAATTTAAGGATAGGAAAAGTTTATCTCAAGACTCAGGGTTTTAGAGGTCTCAGTCCATAGATGACTGACTCCATTCCTCAGAGCTGGAGTTGAGGCAGCAGATGGTGGTGGAAGAGAATGTCCGAGGAAAACAGCTGGGAGCAGGACATCAGGAAGCAGAGACTAAGCAAAACATACACCCCAAAGGCATTCCCTAAACCCATTTCCTTCGCCACACCCTATCTGCCTAGAGTTACCACACAGTTAATCCCTATCAGAGCATTAATGCACTGATGAGGTTAATGTTCTCATAACCCAATAATTTCACTTGTACACCCTCTTTCTTTGTCTCATACATGAGCTTTTAGGGAGTGCTGCACATCCAACCATAACAACATTCTTCAAAATAAGCTGTTCATAAATCAGTCCCATTCTTTTACAAAACATTTTGTAAACATTTCTATGGATATAGTTGAAAATATTATGCAAATTCTACTTTTGAAATTAATGCTCTGTGGATAAATGTGCACCTAACAAATTACTAAATATTTTAATAATTTTTTAGTCTTTTCTCAATAATCTTTCATTTTCTATTTTAAGATTATTATTATCACCCTGTAGAAAGGAAATAAAAAATACTTAAATCCAATGAACTTGAATAGTTTTTAAATTAAATAGTTTTTAAATTAAATAGGTTTTAATTAAAGATGAATTTAAATAAAGTTGAAACCAAGTTTTAGATTACCTATTTTTTCATTTTAAAATTAAAATGAATAAATGACATTTGGCTATCTTTGAATTGTTGATATTTTAGTAAGATCATTTTTATTGCTGTGTTATAGTTGTATATACATATAATGAGCTTCATTGTTACATATTTGTATACATTCATAGCATAATTGGGCCAATCTCATTCCCCAGTAGCCCCCTTTCCTCTATTCCTTCCTTCCACTCGTCCCTTTTCTCAAATCTACTGGTTCTCCTTCTGTTTTATTGAGATACTGGTGAACTTTAATTTAGAAAAAAAAGTACTAAAATTTATCTACTAAAATATATTTATATTTCACTTATACTACACTTACACTTCAAGAATAACTTTAAGTATTTATATTATTCAAAATATATCTTAAGTATCATGTTCAAATTGTTTTGTTTCTTAAACAGGAAATGCTTGATTTGAAATACCAATATTAAAGCATATGTATACATATACACACTCTCTCTCTATATATGTTTATACATATATAAATACTTCTATTTGTACAAGTTTACATAGCTACATCTAATATATATATATAAGTAAGATGTATAGCCATATATAAGTATATATAATATAAAATATGAGCTATATAAAATATGTATAATATAAAACATAGTATATTATATATATTTGTGCACACTACTTTTGTAATATGTATATTTATACATATATATGAACTTATGATCTTAAGCTTAGTATATTTACATAAAGAATGATCAACAAAGGTTAAATGACTATTTGAAGGTTTAATCTTTAATTAATAGTTGTCACTATTTAGTCTTAGAAAGCTTTTGTGAAAGGCATAACCAAAAATATGTGAATATTTTAATCCTACACTAAATCAATGTAAAGTACATAAATTTGTGTCTATCTCTCTGTCTTACAAATCTCTCCATATCTATATTAAAAGATCCCTACTCAGTCTTGAATATAATCTACACAGTGAATCTTACCAATTGCCAGTAGTAGACTTAATATAAAACCTTAAAATCATTTAACATTAAAAAATAAAATGTGAAAATAAAGTTCTTTTTTTTTTTTTTTTTGTGGTACTGGGGATTGAACTCAGAGGTGCTCGACCACTGAGCTACATCCCCAGCCCTATTTTTTTGTGTTTTATGTAGAGACAGGGTCTCACTGAGTTGCTTAGCGCCTCGCCATTGCTGAGGCTGGCTTTGAACTCGCGATTCTCCTGTCTCAGCCTCCCTAAGTACTGGGATTACAGAAAATAAAGTTCTTTACTGAAAGATTAGGGTAAACTTTGTTGAAGAATATCACCTGCAAAATGAGAATCTTATTTTTTTAATGTTCTCTTTCTCCACAGATCTGAGTGAATAAACAACCATAAGACAGATGTTGACTGACTTTCACCCTCTGGAAACAATAGTCAGGTTAATAACTTGACCTATACCTTAGAAAGAAAATTGAAGCCATTCTTCCACTTGGTTTAGACAGTGACCATGAAAAGAAGTTATTATCAGCAATGTAATGAAGACCATAACATTTTTGTCACGAGCAAATCTATCACTAGCAGATCTATATTTTAACGCAGAATTTGAGATCTCTCTTAAATGAAACAAATTCAGTGGAATAGTAGGGAAATCCATACTTAGGGGCATAGAAGGAAATGCTGGTCACAGAGAATCCCAGAAATATGACTGAAACCTCCTTTTGCTTTTTCTTTGTGGTGTTGGACATTGACTCCCAGGCCTCGATTATGCTAAGCATGTGCTGTGCCACTGAGCTAACGCCATCTTACTTCTTACTTGCATTATTACAGAATAAAACATTCCCATATAATTCACCCACCAAATCATAAAGTTAGGTGTGAACTGCAATATCACATTATGAAGTACCATTGCTAAATGAGGCACACATATGTTCATCATGTGGACAACATGCTAGTTTCATGGAGCTTTTAGAGAAGGAAGAATCCAGGCCAGGGTACGACTGACTCTTGCACATGACATATTGGCACCCCCAGAAGACTATCAGCATCATAGCCTTGCTCGTGGTAGGCCCTGAAGAACAGTGTCTGGAAAACAATTGACCAAAATACAGATTTACATCTGTGTATGGGTGGGGATAATGTTTGGGATGGATACGTTCATAGTTAGAAGATATACAACTGGAAAACAGGTGACATTCAATTCTGAGGACTAGCCAAGTACTTTGGCTGCATTACCTGAGAAAATAGACACGTGGATGAATTGCATTGGTCTGGTTGATTATCCTGGGCCATTATCATCACTGAAAGGCATGACTTTGTTCTCTCTGGAGTGGAGTGAGAACATTTACTCTGGGTCCTGCTCTGTCCTAATGCACCTGATATAATCACCATCCACAGATTTACATGGCATTATAAATGGTCATGTTAATGAACACAGCATTGCTTGTGACCAGAGAACATTCATACAGATTAAGCACGGTAAAATAGACTGAAGTACGTGAAATTTACTGGCCTTAGAATGATTCATGATCCCTAGAAGCAGTTGGACTGATGGAATGGATAACTCAGTCAGCTATGAGAACGCTTTGTGAACTTAGGATAATACCCTCCCTGTTTATCCAATAGCTAGGAGTGTTAAAGTTTTGACAATCAAGAATGAAAATGTGAATAACTTCTTGTTGCCTATTCTGATTTATTAGAAATAAATTGCTCCTTCTTGTGAAAATGTATGTCTTTCAATATAGTGGTCTTAGCTTACGAGAGTGGAATCCTCCCCTGAGAGGCCTTGGTAATGAATCCATTAAAGTGATTGAACTATTTCTTGAAGATCCACTGGAAGTAGAGAGATGAGTATACAGGGTGTGAGCACATGCACACAAACTTTTATTTACAGGAAAAAGCAATGGGAGAACACCAGGGAGAGCTGTGCACAAGGTTCTAGTACTTGGGGATAGCATAAGGAGGATGTGAGACTGGAGTTTAAAAGGGAGCATGCAGGCGCAGACTCCTGAGAGGAACTACTGTGGAGGCTGCTGCTCAGGAGATGCAGCATTTCCAGAAAATGGTCTTAACAGAATTGGGAATTTGGCATTATGAACTCCTTCTTCCTCACCTTCCCTCTCCCACAGTTTATCAAAGTAAATATAACATTTCATTATACAGTCATTTGCCTCCTCTGTCTTCTTAACATGATCGAAATGCCCAGAGGCTGGTACTATATCTCATTTTTAAACAAGCACATTATTTTGACACCTATCACAGAAGTCTGTTATATCTACTTAATAAGTGAAAAATCCTTCTTCTTGAGGTCATTAATGTCTTCAAATCTCCCTATCAATTTTAATTTTAAAACATGATATATTGTTCAACTCTTCTGTTCTTATGGGTTAATTAAAGAAAATACCACAGTATACTTATGTTCTGGGTCAAAGTTCTGGGATCCAATTGTGCATGTTGTTTTCCCAAATGTTACTGAAGTTCTTTAAGAGTTTTATAATAAGTGAGGAATGTATTTGAATAAATGAAGTGCAAAATTCTAATTTATACAGTATTTTACAGACATGTCTCATCCTACGTGCATTTCTTGATTGAACTTACCCTTTTCATCATCCACCCTTCGTTACTCATGCATTGGGGAATCAGGAGTTTGCCTGTTTATGTCCTGGGGGAGACTTGTACTTTAAAAGTCAGAGCTATTAATTTAAAAGTCAAAGCTGTCTTTATTATTTTCCTTTACCAGCAGTATTAAATTTCATGTATTATAAAACATTTTATTCTTCATGTAACTTCTAAATTTTCACCTGGTTATTCAACACACATCAATAATATATTTTTCCATATTTTTTGAATATTAAAGGATAAATGAAAGTAATTTGTTTATAAATAATTATTCAGCATGTAGAAATTTTAAATTTGTATATAAATGAAGGATTAGCATAAAAAGTTTAGCTTCTATTAGCATAGAAGCTACATTATTAAGTATGATCTGCTTCCACAAATTTGAATGTTAAATATTTTACTTAAAACATTAGGATGCATTTATATACATACAGAGTGAAAGCTAACACAGTAATGTAGAGATCTGAGAATATCACCTAAAATGTGGCACAGATAAATACAGTGAGCTATTTGAAATCCGTAAGAGCAGTTAAGAGCTCTTAGAAGACATAATAAGAACACTATACATGTGACTAATGTGTGTTCATGGGAGAGAAAAAAGAAAAGAGGAAACTTCAAATATATTGAAAAATTCCTAGAATTGAAAAAAATAATTCTTATCTGAAACAAACATAATGAGTCTCAGGTAAAGGGACTCATTTTTAAAGAGTAACAATTTGTATTTCCATAGTGAAATTATCATATACAAAGCAGAAAAAAAGCATAAAAGCAATCAGGTAGATTAAAATGGGACTATTTATAAAAGAGAGACAATTATATTCTTTGCAGATTTGGTTTAAATAGGATTGAGATCTGAAAATTATGTTGCAATATCTTCAAAATGCTGAGGAATAAACAGTTAAAATCATGCATATCAGATTGAAATATCACTTAAGAGTGTGTAAGAAGTAAACACAATTTTAATTAAACAATGGAACTGGAAATTCATTCCTGAATCAGAAATAATGTCTTGTTCAAAATGTAAATACCTGTGTCAGGAAGTCTTTTCAGTAGTACTTGGTGTGCTTTTCCTACCCAATTCTTAGCATAGCCCCTGCACATGAAGGTGTTTAACAATTATTTGTTCAATATATTAGTTTGAAATCATGTAAATTGTAGTGTCTTTTGGAGTTATGGGAGTAAATGGTCTATAGCATTGGTCAGCAAACCAAAGTATGCATATGCTGAAAATTTCCAAATATTTTCAGGGATTCATAGAAAATAAAGTTGTAAAATACTGAAATTTTTTTAAATGTTATTGTATTTTTATACCTTTATTTTATTTGTTTATATTTATGTGGTGCTGAGGATTGAACCCAGTGCCTCACACATGCTAGGGAAGCGCTCTACCACTGAGCTACAACTCCAGCCCCTGAAATTTTATATTGTCAAGTTATAAATATATCCTTCCCTAAATTTGTTTATCCTGAGATTTTCGTAAAGTCAAGGCAATAGGAATATTTATTTCCCTCTTCTCCTTTCAAAGTCATCATTTTCCCACTTAAGAACAGAAAAAGACTCCTAGCATTCAGGCTGAAGCCTTTTTCGAGACATTGCAGCAAGGTATAAAAGCATCAAAAGTGCTAAAAAAAGGGGGGGAAATTAAGAAACAGAAAGAAAGGAAAGAAGAAAGAAAAAAAGGCATCTTCACCAATAATATTAGGTGAAACACTTTTTGTAAATAGTTGTATGTTGCAAATGTAGACAGGGTTTTATGTTTACACCCATCTTACACTTTTACCAGTGAAGGGTAAAGTGCAGCATTTGAAGCAATCTTTCAGCCAATTTTGTCATATTATCTATGTTCATACATTTTAGAAGGTTAAAATTGTGTTTTATATTTTCTCAAACATTTGCTCCAAAAAGTTACTTTTTTATTAACTTTTGTACATATTATGAACTGATTTTTTTAACTTTTATTGTGTTTTTCCTCTCTGTTGTAAATTGTCAATCACTATGTATTTCTTTATTCTTTTCACATATTGATTGGAATTAGGATGCCATAATTTTGTTGAGAATGTGACTATAAATAATTTACTTAACAAAAATCGTTAATAGGTCTTTTTTTTTTTTTTTGTAAACCCAACACTTCCCAGTGCACTTCTCTTGCCAATAACCTTCTCTTTGATTTCTATTTATTTCCCATGAGAACTATTTTATTTTAGCAGGAACAAATATTCAACCATGAATACCTTGTTTACTAGAATATAAATTAGGCTTCATTATAGGTACATTACCATTTAAATTTTACTCTTTATGTTACTATGTATTTATATTTATAATATGAAAGACAATTTACTATAAATATTATCTCCAAAGGTAATTTTGTCTTTAGAGACTATGTTAACATTTTTTTGATTATGCAGTTCAAAAAAATGGAATTATGCCAGTGTTCTTGAGTTTCCTATGAAATCTTTCCCACTATAGAAGTCTTATGCACATTTTTCTCACTGACTTCCTCTAATCATTAGGCTTGGAAGATTCATACACAATATATTTGGCTACTTTTATTGTTCTATTTTATTCCATTGAATAAATTTTATGATAATTATTTATCAGTTTATCTCTGAATGGACACTTTTCTTTTCATTGGACAGCAGTGATTATACTCCATTTATTCTTGGCCATATTCCTCATACATACAAACATGCATTTCTCTCAAGAATACACTATTGAGTTGTGTTACTGAATTAGAATTGTGCTGATCTATAGCTTTCAAAGGGATGGTTTGGTAGATAATGTTTTTAAAAATGATTTTATAAATGTATACTTTTACTCCTAGTGTATATGAGATTTATTTCTTCCAAATTATTGCCAAAATTGATATTATTATCTTCTTTATGTTTTAAAAATTCTGGTGGGCCAGTGATGGTTGTAATTCTCTATGGTTTTAATTTGCTTTTCCCTGACAACTAATGCAGTGAGTAGATCATTGTTTCATATATCTAATGGCTACTAAAGTTAATCTCTTATGAGATGCCTGATGTAGTCTCTTCCATTCCTTTCTTCTAGCTGTCAAACACTTACTTATTAATCTGTAAGACTTTTTTGGGCTTGCTGATTATTTGCTTACAAATCCTTTTGTATGTGTGTGCATGTATGTGTGTGTATACACACATACATATATGACAAAGACTGGTTTTTATTCTTTATGTATTTTTTGAGCAATTGTGGCATCTTTAGATGAATAGATGTTCTTAATTGGAATTTTGTTTGATTTTCTGTATTGTGTTGAAGACAACTTTGCCTAACTTGCAATCTTGTAGAGGCACTCCTAAAACACTTGCCAAAATTTACTGTCTTGTCTTTCAAATTTATGTCTCCACAATTTATTTTTGCATATATTGAGAGGTAAAACACAAATTATTTTTAATAAATCCATATGCATAATGAATGGGTTTTAATTCCTTTATTAAAAATAGCATCCTTTTTCTTCTGGTCTTCAATATGAACTTTGTCCCAAATCAAGTTTCTCTGTAATGTGTCTACTTTGGAACTCTCAATTATATTCTGTTCATTAGTTTATGTTCTGTAGTGCATCAATATCACACTCCCTATCACTAAAGCTTTACATAAATCATGCATCTGATAAAGAAAATCTTGTTTTGCTTCTTTTCAAGATGGTCTTGGAATAGTCACACATTTTTATTAGTGCATTATAGTTATTCATATAGTGAAGTGCATTTTGACATTATAGTTTTTTAAAATAGTGCTTTATAGATTCACATGAATGTGAAATTCACTGTGGTATATTCCTATATGTCAATTTCATTCCACTGTACCTCTCTTTTGCCATTTTTACCCCTCTCTCTTACCCCTTTTCCTCTGCTCTACTGATCTCCATTCTGTTTTTATGGTATTTCCCCTCTCCACCTTTCCCACTTATTTTGGTCAAGCTTCTCCATATGAAAGAAAATGTTCAATCCTTGACTGTTTGAGTCTGGTTTACTTCACTCAGCATGATGTTCTTTAGTTCATACATTTACCAGCAAATGACATAATGTCATTTTTTATGGCTGAGTAAAACTCCACTGTGTGTATGTGCCACAGTGTTTTTTATCCATTTATCTGTTGATGGACAACTGGGCTCATTCCTTAACTTGACTATGGTGAGTTGTGCTGCTATAAACATTGATGATGCCACACATATTTTTGAGAAAGCTTGAGTTCTACTAAAATCCAATTTTGATCCAAGCCTGGTGGTACATGCATGTATTCCCAGAATTCAAGAGTCTAAAGCAGGAGGATTGTGAATTCAAAGCCAGCCTCACCAACTTAGCAACTTAACAACTTATTCAGACCCTGTCTCTAAATGAAATATTTTTAAAAAAATGGCCTGAGGATGTAGCTCAGCAGGTAAGAGCACTCCTGGGTTCAGTCCTGAGTACAAAAAATGTGTGTGTGTGTATAAATATATATGTAAATATATGAAACTATGTCTGGTGTCATTTTCATTAAGATTACATATAATCTTGAGATCTATTCGGAGAGAATGTCCACTTTTTAATATTAACTCTTCTTTTCCAATTAATGAGCATGGTATGTATCTACATTTATTTAAGACTTTTTAAAGTAGAATGTGTAGAAGTCCCATCTCATAAAATGAATAATTTTTAGGTAGGTTAAGAATATATTTGGACTTTTTCTCTCGTGTAAGAGGATACCTGAGAGGGAGCTAAGCATAGCTCATTAGTAAGTTTTCTGATTTTAATTTTCATTACAAAGAAGCAAGCAGGAGCCACTATTCCTCAACAGATTGTATTTTGGAAATGGACCATAGTTTCTAGAGGACCCAAAACTAGGATAAACTGATCTCCACCTGTGTAAATCATTTACATGAGTTTCACTAAATTGTCTCTTAATATGTGCAGGATTGCCTGGAACCACAGTCAGGAGTTGAGGGATCTCTGCTGTGGGGATTTGGCAGATGGGGCACAAGAACTCATGGAAGTTATTTTATCACCATTTTTAGCAAATATGCTGTTAGGAAGGCCACAGACCTAAGAATACTTAAGATTAAGGAAATACACTCCAATTACATGTACACATACATCCTTGCCCCTTACTCAGCTCTACGCATAGATCTTAGTCACTTAGCCTGTTCTCCAGCTCTGCACCTGCCCTGCTCTTTTCCACTCCCTGGGTTGCTCACCACCCAGTTCTTCCCCTGGAGCGTGCACTACCTCTTACACACTGGGTAGCAAACACTCTCAGAAACCAGATACTATCTTGGATAAGAAAAAGACTTCTTGTACCATCAGACCAACATAAAAGTTGACTTACTTGATTTTTTTTTTTATCTCTTAGGGTTTATTTTCTCTTCCGATTTTTTCAGCTAAAAATAATACCTGTCACAGATATATTTTGTAGAATCTTTCAAGATGGATGAATGTTTAATGGGCATGAATATGTGAGATTAAAAATCTATCAAAGTATGAAAGTATTATTATTAAAGTGCATGCCTTGTAGATGATAACATGGTTCAGGCAATATTATTTTGATTATCCCTACTGAGTATAAAAGGCAGTTCTAAGTAATTTGCAATTTTATAGCCTGAGGAAATCATATCCATGGTAAGAAGGAAAAAAACAACTTCTATCATTGCCCAAGTACTTTATAGTTTGGAAATCTAGCTGCATGGAAGATTCTTCTCACAATCCTATAAGGTTTGAATGACTTACTTTGTTCATCTTTTGGGTACATCTCATATGCTTTTTAATAAATAATTAGCACGTTGAGTCAAGAGTACAATTTGGATACAATTTCTATCCTACATAACAATTAATTGAGAAAGGATGCTAGAAATGGAGTTGAGTTTTCCAATCACTTGCACTACCTTGTCGTGGCAGTATTGGCATGAGTACTATGTTGTAATTGTATCGTATACCTTCTAAAATGAGTTGATAACCTGCATAATTTTTCAAAAGGTTTGCTTATTTTCTTACACTAATTTCTCATTCTAAGAAGTTCACAAAGAAAATAAAAGTGCCCATATAGTCAAATATAAAGTACTTCATCTTTTTTCCTTCATAGCATTTTTTATATTGGACCCTGGCTCTTCAATATCACTGTGCAAAGTGTAACGTTGCATGATATTTACCTGTTTTTTCTTCATCCACAGAGTGACTGATGTCCAATGTCCAATGAAAATGTCATAATACTCTGGATATTACACCTTTGTAAAGTACAATAAGAATGAGTTTCAGAGGTGGACACTTTCCTCAAGTAATATGTTGTTTCTGCAGTCATTCAGTCATTTCCAAGGTGGGAAAGCTCTGCAGCTGCCAGAAGAATGAAAAGGTTGGAGGGTATGAGGTTTGTCTCACTCTAAGCTGAATACTCCAGTGACTCTGACAGTCACTGCCAGCATTTTACCATCACTGGTTCAGAGTCACAGTGCTTTGCTACCTTCTAACTGGATTAAAATATGATATGATTTAATTAAATTTTAATTGAATATTATCTAGGAATATACCATGGATTACATCACAGAAATTGAAAGTGTAATCATTTTATTGTGACCCATTCATACCAACATATATTTCTTCTTAGAATTTATCTGTTAAAGAGAACAATGTGCTTAGCATAAGAAAAAAATTATGGTTATAATTAGCATTAGGATTGTAAGCAGTATGCTAAAAGTCACAATTTACCTCTTCATGGTGCATGATGACATCAATACCAACCTAAATATTATAGAGTGTGTAATTATTTCTCTTTATATTTACATGTTAATATGCAATGTCCTGTGGTAATACTAAAGTGAGTTTTTGGTTTTTCTTTGCTTTCATTTGTACCCTCTTCTCCTACAACAGTTGTACACTTTTAAAAACATATGTACCCAGGTGTAGGATTTGCTGTAACTCTTGTTTTGTTGCTAACAAAGCAGGATTGTCTTGTGCAATTTAGTTTGCAATTGCTCTTCTTAACTGAGAATGCGTAGTGGAATTCCATAGAGCTGCTTTTCATTTCTGTAGGCTCAATTTTCAGAAGTGCAATTACTGGGTCAAGGTTACAAATTTGGTTTACGATTTCTTTTGCCTTTCCAGATACACCATCAGATCCATTGTAAATTCAGTTGACTATCTTTTTATTTCCAATATTACGATGATTCCATTTTCTTTTTTTAAATTTCATATTAGCTATATATTCCAAAATGTGGACACATAGAAATGATGGTCAGTGCTCCCAGCTTGTTCTTGGTGTGAATGACGAATGGCTTCAACAGTTAAAATCTTTAGTGTCACTCTTGCTTTTGCAATTTGGTTGGTAGTTTGGTTCATATCATGTATAGATTTAGTTTTTACCTATTTCTATGTTATACAGTTGTTTTAAAGATTTCTCTGTGAGTTTACATAAATGACTTCTTAGTGTTTAGTTTTGTAATCCAATAGCTTTTTTTTCATTTATTTAATCATATGTTTGTCTTTAGATTATTAAATTAAATTAATTTTATTAAATTTATAAAAAGTGGTTCCTTTCTTATTACTATTTTGTGTAAGGATTCCTTAAACAGTTTAATCAAGTGATTTGAAAGATTCTGAGTCAGAGAAGATGTAGGTTGACATTGTGACTCTCTTTTCTCTCATCTGGCATGGTCTATATAGAATTTCATGGACACAATTTTTCCCAGAAGTTCCTTAATATAAATTGCCCAATCATTTAATGCTCCTACCACATATCCTAGAAAATACTGAATACTATCAGTGTACTTAGAAAATGATTAGAATTGAATGAAATAGATAGCATTTTTTAAAAAATTACACTTTTAGTTGTTGATAAACCTTTATTTTATTCATTTATATGAGGTGCTGAGGATCCAACCCAGTGCCTCATGCATGAGAGGCAAACGCTCTCCCACTGAGCCACAACCCTCGCCATGAAATAGATAGCCTTAATTCTAAGTTTAGAATTCATGAGAACATTCTGTGTCTTGAGCACCAGAATGAGCCTCTTTGTGTTAGATCTCTTGTTGGCTTGAAGGTATCAGCAATCCAATGTGTGCTCCAGTCTTCATCCTCTCTTGTTCCTGAAGCACATCATGCCATTCCAACTCCAACTTTAGAACATCCATCTTCAGGCATGTGAGCATGTGGGGAAACGGCATTTCTGCAACACTGGTATTTGCCTCCTCATTCTTGGTATTTTCTACTGCACCTATTACAATGACTGTATTTATCTGTAGTTTAAAAAAATATGTATACTTAAAAAAATGCAAGTAAAGGAAAATTCTGCACAGAAAAACAAGTCTTTTGAAGAAAAGTGAAAGGGGGTTTTAGAAGGGCAAGATGGTTTGAGCCTTAGAAGTCTTTACTGAAATACCCTCAGATTATACAATTCTTTTCTCAGTAGAGCCCTGTCCTGTTTAATAGGCTCATCAAAGTCATTATTCATTTTTTTACCGTTTTTTGTTCATTTGTTTGTCTATTTGTTTATCTCTAGCACGTCACTTTAGTTCTTTATTAAAATGTCTATTTCCTTATTTTTCGTGGTTGTAGTGAATGTTGTCTACTTTATCCGTTAAAACTCTTGGCACATTAATTATAGTTGCTTTAAATTCCAACTATGATGATTTTAATACCTCTGACATATCCGAATCTGATTGTATTTCTTCAAACTGTGAGTTTGCTTATTAGTATGCCTTGTAATTTTTATTAATAAGTAGGCAAAATGTCCTATTTAAAAAGTATAACTACAGTCAGTCTTTGGCAATGTAGTCAGATATTTGTGTAGGGGAAGTGGTCTTTAGACCTATGATGAATCCTAATCTTTTGATGAGCCTTTACCTGTGAATTATAAACTTCATGGGTATGTCTCGGGATTTTACCTGTGAGGTGGACCAAGATGACTAGAACTGGCTTGCGTTGGGTTGGGTATTTTCTTTCTCTCAGCCACTGAGGCTCAGATGACACCCAACAGGTTAGGTCTAAGTGAAATGGTTTCTCTTGAGGAATTAAATTGTTAAGAAGTACAGAATTGTCTGATGTATTTCAAAATGATTCCTTTTCCCATCCACTGCCAGAAAATAGGGAGATTTTTCTCTGATATTAGCTGTGAGAACCTGCTAGAGTTTCAGAAGATAAATACACAGATGTATGAAGTGCACCCTTGACTGGGTCCCCTGAGTTTTTATCACTCAGGCTGTCCCACTGCATCTCTAGTAGCTCATCAGTTCAACCTCAGGTGCTCTGCCCTACGTTGGTTCCTGGCAGGTCTCCTACTCCTGGGTATCTCTTTCACTAAGTTGTGAATCTGTATTAGAATTCCTCCTGTGATATCACTTCTCTGGTGGATCTAAGAAGAGTTCTGTTTGCTTGTTTGTTTTTTCAATTTTTATTTTTTAATTTTGTTGTTGTTATTATTGTTCTTGGGATAGAATAGTGGCTTCCAAGCTTCTTTCATGACAGAGTAGAAATCAGAGGACATGTTATGGTTTTGGATTTCCATGAAAACAACATAGTCTAATCTCATACTCACTAAGTATTATTTGAGCCAGGAAGACTATACTTATTTATTTATTTATTTTGGTACTGGAGATTGAACTCAGGGGCACTTGACCACTGGGCCACATCCCCAGCCCTATTTTGTGTTTATATAGAGACAGGGTCTCACTGAGTTGCTTAGCGCCTCGCCATTGCTGAGGCTGGCTTTGAACTCGCGATTCTCCTGTCTCAGCCTCCCTGACTATACTTATTTTTAAAGGAAGGACAACTTTCAGGTATTACAAAAGTATAATCAAACTATAAAGATGACAGGAAGAATATGCAGTGTATTTTAAAATATATTTGTAGTATAAACGGGAATTGAATGTGTTTTTCCCCCTACCTTAAGAAAATGAGTGTTGTTGGTATAGCTCAAAGGTAGAGTACATGGTCCCCAGCTCCAAAAAAAAAAAAAAAATAAGGAGAGAGAGAAATGAAAATAAAAACAGAAGTGCTACATTTGAACGTGTACATGTTCCATGTTCTCTGCTTTCTTGCTACTCAAAATTTGCTTGAAAGACCTTTTCAAAAGACCTTTTAAAAACACCTGGGAGCTCAGGCCCCACCCCAGAGGCACTGGATACAAATCTGCATATTAAAAATGTCCCCAGATGATTCATAAGCACAAGAGTTGATAAACATTACCAGTATGGAGAAATTCTCTTTCCCATGTACATGCAAGTATCTTGATTACTTATATTCAATAAAACTCATTTTAGCTACCATCACTCATTATTATACTTCATTTCCATAAACCTCTTGATGTAGAGTATAAGATAAATTAGAGAAATGTTTTGTGAAGGTGAAATATTACTTTCTTTGGAAAACAACATGTATTCAGATAAAACAAATAGCTTCTCCATACGGGGTTCGCACTGAAGGAAGGGTCATGTAAAGGACTGAGTGAAGCACCAGAAGCATCCCTGCACCAGGGCAGTTGAATAGCTTTTAGCCTTTCTGCACCCCAGTGAAACCTATGTAAATGTCAACTTTTCCACTAGGTGTTTATCTCTTAGGAGGTGGAAACAACCTCATCTGGTTTCTTCTTTAAGAGCAATTTCACTTGCCCTTATTTCCATCCATTTTCTACCATTTGAGGCAATCCATCTCTGTGCAAAAGCACCTTTCTAAAACCATATCTAATACTGCCTTATAAGCACTTTTCAGAAGACCAAAGCAATGGAAGAAAAGATCAAGTCTAATAACATGGCACATCCCAATATCTTCTGGCACAAGAATTGCTGATCAATTGCTAAGCTATTCATACCTGCATATTTGCCTGCCCTTAAAAAATTCTTCTAGGCTATATTCTTCTTACAAAAAGAGATAGTATTTAAATAGGTAAAGAGAAATAGAGAGAGAGAGAGAATATGAATGAATCTAGGCTGTGGAAGGCTTAAGTGATGTCACATGATTAGAGTATAAGCAGCTCAGGAAAAAGAGACCATCTAATTTTGCTTATCTGTGGTATCCTATTTCATTCAGCATGGCCTTGTGCATGTACATACCTATATGTACATGTACATTAGAGGTAGGTATAGGTATATTTTCCTATGTATATATGTATTTGTACATTATATATACACACGTATGAGTATATTCACTACATTGAATTAGATCTTGTTTGGGCTTTTTTTTTTTCTTTTCTAGAAACTGTATTTGTTTTTTGTTTTCATTTGAAAAGTTTTTCTTTAATATTCCCAAATATAATTTTAAGAGAACTACTGCAAGGGCACTTTCCATACCTTCAACCCCTCCCTTCCATCTTTCCCCATTCTATGCTAATGGACTGTGCGCTTGACACAGAGCACACCTTTGTTTGTAACTTTGGGCCTGATAGGTCCAGGAGTGTATGTAAGCTTCTGTATTTTCTGGAATAAACAGTGTTTCTGCGTCTAGCTCCGGCAGAGCAGTTTTTACCTACACCCTGGGGTCTGGGGAGAGTGACCCCGTGGGCCGTCACTCCCCTCCTGGGAGACCCCATTTCATCTTCCCCGGAGACCCCTCATCGTCTCTCAGGACCCCAACTCATCTAGTGGACCCACGCAGCGAGACCTTAAAGCAACAAACTACCTTTTCTATTTACCAAAAAAAGTCTTGTAATATGTAAGAATAATTTCAAATATTGCTATTTTGATGTCAGTGTTTTAGGTAATCTTTTTAAGCCTTAATTTTCTAGCACAAAAATGGTGGTAAAGCATACAGTTTTTTCACATATGATTTATTGTGAGAATCTGAGGCATAAAAATAGTTTTTACAACTTAGCACTTTCATTCTCTTCTCTCCTCCTCTTTCCTTCTTTCTTTACTGTTGGTTAGAGCCAATTGTGGCTTAGTAAGTGGTTGGGTAAATTTAACTAGAGCTGTCCAACCCTCAAATTCATGTTAGACATGGAAGAATCAGTATTCCATGGAAAGAAACTGAAAAAGACCAAAGTTTCATAGTAATGAAAGCAATATGTGGTTCTGGATTTCATCCTCAATAGATAAAGAACACTATTTGGACAAGATGCAAAATGTTGATGGGATCTGGATATTACATGATAGTAATGCATCAGTGGTGATTTCCTCATTGCAATGGTTATCTCTGAGTATGTATGATATCAACCACATACTTAATAAGTCTTATTTTTAGAGCAGTTTTGTATTCACAGAAAAATATGAGTAGAAGTAGAGACTTCTCCTAAAACCCGTGTCCCCACATAGGAGCAGATTGCCCTGTCAACATCTCACATTAGAGAGTTAAAGTTGTTAAAACCAATGAACCTACATTGACACATCATTATCACCTGAAGTCCATTGCTTACTTCAGAGTCCATTACTGGTGCTCCACATGCCATGAGTCTGGATAAATATATGATGACCTTTATCCACCACAGTAGCACCATACACGATAGTTATACTGTCCTAAAAATTCTCTGTGTCCCATCTATTTTTTCCTCTCCTCATCACTAATCCTGGCAAAACACTGAGTCATTTATGGTATCTGTAGATTTGCTTTTCCTGGAATGTCATATAGGGTGCAAATTATGAATGAATCTATTATAAACATCCATGTTGAGATATTTTCCTGGGCATATATTTTCAACTCATTTCACCCCACAGATCACAATTGCTGAATTGTACAGTCATAATGTGATCTGTGTGGTAGGAAACTGGCAGACTGGCTTACAGTTACATGACTTGTATGGACATCAGCAAGCAATGAATGAGAGTCTTGGTTACTCCACTCACACAAGCATCTGATATTGCCAGTGTTATGGTCTTGGTCATAATACATATGCAGAGGCAGCTCATTTGTCATTTTAACTTGTATTTCCCTAAAGACACTATTTTGCAGGAAATATATGCTGTAGAATTTTGGGTGATTCAAGTTATTAGGAATCTTGGGTATTATTTTGTTGTTATTAGACAACAACAGGGCCACAGCTTATTAAATAAGTCCAACTAGAGAGCATGAACCTCTTTGCACACTTTATGCAACTTGTCCTAAGTTTGAAATTATGTGAAAATAAAATTTCAGGTAAGTAAAAAATAAATTTAAAAAGCAACTGAAAAGGATTTCAATACAGGCTAACGATGAGAAGAAATGCATTCTAGGGGTCAAGTACAATTTTTTTTCTGGTGGAGTACTGGGGATTGAACTCAGGGGCACTCAACCACTGAGACACATCCCTAGAACTATGTTGTATTTTATTTAGAGTCAGGGTCTCACTGAGTTGCTTAGCGCCTCGCCGTTCCTGAGGCTGGCTTTGAACTTGTGATCCTCCTAACTCAGTCTTCTGAGCTGCTGGGATTACAGGCATAAACAACAGAGCCTGGCTAAGAATGAATTTTTCTAAACCTATTTCCCTCATACTATGGTATGGTTTCACAAAGTTTTGGAAAGGAAAAAGAAGAGTGAATTGTCTCTTTGATAAGAGGGGTGAGGGGAGGGCCACGTGGCTTCTCGACGAGTTGGTCCAGAGAGATAGAGAAAGGGTCCCCAGGTTAGACGATATGGAGTCCCTCTGGACGGTGGCAATTCGCGGAGCCAATCTCCCCAGGTCCCGGGGTGCAGGTAAAAATTTGCTTCGCCCCAGCAAGACGCAGAAATACCTGGGACAAAAGGGGATACAGCCAGGGCGAGGAGAAGCAAAGAACACCACTTTATTCTAGAAACTACTGAAGCTTAAATGCACTCTTGGACCAATCAGATCCAAAGGTCCCAAACAAAGGGGTGCTCTGTGGCAAGAGCACAGTCTATTAGCATAGAATGGGGAAGGATGGAGGGAGGGGTGGGAAGGTGTGGAGATGCTCCTACAGTGAATGAAGCTGAATCTCCCTGATGTATAAGAAGAGGGTAGATTTCGTGGAATGAGAAAAGAGCCTTTAATTAAAGAAAGTGAGGTTGCAAAGGTCCTTGTGTGTGTGTGTGTACTTATGAACTACACAATGTAACAGAACCCTAGGCCATTTTGATATTTCACATGGCAAATTTCATAGCCAAAACATTCTAGGTTTGTACACTCAAAAAGCCAATTCAATCCATATTATCTAGCTTGGTCCTCATTTTATATCCCACTGATTCTTTATTTCAGACTTTTATTGAGAAAATGAGAAATGATGATGTTTTTTCTTTAAAGATATAGTTTAAGAGTTTAGATTTTATGAAATATTACTTTTTATTTTCTATTTCTATGCTAATAGTTCATTAGACAGTTGTTGCTCCATTACTGTTTTTACACTGATGCATTATATTATGTTGCATTATACTATTTGGTATTAAAAATCGGTTTTCTCCTTGAGGAATGACCCAGGTAAAATAAAACCATATTCACTTGTATGTATGATGCTAAAAGCATGATTTATGCCTAATTGCCTTTTATTATATATTAATTAGATAATTACTTAGTTTGAATTACAGATTTCTGATGTCTCAATATTTTATGTTTTTCTACTTTTTACACAGAGTGACATACAAGAGAGTTAGGTTGCACAACGGGGCCTGGTCCCCAAGCCACAGTGGTGACTGAGGAACAGTAACATATGTACACCAATCGGAACCACACAGGGAATCGCTCAGGAAGTAAGTGCCTCTGGGATTGAGAATGGCTGGAAAGATCTGCCGTGTTTGACATGAAGCACTTGAGTACCAGTTTTTTATTGCCTATGTACAGTTCATAATTGTATTTAATATCTTCAAAGTAAAGAGTGGAATAATTGGTGACCATCAATGAAGTCCAAGAAAGCTATGATCCTATGATCATATTTGATTCCCTGGTTCCAGTTGCTGTACTCCCTTTTAAATTTTGATAATTTAAAAAAATAAATAAATTTTTTTTAAAAAAAGTGTCAGCATTATTTCAGTTGCCTCAAGACTGATTTTAGGTTGCAATCAGGAGAATCTTTTCTGTTAGGATTGCTTTTATTTTTAAACAACATATAAAATCTTAATACCAGATTTTATCACATATAAACTTTATAAGTATCAGTAGATGATTTAAATTTTATTTTACTTTTATTTGAAAGCCACTGGAGGGTCATAGGCAAGGGAAAGAGAAATCTTATTTATGCTGCAAGCATCTCTGGCTGCTGGGAAAAAAGAGCTGCATTTGGCTAGATGGAGGACAGAAAAATTAAGAAGATTTTGAAACAATCTAGGTCATAAGTAATGATAGTGTTGAAAGCAATTTTAACAGAAATGATGGAGAACAATGTTTAAAAATAGAGATACATTTGAATGTAGAACTAAAATTTCAGGGTATTGCATGCAGATTCTGGGATGAGAAAAATACGGAATAATCCATTTTGTTGTTGTTCTCAGTTTGAGTTTGAAGTGCTTGTTGGGCTTATTGGCGTACCAGAGGATGTACTGATAAGGCAGTCACGTGAGAAATGACAGAACGTGACACACTCCGGGTTCTGATCTCCTCCCGGTCATGGATCATCTGAGATACAAAGAGATAGAGATGTATTTGTGGGAAACCTCTGTCTGTCCAGATATGTTAACTCACAAGCCATCTGACTGGATTTCCTTTTGGTTGCCTCAGGCAGCTATAAACATTGTCAAATAATTTTGACCTCTAGGTAGAAATTTGAAGGCAAATGTGAGTAGGATGCTATGTAGGTGGGTAAGACTCCAGAACTACATGCATAAGATCAATTCATGGAATGCCTTCTTCCAAGGCTAAGAAGTGCTGCCTGCAACTCCTGCCTGGCCCTTCCATGGAGGCATGCTGCCCTCTTTTCACCCAGGGACAACCCTGGGCAACAGAAGAGCTCATGCTAATTTCCTCAAAGTTGGCTCTCTTGTAACTGTCAGACACCAGTTAAGAGCAGACGTGGGCGTATTTCCTCGAGTGAAATGTGGTCCCTTTCACTAAGTTCTTAACAGAACAAGGACATTTCTTGAAGCATTACCTCTAAATATCACAAAGTTCTAATCACATCCTTTCATTTTCCCACCAATGGGCCTTTAATGCTTTAACATCAAGTATTGCAGACCTTCATTTTATTCTGTCCTGCCTAGATGTACTGTTCAGAATATAATTACTTTCTCAATGTTTTAGAGATTGCTTCTAAGTTTGAAAAGAATTTATGGTTGAATTGCAATTTCATATGAACGCAGCTTGTTTCAAAATTCTAACAATGGTTAATTAACCTATCAAGACTGTACGATCACAGGTTGGCTGTCAATTGTTTAATATTTAATATTAATTTTGTTAAGAATTAATTAGGTATTTAATTGAATGTTTCCTCTGCATGCACAATTTAAAAAAAAACCGTGATGAGCTTTAATTCCCATCTACTAAGTATGACAAAATTTTAGTATGCACTCCTTTGCTGTTAGAGGTGAGGGCGGAAGACACCAGGGCTTACAAACAAATTGAATCAGATCTGTATTTCCGTGATTGGAAGTTTATTTAATATGTATAATATATAAAAAAGATATATAATAGATAACAGATAAAATCTAACATTTTACACATGTGACAAATGCCCTGTCACAGACAGCATCTTGTTGAATAAAACAGTGTACTGTCTGCAAGTTACTACAGAGCGATAAAGCATGATTAGAATTGGGCAGTGATACATAGAACTTACTAGAAAGCAAGCTCTGGTCTATTTTTATATCCTCTCATCAGATTATAATTTCTGGTGATCTCTTATCATAGACTTCTTATCCTTTTCCTATCTCCTCCATTGACTCACAGAAACCCTTTTTTTTTTTTTTCCTTTAAATGCATGTTGGATTATGTCATATCCTTACTGGATATACATCTGTGGATAAAGTTTTATTTTGTGAAAGAATGCATGTGGCCCCTGCTTCTTTCTTCTGCTGTCTTTCACCACCTCTCACTCTTATGCACAGTGAAGCCATAGTGTTCCCATTCAGAGCAAAGACCCTCCATCACAGTCCAAAGACGAGCTGCATTTTCTAAGTATCATCCTTTGCTCCTGGCAGGTGTGGTGTTTTGGCCACCATTAAAATACAAAAGCCATTTGCGACCCTTCCTTCCTTCCTATCTCCATCTCTGCCTCTCTCCTTCCCCCTCCCCCACTCTAAATCATTTACTATCACTCACACGAGGCTTGACACATACCACACCTTCAGAGAATGCTTGCTGAATGAATGGCTGTTATTTTATGAATTTAACTTTGTGTAACTTGAATCTCCTAGTACATTATCCACAGAAGAGATAACATATACTTTTCTTCCCTGTGAGGAGTATACATGTGTCTGTGTCTGCAGGTACACGAAGCAGCTGTGAAACTTTCAGGGAACTGTGTAACAGTTGAAAAAGGAATTATTTGTAATTGCCTGGCATTTTTTGGTAAGCAATACATTTGGCTTTTGGGACCATATAGCCTTTTCGGTATCAATTCATATCTAGCACTATGGCAGGAAAGCAGTCAGAAAAAAGCATGCACACATTAGCAGCTATGTTTTAATAAACCTTTATTTACTAAAACAAGTCATGGGCCAGTGTGGGCCATGGAAAGTAGTTTACCATCCTAAATATTTTCACTGCTAAAAAATGTTTTATGGAACATACATTTATTTTAATATTCATTGGTGGCAAATCCTGTTTTTACTTAATAAACAAAGATCTTCTAGGTTGACTAGAAGGGTCAAAAATTTGTTTGCCCTGACTAGGCATAGTATAGTTATAGTTGATTAGTAAATATTGCACCTTCCAAAAAATTAATAACATAGGAGCTTATTTAGATCATGAACTTGAGTCTTATCCCATAGAAGAAGGATCAGGGTCTATCATTATAAGATTTCACTGACCTATAATCTACTTGCATCTGGTGCTGATTTGAGTAACTCAGAATTCCACTTGGATTCATGTTCTCTTATTGTTGTTGTTAAGTTAAACACTGGTCCTGGTGACCATTCTATATAGAACTAAGTAAAACACAAAAGAATAAAACTTTTTAAAAGCTGAATAAGTTCATTTGGTTGAAATTACAAAAATACATATGTGGCTGAGCACACGCCTATAATCTCAGCAGCTCGGCAGGCTGAGGCAGGAGGATTGCAAGTTCAAAGCCAGCCTGAGTGACAGCAAGACGCTAAGTAGCTCAGTGAGACCCTGTCTCTACATAAAACACAAAATAGGGCTGGGGATGTGGTTCAGTAGTTGAGTGCCCCTGAGTTCAATCCCTGGTACCTCCTCCTGCCAAAAAAAAAAATATATATATATATATATATATATGTGTATATATATATGTGTGTATGCACATGTACATATATGCATGTTGATACATATATATGTTTCCTTTTGAGAAACATTTATACTTACACATGAGTTTAAGGTGATTTTTAAAAAATGAAAACATCAATTTATTTCTCCAGTTGCATTCAAATAAGCCACATTCTACATACTATCAAATATCTTTAATAAAAGATAGAAATCTGTGACTAACATATAATTGATAGAGAAAGTATAAAGAAGACAATAGGTTAAAATCTTTTTAACCCAAATATTCTAAGTGGTTAATTTAAAAAGTTGGGGCTGCAGCTACATTGGAACTTGTGCTCACAGCAGTAGATTCTCCACTGGGAGGTACTGGTTCCCAAGAGAATGTGCTCACACGGGGAAAGGTGCTGGGTGCAGTGCTTAGGAGCCGTGTTCTGCAGCAAGGCATCATGGGTTCCCTGGTGGACTGACTTTCAGTAGGGCTTTCAACATCTCTGCAGTGCAAGGTCTAAGCTCTCGCCTACCTGTTTTATAAATATTTGACATAAATCACTCTGAAGGAGAAACATAAGTGTTTGTTTTCTTGTTTGTCCTTAGAATATATTGTGAGTGAATATTTTAGGATTCAATTGATTGAATTGAAAAACAGGAACAAATGTGACCATCTTGCACAGGTTAGGTGGGAAAATCCCTGGCCCTGGCAGATCAATTTCACCTCACTGCTCTTCCCAGGGAAATGCTAGGACCAGTACTTGTGACATCACTGGGGGCCAGACAGACAAGCAGGATCTCCTCCAGTCTGCAAATCCGGATGCATAATCCACATCCTCTCAGATCCCTAGTGGATTTCTGACACATTCTTATGGGAGAAAAGGGCTCCAGGAGAGTCACACATATCATCAAAACCTGAGAATAGGTGTGGTACTCATTTCCATCACCAGGACACAGTGCTCAGGCACTACCTGTAAACCTCTTCAGTTCCCAGGGAAGTGGGGAAGATCTCTGTGGGCTTATCGATGTCCTTGAAGAGACTCAGCCTCACAGTACAGAATTAGACAACCTGCTGCCAACGTCAGGGATGGCCAGTGCCCTGGAGTGTGTTATGTGAGCAGCTTAAGTACTTTATTAATAGCAAGACAACTTAGCTCCTTATATAGCCCTTTCGCTCAGATAGCATGAATTTAATAGACATTCATCTGTTCCTACTACAGCCGAGTGTCCATGTTCTGCCTCTGTTCTTACTCCAAGTTGCAGATCCTTTGGAACTCATAGGTCAGTATGGCTTTCAAGACAGTCGCACACAGGGATGCAACGTGGTATTATGAAATTCCTATTAATTGACAATCATACTGCTACTAATTTCCAACTTTGACGATTTTCACAAATAATTGACCATTAAAAACTAGAAAAATGTTTTTTTTTTTTATTTTTGAAAATGTACTAAAATGTAATCACATTTAACAAATAACATTAATTCTAAATATTTATATTTATGAATTAGAACTAAGTGTGCCTCTTACAATTTGTAGTGATTTAACATAAAGTGCTTGAAAATATGTTTATTTTACCTTCTTGGTAGTCTACATGTGCTTTATAATATTTTATGAAAATAGATTATTGTACTGTGCACTTTGAACATAATTGCATTTTACTTTTCTGGTCCTTTAGCTTGTTTCTATCAAATTAATGAAAAATCATGACAACAATAGAATTAGTCATATTGCTGAATTTGAAGTATAAGACTTTTTTTTTTTTTTTTTTTTGGTACCAGAGATTGAAACCAGAGGTTCTTAGCTGCTTAGGGCCTCACTTAAGTTGCTGAGGCTAGCCTTGAACTTGCAATCCTCCTACCTAAGCCTCCCAAGCCACTGGCATTAGAGTTGTGCACCACTATACCTTGTTGTATGCATTTTTATATATGATTTTCCTCACAAAATCATTCTGTCAGTAGTCCTCAAGCAAAAATAGGGGGAATTTAAAATGTGATTTTATTTACATGTTGGTCGACTATGTCTTACATAGTCTTTGTTTGTTTTCTATAATCTTTAAATCAAAATTGAACTCTCTAAGTGGGCAACTCAGCAAGGGCCAGGAGTTCTGTTGTTTAAACTGTGACAAAATGTTCATCATTTGTCCCTTCTTGACGCCACCAACTGGCATGTGCGATTCTAGTAATACTTATGAGCTGGTAAGATGATCCTGGAGGACAGCTTTGATTGACCCGATGGCTCCTGAAATGAGATCCGTTAAACATAAGAGATAGATAATCCAGCAAGAAGGTGGAAGCTTCCCTTGAGATCAACCTTCTGAAGGTTTGGAAGATCCGTTTCTAAATAAAGGATTAAAAACCTCTTTTCTGGTCTTCATGTGAGTCATACTGCAAATGCTCTCTAAGGTGGCTTAGAGAGTTGGATGGACTCAGTCCTACTTAACATTCAGGTCATATGGGGGTTTGCACGGGTCATGCAATTCTGAAAGTTATTGGTGATTAATTAGCTTACTTCTGTCCTGGTCACAAGTTTATCAATCCCTGTGAGGCCAAAATCCAGCGTCCAGGGCTGAACGAAGAGTTATGTTGCACTATTCTTGTTGTCGTATCATATGAGATCTTTCACAGAAACATTTTAGTAGCCTCAGAAAATTAGTTTGAAAATGACTTGATGGTGTCTTCTTTCTGTAAGAACAAAGAGCAGTTGCATTTCTGGAAGGGTCTGAAACCTACAGAGTGGATCGAAGATTATTAAATTGAATTTATCAGTGCCGGGAGAGTGTGACATGATCGAAAGCATTTGGATTTAAGATCTGGCTTTGCCATTTACTAGTTGTGTGGTTTTGTGTAAAACTCTTTAACTCTCTGAATCTTCATTTCCTTACCCCATTAAACAGAAAATGATAAGAAACATTTGTTTAGCTTTACTTCCAAAGATGTGCTAAACATTGAAAGAAATTAGGACATTAAATTATAGAATTATGATTAATATACTAATGCATCTAAGTAATGTATGTTAAGTGTTCAGAATGGATTTTCATAGTGCTATTTCCATCAATTATATACATTAAGATAAAATGCCCATGGTCTTCATCCCTTAATGTCTAATTTGGCTCCCAGGATGGAGAGGGTTCCCAATACCAGCTATCATATAGTCTTAGTAGTAAAAGATCCCAAAGTCCAAACTAATACATCACTGAAAATTCTTGATGCTCATTCCTTAAAGATTCAGTGCTGAGTATATGACAAACATTTAACTCTTGGCTTAAAGGACAAAGAAAAATCAACTAAAACTTTAGTTAGTTGATGTAAAGGCTGTGGGTAAAATCCTCTAGGAAGTCATAGATTACATTCTCTCGAGAGTTGAAATGGAGGATCAGGATGGATTCTTAAGATTGTGATTTTTCTAGTGTTGATATTGAAAATGCCTGGCTCATGGCTTATAAAGTGAAATGTGCTGAGGCAACTGTGTAAGGGGCCAGAGTGAACACAGGTGCAGAAAGAAGGGGAGCAGAGGGAATCATTGAGGGAATTCAGAGTACAATATGCATTGCTACTTGTAAGAAAAATTGCCATTAAATTTATATTACAATCAGCAAACACAGAGCTTTCTCCAAGTTTGGTGGAATGTCAAAATACAAGATTGTGTAAGGGATAAATGACCTTATGTTGGGAATAAGGATAAATGACCTTATGTTGGGAATTCAGGTTATTTTCTAGAATGCAATAGGAGGAACTGTATATGTTTTATCAGAATTGTGTTATAGAAAGAAAGTGTATTAGACTGAATTTTAGAGAATGAAATACAAGAGGGGAGGACAGTTAATAGATTTCACAGTTACTGAGGTGAGGGAATGAGGGAAGGAGAGAACCCCTCTGAATTAGATATTGGCCTGTTTTTGCTGATTGATTTGGGAGGTGATGTAGGGGAGAGCTCCGGATTTGTGTTATCAGAATATACATTGATATTATTCAATATAAATAAAAATTACAAAATGAGGAATAAGTTTTTAGGAGAGTAGGTATTTAGTTCTTCATGTTATGATTTTGAGGTGTTATAATAATAAGAAATGCTTTTCCAGGAATTATTTGGAAAATATGGATTTTATGATGGTAGATTTTATGTGTCAACTTGATGAGGCTAAAGATGCCCAGACAGCTGGTAAATGTTATCCCTGGGTGTTGGCGTGAGGATGTTTCTAGAGATTACCTCTCAATTCAGTAACCTGAATAAAAATCCACTTTCACCAGTGTAAGCATGGGTGGGCATTATACAATCCACAGAAGGCCTAAAATGTAATTCAAGGGTGGAGGAGGAGCAGAGTCTCTCTTCTCTTGAGCTGGGACCTCCATCTCCTCCTACAGTACAATATTCTTTGCTCCACTGTTTCTATTTTCATGAGAATCCCTAGTACAATTTTATATAAGAGGGACATCTGGGCTGGACATAAAGACTGAGAGGACCTTAGGGTTCTGGAGACAGCTGAAGCAGGAAGGGCAGATGAGATAACCCAGGAGGACTCTGAATGTTGACCAGAAGTAGGAGAGCTTGGGACTCTTGAGCAACTGCGAGGTTTATGGAGACAGACACGTCTGAGCCTCAGGCAAGCAGGAAGACGGAAGGACAAAGCTATCTTTGTACTTATGTTCTGACAAAAATGATACATATATATTCTGAATTTAAACTTGGCTCCTTGTATCCATATTGTAACTGAAGTCTGTGGATGTTCCCAGTTAAAATTGTCCAGCATTAATTTTCTTGGAGTTTATTGCTTAATAAAAGCAACCAAGTAACTGTTATACAAATATGAAAAACAATAATTTTTAAAATTCATGTACTATTTTTAATGATTTATTCACACAGACACACTATTCAGGAAACAATGTGTTAAAATTACTTCAGAGAATATGATATGATTATTTTACATACTATGCTCTCAGGTTGTGAAGGAAGCAAACAGATAACATCTGTGCTCCATAAGCATTTCCATAAACCATCTAGTCAGTGCCAAATGCTTATACAGCAATGGGAGAAATCAAGGTTATTTACTTCCTCACTAATTCTTTGTTCTGTATACCTATTTTTCTCAGTTCCACACAACTTTTTTCTTGCCTGTTGCATCAGCTTTTCCAGTTGTAGATTGAAGGTTATCAGTTCTTAAAAGACCCTCATAATTTAACCTCTCTTAATTCTGTAATCATGTGCATGTATTTGGCTTCAGGTAATGGGAAACCTCAGTCAAATGGTCCCGCTTGTATCATGAGCTAAATTACCTTATGCATCAGGAAATCTGGGTGGAGGGGATTCTGGTTGGCTACTTCAGTCTCAACAATGTCTAAACGTGGACCTGCTCCTTCCTCCTCTCCACAGTCCAGGCATCACAAACAGAGGGGCCTGTTCTCCTGTGTGCTCCTTTCATTTAGTTTGTGCACGTCCTTGTACACATCCCTCCCAACCCAGTGACCAGAACTTAGTGATCAGAACTGGGTCACATGCTTGTTACTAACCTAATTACTGGTAAGAATGAAGAGATGGCCATCATCAACTGGGGTGCAGCGGCAGGCTCCCCATGGAGCTAGAGGTTGACCCAGGAGATGCACAGGTGCCCAACACTTCAGAGTCTAAAGGAGGAGAAACTATTATTGGATATAAGTACATAGTGCGCTTACATAGCTACATAAGTACATAATGCACTATCTGCATTCTTTCTTAATTTCCTTTCTTCCATGAGTGTAGAGTGCAACAGTCCAGATCTCTCCTTCCCCTTCTAAACTAATTCCTCTGAAATTAGATCAAATTTGAGGCAAATTGTGTCTATTGGTCACAAAATCTGTTCATATTTCCTCCAGCTGCAATTTTTTAAATGTGAAGTTCAACCAACATAGACATTTATGGACCTCAAATTTTGATTTCTTAAAGATGTGCATACTGTCATCCAACTGTACATTTTTAAAAGGATACATTTTACTGCATCAGTAGTTCTTTTAGATAACTTTCAGTAACAAATGCGATCTAGAGTTAATAGAGAACATCTTTAATATATTAAATATTTCTGCTTTGCATAATTTTTGCCAAATAGAACTGGTGATATCATTGTAAAATTATCTATTTGTTGCTTTTCTGGAAAAGCTTTCTTTGTTATTTCTTTAATGATATGTCTACAGAGAATGAAAGTGTGATATATGATTTTACACACAAATTTGATTCTTAATGCAGAGGTTCTTAAATTTCATAGTTTCATTCATGTTTTTAATCTGCTTTACCAGGACAAAGTGAAAATGTCACACTCTCTAAAAAATAGATCCTTTTACAGACATGTCATAAAGTTTTCCTGGTGCTGCTACTTAGCCACTGTTTTTCTGAACTATAGCCACATAGAACCTCTCTGATCTTGGAATGGATACCCATGCTACACAGTCCAATGGTTTCACATATGCTATTCCCCATACATAGAAAATATATGTCACCTACCACCGCACACCTTCTGTGCTTCACACAGGCAGAAGCACACTGGTATTCCCCACCTATAACTCCCTCAACCCCTTAAGTTTTGTAATCTTGAGAAAAATCTTACCAGTAAGTTAAACCAACTGCTTGCTTTCGTTTTGATTACACCGTGTATACTAATCTTTACTATGAACAATTATCCACCAATATAGTATTAATGTATAATACTGAGTCCCCAGGAAAGCCATTGAGACTCCTTCCTCACCTCCCAATTGAGTTAGTTAATTGTAAATGGCATCATTTCCTGAAATTAATGGTGACCGCTGGCCCTTCTTAGATCTTGTGAAGACATCATGGTTAGGTTCATCACATCTTCATTTAATTTTGAGTCTGCTTCTTGTACAAATTACATGGGTCTTGGGTAATTTCAATGGAACACCTCAGGCTCAAACAAGTGACCCACCTTGACAAATAAATAATTTTCTAATCAAGAAAGTGGATTTCAGTGTGGTGCACCAGGTTAGCATGCAATGAGGCCCTGGGATTGATCCCAAGCACCAAAAACATAAATCATATCTAAATAGCTAAAATAGCAAAAAATAAAATAAAGAAAAAGAGCATCTGAAATAATAGTTCATATTCAGATTAAATGGAAAGCAGCATATATTTAATATGCTACTTTGACACCACCTTTACTTTTCTTCCATTAACAATATGTTTGAAATGTTCTGAACCATCAGATCACCTTTGCAAAACATCAGGCATCAGAGATGCCATATTGCCACTTCAGTAAGCAGAGTGTTAAGAGATCCCGTGGTCAGTGACACAAGAGGACAAGGGAAAGATTAAGTATTGTGTCTTTCATTTCCTACCAGAAAGGAAAAGCCAGAGTTGGCATTCCTTCTGCAGCCCTAGAAGGCAATTCAGTCAACACTCAGGAAAAATGCTACCAATGACAAACTAAGTAAAAATGAAAGTCTGACTGCTCTGAGGGGGACCCTCATGGAAAACGTGCTCTGCGGCCTGCTGAGTGGGCCAAACAACATAAAGACTCTACAGTGCTGGATGTGACGATGGTGAATGAAATGCGATGTGTAGTTGGCAGCAAGTGTGAGTGGGAGAATCAGAAAGTAGACCCTTGTTTTCTGGAGCAAGGCCCTGCAACCCAGGCAAACCACCCACGCATCTTGTAAACAGCGTATTACTGGGACCTGATACATTCTACCACAGATATAAGGTGGCCAGGCATCCAGAACTGCCTGTCCTGAGCTGTATCCTAACTGGACCTGCAGGGAACAACAGGGGTGGGCCCTGTGGCAGTCCATAGGGCTCACTCAAGCAGGCTTCAGGAGATGGTTGCCTAGACTCCACTGCTCCAACCTGGTTTGCACCAGCACTGCACTTCCAGATCCCAGTTTTCCTCCATGAAATGGCCAGAAATCTGTTCTCTTGGAACAGACATTTATTTTGGCTATGGGTTTGCCTTTTTTTTTTTTTTTTTTTTTGTCTGCATAATCTCAGTTGTATCTGATACTCAGAAGGTTATGGAATGCGTGATCCACAGCCATGACATCATACACAGTACCACATCTGACTAGGGAAAATGGTGCAGGAGTGATTCCATGGCCATGGAATGGAATGTGGAAGTTGATGGTGTGTTAGAGATTGGAATGATCCACTAAAAGTAGAAATGAAACATCATCTTAGAGTCATGTGTGAACCAGGACACCTTCTCCAAGATCCATTAATCAAAATACTTTTTATGTGTACATGCTACCACTGAAAAGAATGTGTGACTCTGAGACATGGCCCTAATCAATGACACTCCCATTGACATCCTCAGTGAATGTTTTCTTGTTACTCTTGCTTTAAACTCTGCAGGATTAGAGATCCTGGTCCCTACATTGGAGGAAGTGATACTCTGAAGTGACAGAGAAAGTGGTGGAGACCTTGCCTAGCATACACAAGGCTCTGAGTTCAGTCCCCAGCATAGTGGTCAATCAATCAAGCAATATAAAAGACAGCATATTGATAGCTGTCACATGGGATCTTTTGGGTACCCAGTATTCAGGTACCAGTCAAAAAACATGAGTAAAGATCTTGTCAATGTCAATTGACAATAATCAGCAGGAGCCAGGTTGGTTACTATTATAGTGATAGGGTAGATAGATCAGATGCAGACCTTTCAGGAATGAGGGCTTGGGTCACACTACTAGTAAGCATCTAGATTAAACAGAGTAATAGCTGGAGGCCAGAGGAATTTAAAATGCTGAGCAGAGGGGTAAGCAATGAAAGAATGTGTATCCCAAGGAGCAAAGGAAATACCTCCATTATTCAAACTCCATTCCCCTAGCAGGAAAACACACCCATCTTGGGCCTAGAGGAGTGGCTTTCCAGGCAGGATTGGAGAAGCAAATCAGAATTACCCAAAGTGGAGTATAGGATGCATGCCATTACTCTAAATATCTCCCCCTTGGAGAGAAGGCTTATGGGCCAGTTGTGCTGGGTATTGTTAACTGACTTCTACATCTCTTTTCTTCTTAAGATTTTCCTCTGCCTTCTGATGAAGGTCACAATCGTCTTAGGCAAGTCTTCAGCCAATAATTGAGAAAGGTGATAAAATAGGATTCTAGCTATTTACCTAAGGCAGTTATTTTCTCTGCATGAGAGCTCCCTCATACTGTCAGGTTCCCAGCACACTCTGCTAGTGATCTTCCCAATTCCTCACTTTTTTTTTTCTTTCCTGGGAATT
Organism: Geosciurus inauris; assembly: GCA_004024805.1. NCBI lineage: Eukaryota > Metazoa > Chordata > Mammalia > Rodentia > Sciuridae > Geosciurus > Geosciurus inauris. The sequence continues at coordinate 73,453 of PVHX01001364.1, read as the reverse complement.
GCACCCCAGTGAGACCATTGTGCTCTTGGCTCCAGTCTCAGCATCTGCTTTATGAGGAACCAATGAAAATAATATCTGACCTATCAAAGATCAGTCCACCTCCTTCCCTACAAATGTTCCAGTAAGGTTGTATAATAAACCACACTAAAACTTAGCGGCTTATGGGTATGATAGTTTGTTTGCTCATGAATCTGTACACAGAATGGATTTGACGGGGACAGCTCATTTTTACTTGATCTTAGGTGATGTAAATTGTAGGCTGATGGATGAAATTGTCTGAAAGTTTTCCTCCCTCTTTCTTATATCTCTTATGGACTCTAACACTGAGCTTCAATTTGCCTGAAATTTTATATGGAAAGTTATATTTCCAAATGTTTCTCCACAGAGAAACACACAGAGAACAAGACAGTGACGCATTGCTCTTAATGACCTATCTCTTTCCATCACAGATTTTTTCTGCTGTTGCCGCTAGTCCACTTGGTTTCAGGGTGAGGGAACAGGGACCAATGTCCCAATGAGGAAGTGTCAAAATGTTTCCCAAAGAACAGTGTACACTATAGGATATATGGACACAATCATCCTTGGAAGATTCTCTCAGCATCACAAAGAAAATAGAGGTCATTATGTTCCTTTAATTAAAATAATCATCGATGCCTGCATCTCTATGGTACTTCTTCCTTCTGTCTTGAGATAGAAAGCTGGGGATGTAGCTCAGTGGCAGAGTGCTTGCCTAGCATATGTGAGGCACTGGGTTCGATCCTGAGCACCATATAAAAATAATAAATAAATACATAATACATAAATTAAATAAAGGTCTATTGAAAACTACAACTAAAAAATATTAAAAGAAAAGAAAATATACTCTAACTCCAGCCTAAGAAGAGTTCCACCTCTATTTTGGGTCTTACCCCCTTCTATCTACTTCTTGTCATTTATCTGTAACTTATGTATTTAGGTGTTTAGCGCTTATCCTTAAATTTTTCTAATGTTATCATCCCACCTGCATAAAAATCACATTTATCCTTCTTAAAAACAAAAGAAAAAATGCACAATAGTTGCTCTATGACCCCAGGTCTCCCTCCTGCTGTAATTACTATTTTGTATATTAATTATCCTAAGCATTTAAGATTTGGATAAGTATGCTCAGTCACCACTTTGAAATAACTTAATAGATTAAAGGGAGACATCTTGACCAAGTCCTGTGAGCTGGAGCTTAACTCAGGAGTTGAACTATACCAATCACATTCTTCTACAGTATTTTTGACTAAAGCCATTCAAAGGGAAGTTTCTAGGTTCTCAGTAATGATATTTTACTCACTGATTCAATGAGTGCTGTGAGTGTCATGGTATGCTGTAATTTATGCTATAATTCATCCTCCTATCAATTCTTCAAGTCAGTTTTGGTGACCTCAGAGACTTAATATGCTTTAAAATTTCTGGACAGTTCTCATTAGTGGACATCTTTCCTTTCTCTGAATTTACACCAGTTTACATCACCATGGAGCACTCCAAAGGAAATGATAGTGATCAATAAGCTTTGCTTGTTCATTATTTCAATTATAATAGCAGTGTTCTTGATGTTTTAGAGGACTTTAAATCATAGGACTTCCCACCACAGGAGTAGAGGGAGAAAACAGTTGCAAGTAAGATTCTCTGAGTCCTTTCATTAACAGGGAACTTACTCAAGTAACTCTACTTTATAGAACTCTACTTTATAGAAAGCATTCTTTAAACATAGGGACATAGAACTCATGGGATTACAGGTCTCTACAAACAAATTATTCAGATGAACGTCAGAAGAACTTGAACAGGGTGCAATCGATCCTGGGAAGCTTGAGATATTTGGTTTTTCTCTTGAGTTTGCAACTTGCTGAACCAGTCTATTAAGTATTTTCCTTCTCTTGACTATATACCTTTGTTGTGCAGAGGCTCAGACCCAGAGAACAGATTCGGGATCCCAGCAGGGATGCAAAAGGTAGTTGGGATAGTAGACATGCTTTATTTGGGGGCAGCAATAACCTTTAGTCTGTCCCCAGCCAGTTCCATTTAGCCTCCAGCCAGATCCAATCATTTCCATTATTTCTGATTCGTCCTCTGAATCCTTTTATAAATCTTTATTGTATGCAGGCCAGATAAAGGTGGCACATTGCCAACAGGTTACATCAGTGGGCTCATGCACACAAGCAACGTTTATGACCTTGAGTACATGCACTGAATCAGACTGTGACCTTGACTACACATTAAAAGTAACCTGCTGGAAGCCTCTGTGAGGAGCCTAACTACAGCCATCCTGGGCCTGCCCTACAATCTTATATCTATATTTTCCTTACAGTTTGTGCTTCTCCTTGACTTCTCACTTAGGAATCAATTTGTGTATCTTTTTAAATTAAGTTTGCTGCAAATTTCTTGCCTGAATATGTATTTTTTCCTTCATGACCAAAGGAGAGACAATCTAACGGGGCTAATACATACTAGTCATATTCGTTTTCAGAGTATGCACTGTGTTTCGGGGTGTATTCTTTATGAGGAACATTATTATTCTTATCAGTATACCCATTTGATAGAGGAGGTAATTGAGGATCAGAGAAGTTATTTCTTTTAGCACAGAATCAAAATAGATTGAGTGATGAGAAACTGGACCCAGACTCTCTGCAGGCTGGCCACAGGGGATGTTCTCCATTTTATTACTACTGTACTTTCTACTCTAAAATGATCAGCATAAGGAGACATGGTTTAAATTATGACTATCTAGACTCAAATCCCTGCAGAAGCTTCTAGAACAAAATTTTTCTTCAGAGGGAATTGTGACTGGTAGAAAAGACTAAAACAAAAGCAAAGAAGTAGATGCAGTGTAGTAAAGTGTAAGTGCCAAGCAAGGTATTTATGCTCCATTGTGGATGCCAATTATGGAGGCTCAATTGTGGAGGTCACTTTGGAGCCATTAGGATTTTTTGCCTAGTGAAACCTGTGGGAAAAATAAGCAGAAAAGGCAGCATGAGGCCATGGATGGCCCATGTTTGTGCACCTGTGCAAGGCGTCAGCCACTCTGAGCTAAGTGAAACTCAGCGTGAGCAAAATCAGCACCACTACATGCTCTCCATGAATGCAGAGAAAACTGAGAATGAGGACAGCTGCCTAGTGAGGACACTGTCCTGGCTGAACGGGATTCCTTGGCTAGAGAAGGAGACCCAGTGCATCAAGTAGAGATGAAGAGCTCAGCAGGTGAAATTGAGTAGAGTCAGGGGGCCTCCTTTCCATTCCTCACAGCACGACATGGCTGGCTACCTTCTCAGAGTCTAAGGATGCGCATCGCCCTTCTTCGTGTCTTAGAAGAGGCTTTTGTTTCTGTGACTTGCCCGTCCTGTACTACTGTGTCCTCCGTGACAGGGGGTACTATGGCATTTCACCCCCTTACCTTTCATGTGTATGTCTCCAGTTCTTCCCTTTAAACAACATACACAAAAAGAAAACATAACTAGGTAAATACCTGAAATTACTTGGGACCCAGGACATCGGGTCCCAAGAGTATGTGAAGCTGATATCCCACCTTGTTGAAACTGGGACTGGTTGGAAAGTAACCAACTTCAAATTCAACTCTAATGTGTTTGTGGAGAGCAGGAAGTGTTAAGAACCTTCACTTCAGGCAAGACTTGAGGAAGGTGCAGCACTGATTTAAACCAGAGCTGGAAATCCAAGACAGGCTAGATCGAGCAAAGCAAGTTCTGCTTGTTTGGGAGCAATAGGAAGTCTCAGGAATCACACCCCGCAGGATGAGCTGATCACCATCTTCATTCCTAAGAGTTCTGTCTCACCTCCTTTATCGTCTATTAAACATTTTCTATCCCTTTTGCTCTATCAGTTGAGACCCTAAGGTCATGCATTGTTCCTCTGTATTTATAAGATGCAATACTCTGCAGGGAATATAGTGGTCATAGGGAACTCCTTGTGAGTAAATGATCCAGGAGTATGCAAGAAGGAAGGCATGCATGCCCTGGCACTCCTCTGGCTCATCTGGATGGCAGAGACCAGGAAGGAACCTTGATCTGAATCAGAAAGGCTCTCAGGGAGGTGTGGCCATCTTACAGTTAAAGGAAGAAGCGAGAATGTAGTAATGTTTGTCCATTATTTTCTTAGAAGTGAGAGAAGTAAAAGAAAGGACCTCATTCCTCATTCCTGGTGGTGTTCTCTCTTGTAAGGCTGAGGATCCCTGATCACCAACACGCACATGCTGCAGAGGAGCCAGCAGCTGGGAGAGAGGGATGGAAGCTTTTCTCTAGGGAGGGAAGTAGAGTGAATTATGGAAACCTCACAAGTACTGGGACTCTACTTCTCTACTGACTTCTGGTGCTTTTGTTGGTCCCCAGCCAGGTCCTTGTAAGGGTATCCAGACCCCCACTGTGTGAGAAAGGAGGCACATTGCCCACCTGGATTGTAATTCTTTTCATACACATGGTTTTTCTAAATTTTCAGTGACATACCATATATTTAAAATCCAATTACTAAAATGAGAAGTCTTAGATAAAGACATAAAATGGTAACAAACTTAAAATACAGTAATTTTAACTATTTTTCAGACATATAATTTAACACATCCAACTTGTTTTGATAACAAAAACTTTTGAAGGGGTGGCACTTCGCTTCAACACTCTAAGCTTCATGGTCCTAATGAAAACTGAGTTAATTTTACAGACAAATATGGAAAACTCAGGCTATAAATAAACAATTCAGGGGGTGAGCTAACTTTGGCTTAAGCTAATGAAGAATGACATTTAAAGAAAATACTGTTCAGATAAAAAATAAATGCTTATTTCCAAATTTTCCTTGGATTTGAGGCTTGCTATTCCTGTATACTGAAAAGCGTCTGTTGATTTAAACAGTAAAACTTGTTTTCCATCTCTAACAACTAGTCATTTCTCATAGTCTAAGGTAGAATTTTTTCAACTTGTAATTGTTATTTATGAAGTTGTCAGAGGGTGTTAATAAGCACACATTAATAAAACTCCTGTCTGAAACTGAATACTTGGTAGAGTAAAGGTTGAGGACCAGCAAACACATTCGACTGAACTGAGTTAAGAAATATGCCTGAGTTCCTTTCCTCAATTAGGGGTACGGCACACCAAGGCTTAAGGTAGGATTACAACATTTATGCTTCTATGCCAAGACCAACTCCAAGGCAAGACCCAGATTTTTGCTGCAGTATGTCACATTGAGGAGTAGGAACATGCCCAGACTTCACCTGAACGTACTCAAAGGTCAGTGTTTGTTTTTGCTGTTGTTATATTGGTAGCATAAATTTGCTTGATTTCCCCCACATATGCATCCTAATTTCAATCAGGAGTTGTGTGAATGTGTGTGTTTCTGAGCAGTGAAAAAGTTAGAGCGTATGTGTCTGTGAGTCTAGTTAATTATAGCCGTCTTCAAAATATCATTACATTATGAAAATGAGTACAGTCATGCATGGCTAAACTACAGGGATATGGTAAGAGAAATGTGTGTCCTTAGTGATTTCATTGTGTGAACATCTTGGAGTACACTTGTAAAAACGTAGATATCATGGCCTACTGTATACATAAAGACCTGTGTGCCCATCCATCTCTATATACATGTATACATAGGTTCATAGGATGGCTTCTAGAACGATGATGAACAAAAAAGCATGAGATAAATCAAGAACAAGAGAACATTTTACAATCAAGAGAGGCCAAATCCCAATATATATGAGGCTGCTGACTTCACATGACCTATTGATTTTCAGGAAACTTCTTTTAATACATAGGAGAATACTCTAAAATAGTGATGACATATAACACAGTGAATATATTAAAGTAGCAACAGTGGTTTATTATCCTTATCAAGGATCATGCACATAATTTCATGAGCTGACTTTGACATGATGGGCAGGCAGTGCAGGAGGTTTGTTTACACCGGCAGCACCACCAACGCACGATTAATGCTTTTTGCTGTGATGTTAAGATGGCTACAATCACTAGGTTGGAGGCTCAGCTCCATTATAGTCTTACAGATCACTATCAAGTTCAGTCCATGGTTGACCCAAACCTGAGGCCACACATGACTGTATTTGTGCATCCAGCTGTGAGCAGTTTCTACAGTCATGGGCTGATGACCATGAGGTATGGAACTGATGGGAGGGGCTGAGTAGATTTGTAGTGGCCACCATGGTCCCTTTCATCAGCACACTGCAGCACTGGCAAATCTTCCCTAACTCTCCTGGAACGTTCTGAACCAGAGGCCTGAGCAGTGTCAGCACCTAGGCGAGACTCTCCGTGCTCTGTGCTCCTTCGTAATTAAATGCACACCCAGTAATGATTTGCCTGTGTTCAGTGCTTTCCATACTTTTGACTTTTAACAAGTCAGCCATTCCTGATCAAGTACTTTGACAAGGATAAGAATAGATAAGGTACTAACTTTTTGATATTTTTAGAACTGTTAATTCTATTGGACTTTGTGTAGCTGACCTGATTCTTTGACAAGAATATTAAAGTCTGTAGGGGATTTTAAAAAGGTAATGCAACCTTGCCTGGACAGAGGGCACCCAATCACCTGAGGGATAAGTGGGAAGGGAAGAGAAGAGTAACAAGGCAGGACCCAGATAGGCATCAGAGGAGGGAATATTTGATGCAGTTATGTAAGAACTTGGCGAAGGACCATGGGAATGACACCCTGGCTGTTAGTCACTTGTTTTCAGTAGGAGGAGAAATAGGACTAGTGTCTCCTAGGAGTCAGTGCCTCAAACCAAGAAAAAGATATGACATAACTGTTTATGTGAAATCAGTGAACATTATTTGTACCCAAAGGAAAGAACAACAGAATTAAAAATCCCCCAAAATGCTAAGACACAAGAATTATTTATGATTATTGTTTATACTACCTACCTAGATAACATCAATGGCAGAAGGCATTTGAAGTTATGAACATATTCTGCAGTGTGTGTAAATGACCTAGATTTAGTTCCACACCCATGATTTTTTTTATTTAGAAGGCTTTTATGTCCAGCAATGCTTTAAATTATCTTTGATTCAATTTAAAATCTTCAAAACAAAATTGCAGGGTTTTGAACACTTTATACATAAATGTGATTTTGTCACTGGATTTAAAGGAAGTGTACAGACGAAGTCCCCACACGACAAACACACATAAAATTTAAGTGTCTTATTCTGTCTGTGCTTAAATCAGAGCAGCCTGTTACTGCTCTCACAGAGTGATGATTAAAAGTTGTCATAATCATGTGCTGGAGAGTATCCATGAGAGAGAATCTTGCACACTTTCACCAAGTATTTTTTTTTCCCAGTTAAATAAAGTGCATTTCCTAAATTTACATTTTAAACATGAAAGGAATTAACAAAGTGCATACAATGCAGAAGAAACAATAAAGTGTATCACTTACCATCAAAAACTTGATTGACTGATTTATGTAGGTCATTCTACCTGAGGTCCTCATACTGCTGCAGCTAGCTTTAGCATCCTATTTTTTCATGCACAATGACAATTTCATGGTAAGGAAAAGACAACATGGTGACATTGAGCACCAACTTCCAAGCACCTGTCCCATTTCCCTGTTCCCTCCTGTTGCCTCTGAGTTTGATCTTATTTGCTCCTTGGTTTTCATTACAGTTTTACCACATGCTAAGCATACTCACTGTTTTTTAATTTATCTTTTCTGAAATTTGTATGAATAGAAGCACACAATATAAGTAGTTCCTGAACAGCTTCTTAAAGATCGCTTACATGTTAACTGTTCGGTGAGCATCACTGAAGGTCCCTGCCTTCAGTGTATTATCTTCTTTGTGTCGTGTATTTTTTAGATTGCAAATATATATTTGTAAAATTCATGATTGATTTTTAAGTGGACTGTCATAGCCCATAGAACACCCGTTCTTTAAAAATGATTAGGCCTATTTCAATGACCTTTCAATGTGCATAGTTAAAACTTTTCCCCCGTGGAAAAAATGATATGTTCTATAGTTACTGAATATAACAAATGTGTGCGTGTACAAATATATGCATATGATCATAAGATAGTTGTTTAAGTATTGTATATGCTTTCCTTTGCTTGAGAGTAGAAGGCTCCTCATACAGTAGTAAATTTGTCAATATATTTATATAGTTTTGCTTTTTACATTTTGAAATCTTATTATTAAGTATATCTATTGTTAGGTTTGCCCCATCTTCCTGATAAAATCATATTTTAAAAATTCTGTGTGAAATATCCCAATTTCTATCTAGAAACTCACTTTAAACATATAGTGCATTTTTATTGATATTTAAATACCAGATTTCTTTTGAGAGCCTTGACCTTTCATGTTTTTCCTTTGTTTGTAATCTTTCTGTGTAATTTTGTATTATAAGTGCTTCACATAAACATGATATAGCTATTTTCTTTTTTCAAATTCTAGTAGTTTTTAACCTTAGAAAAACAGTACGCCTGTGCTAGCTGTGATCACTGATACGTTTGAATTGACTTATGCATCTTTATCATCTTTATTACTTATATTCTCTGCTTCTATCTAGTTCGTTCTTTTTTTCTTTTTCCTTTTTTCTTTTTCTTTTCTGGACTTAGTTTTTCCTCTAGTAGTTTGAGAATTATATAGTCTTTCTATTTTAGTGGTCACAATGAAAACTTTTGACACACACACACACATTTTAAATGTAGTTATGTTAAAATTCAATCAATACCTTTCCATTGACCCAATGATAGGAGTATTATGTGTTTTAACATGTATATATCTCCCCTTTTTAGCTTACAGCATTTATTTATACCTTGATGTTTACGATGTACTAATAAGGCAGTAAAGTTCTGAACATTGTCTATGCATTTGCACTGTGCATTTTTTGCAACATTTATCATTCCACATTCATCTTCCCATTTTAGAAATGTCTTTTAGTTCACTTGTTTATCTTGGATTCCATTCTTATGCTTTTGCATATTCACATTGAAGTTTGTTGCTTTTATTATTTTTGTCTTAATTTTTAAACGTTTTTTCTCAAAAGATTGTGCGTCTTTATTTCTAGTTTAAGGCTATCATTGGAGCATCTGTCTCACGATAGCCATTGCACCTACTGTTCCCCAGTTCTCCTGTGCTCTCCTGTGGAACTATGGGAGAACCACAGTGGTAGATGAACAGAGCAGGCCGCTCCAGGAGCTGCAGGGCCCCAGTCTCCTCCTCTACAGTGCCCTGGGTGAGTCAGAGCAAGGAACTGAAGTGAATGAATGGCTGACACTGCATTGGACGGAACAGGACTTTAAATCCTGGAAATCAGAATGATTACTAATAGTTCAGAGAGACCAGAGAACTATGGCATCTATTTAAATGTTGGGAAAGGAATTCTAGAATGCTGAGACTCAGCATGGGAAGTATCTCTCCCACGTCACAGAGTCCTTTGGTTCACACTGTTCAAGCAATATTTTTATATTTTTCTCAGATGTCTCTGGACAGCCAAATTGTTTTGTTTCTAAAACATTTGTCCAGAATTTTTTTTATATATAAATGTACTGACAGATTTCAAAAGTGAGTAGTAAAAATTGGGTGCGGTAGACTACACGTTCCTGTAGTCCAGCTACTCAGGAGGCTGAGGTAGGAGGATTACAAGTTCAAGGCCAACCTGGGCAATGTAGGAATTCCTACTTCAAAATAAAAATAAAAAAACTTCTGGGAATGTATCTCAGTAGTAGACTACCCCTGGGGTCAATCTGTAGTACAAAAAAAATTGTGAATAATAAAAATGTTTTTCTATAAATCATAGACAATGGCTGACTTAGAGAGGACTTTAAATGCATGTGGCAACACACATCTAACTTACATATTCTTATTATCTTTTCGAGTATATCTGTATCATGACACTGATTTCAGGAATCAGTTATGAAGGTAGGTGAGGCTACACAAACTTTGAAAAGAGTTACACTTACATATTTTGCTTTAATTCAGAGTTGTATTACACAATGAAGAAGACAATAGCATTATTATTTTTTTCTATAGTTATAAAATTTAAAAAGAATTTAAATTATGTATTTAGGCAGATGGAAGTGACAGTCTAAAAAAATGGGAAAAAAAGAGTGTGAATAACCTCCATTTTTCATAGCTTCTAAATACTGGCTTTGTTGTGGTATAGCTGAGTCAACAGCCTCTGGGTGTCCTCTGGGCTCAAAGATGCTGCTCCCTCATGGCCAACAGTGAGAGATCACAGGTCTGTTCCTCTTTTTTTTTTTTTTTACTGTTATTTTTTTTAATATTTTTTAAATTTTTCTCAAAAGTTGCATTTTAATACATGTTATCAAACGTAACAGAAGAAAAAACAAATTTTCAGAAGCTGTACACACTGTTCACTGAAAACATTTGTTGAGGCAAATAGAAAAAAATTGTTACAATCATAATTTTTCTAACTTTGCACAAAATTATAAGCAGATTACATTCTTCATATTAAACACCTTTATATGCACTTTCAATGAACAGTATATATATATATATATATATATATATATATTTTATCAACCATCTTTGAGGATTGTTTCCTAAGGCATAATTAGCATCTGGAAAAGTGAAGAGGGAGGGAAAATCCCATAATGGTGGAAGGATGGACACTGATCTAAACTGCATGCAGACAAACAAATTTGTAAACTGTTACTTATAGCTTAACTTGTAAAAATCCAAAGAGTCAAAACCTAAATTGCCCCAATATAACTTATGTAGTTTTATATAGGTGGAAATACGTCCATATCATTGTGACACTTTTTAAAAAACTTTGCCAAGAACTTTATGTTATCAATTTCTGGTTTGTTTTGAAGTCAAAGACCTTAAGACTATCCTCAGTACTGCTAGTTTTCTTTGAATATTTGGAAAAAGGATTACAATATTTGTTACTTTCCCTAACTTGTTTTTCAGAAAGTTTTAGACTATTAGTAGCCACATTAAATAGGGACAAATGCATAATGATATTGGTGCATATGTAGTTCATAAAAACAAGTAACTATGGAAATGAAAATCTGAAGTTCTACTTGCACAGAGAAGACAGTGGAGTGGATAAATGGTAGTAGTATGTACTCATTTTGTTTTAGGTTCTGCTGTAAGTAAGCACTTTATATCTACCCCTTGACTCCTACCAATGGCCCTATAGCATAAGAATTGTTTTCAATAATATAGGCCATTAAGTGGAGAAAGAGAAATAAGTTGCTGGTTGGTGGGTGGCAGGGTGGGGATTTGAATCCAGCTGAGACTTAGGGTCTACACTCAAAGAAAACCTGTAATAAACTGCTTTGGGTTGGGCTGGAAAGCTAGCCTATGTTGAAGGGCTCTAGTCCCAGTCATGGTGGAGGTGATAGAGATCCTACCATAACAAATAAACTCCATCCTGCAGTAAGAGATGGTATTCTCCCATTATAAGAGTAGGGACATATTTAGCAAAAGATAGTTAAAAAGTGAATTTGGCTGGTCATGGGAGCAACTTACATGGAAATGGTGGAAGATGAGTTAAAAAGATGCCTTAAAATTCAGTCTTCTCAATGCAGAAAAATACCCTGCCCAAAATACACTGGTCAGAGACTTGTGATTAGTAAAGAAAAGACATTTGAAATAGGTATAAAAAGAAAGACACTTTATTGCTAACCAGTTTTTTGTGATACATAACCATAGCATTTTAAGACATTTTTACGTTGCATGTTATTCTCATACTTGTGTATTTGAATTACCATTTGATGATATTCTTTTCCAATTAATATTACATAGTTTTCTATTTAACTGCACCTCCTTCAAAATTTTTTTTGAGAACTGCTACATAATTTCCGTTTACATTCCTGTGCCTTAAACTGCATAGCCCTTCTTATATTTTTGACATTGGTGTAGTTTCTCAATTTGTACTGTGGAATGCCGTCATAAGCCACTCAGGACAACAATACTTGAAAATTTATGATCATACCTTTTTCCCTTTAAAACCTTGCAATTGTTTTCCTACAGCTATGAAAAGAAAATCCAACATTCTCTCCATGGCCTAAGCAAGGTGACCCCATGGTCTCCAGTCACATTCTTTTTTGCTCAATGGGCAGCAGCCACTGGGCTCCCCATATTCCTCAACTGGATCAAGGGCCAGCCAGTGTCAGCCCTCACCACTCACTGTTTCCATTGCCAGAAGCTCTTCCTCCAGCTGCCTCACGTCTGAGTCTGCTCTGTGTGTGCCAATGCTCTGAGCACTTGCCCGCTGTCCAGTTCAGAGCTCAGCTTTGTGTTCCATTTTAGAAAATCTTACCCTGCTTCACTGTTTTACTCATGAATTTTCTATGTGAGATCAAATAATGTAGATGTTAATTCTATCATGGCAGGAACCTTGTCTTTCTTATTGATTGGTCTATATTCCCAGGAGATTAAACACAAGATTTATCAACAATAGCCAATAAATGGATGATAAATAGATGAATGGAATCCCCCTTAAGAGTTTCCCATTAGTCTTGTGGTGAATGCCCTTCCCCTCTTAAGTGAAGTCTTCTAGGAAGGCTTCTAGAAGACTCTAGGAGAAGAGGCTAGGTTCAAGAGCTTTGTTCTTGCAAACCTGTTATCAATCATTGTGTTCTTGGATTTGGGATCTTAAGTTAGTTTTCCAAGGTCAGTAGTAGTGGTGAGAGGTGTCTAATTCAGGGAGGTTTTGGTGCTTCATGGGATGGCAGTTTCTGATATCACACAGTCATTGGAACTGGGTTTTTCCAGCCTTCTTGAGCTAACTTGGCTGATCATTTTCCTAGGCTGGTCAGGACTCTTCCCTTTTTAAAGTTACAACCAAGTTACCTGTGGGTACTTGGTTGTAACTTTAGAAAGGGAAGTGTGCTTTCTGGTTTCGTGAAAGTTCTAGGAATTTCAAGTTCAATCTGTTAGCTTGTCTTCATCTCTATCCAGCCTCTCCTTCACGCTGAGCCTAAGAAACGTGATTGCTCATCCTTTCTGGCACCATGGCATCCAGTAAGACTGTCAGTCAATAGTACTTCTAAAGTACCTCACTTAGGTTTAGTGGTGAGACCTTAACAGCCCCAAAAACATAGGTAAAATTTCCAGGAACTTCTGGGGCAAACCTCCTAATGGACTTTGTATGTTAAAAACATTTTTCCTTCAGTAACAATTTAAGTGTATAATATTTTTACAAGATAAAAATATAGCAATTAGTGTTCATTGTGAAAGCTGCTAATTTTATACACAAAAACAATCTTTAAGGATTTCAAATGATTAAATAAATAGGGAGATGAACAAATAATAAGAAAAGTCTCGAAAATATGTTAGACATTTGAGTTTAGAAATTTTTGAGGTAAGAGGTGTTTACAAAAATTTAAGTTACAATACATAATAGTCTAATAGAGATTTGGTTATATTGTAATTGCTATTTTTGTAAAATTATTTCATGTAATAAGTTATTATATTAAACTCAAAAAAATTAAAACTTGAATTTTTATTTTCAAATCCCATTTACACTATTAATTATAAAACAAAATGATGTAGTTGTCACATCAGAAGTTAGTAAAGGAAATGCATTTAATATTTGAAAATTGTATAACAGTGAAAAGCTACAAAGTAATAAGATTCACAATAGATCATTTCTAATCTATGTATTTGAGAATTTTTAAAAACTAAAATATATGTAGTAGAAAAACATGTCCTCCCCTGAGCAACTCCACTTTTTCTTTACTATTGATCTCAGCTGAGAGCAAGCATCCACATTGTACTAAAGAAATTCAATATATTGAATTCAAGAAAAGATGAGTTGCTAACTTTTTAGGAAGCTTCTAAAAATTGATTAATGAAATTGTTACAATAAAATCATTTTGAAATTAAATGTTATTTATAATATTTCAAATTTATTGTTGAATCTAAAGGTGATTTTATCGGGATGATTTTGATATTTGAAAAAGGAACATGATCCTGCTGATGGCACCTTGATGTCTTGATGTTTGCCTGTGAAACCCAGAGCAGGGAAGTAGCAGAGATATACAGAACCCACCATAGGCCAGACAGGAGTCAGTCATAACAAATATTAGTTTTGACACACAGTAATTCATTACTTAGTCCTAGTATGAGTGGAATTTGAGTTTTCAGCATAGGTATCTGGCTGAATATCCACAAGTGATGCTGATATCAACAACTAATGAACATTGTCTATTTTTTTCTTTTTGATTTCTCCCTATGAAATAGTATGTGCAAATATCTTGAAGATGATGTAAGGCCTCATCTTTATTATGGACTATTTTGTGACTCTGGTCTTATATTGCAGTACTCTTTCTACCATAGTGAATAGTTTATGCTACCTTTAGTGTGTAGTTGGGTGCATTGGTGCACAACTGTAATCCTAGACTCAGGAGACTAAGGTAGGAAGATCATAAGTTTGAGACGAGCCTGGGCAACTTAGCAAGACTCTGTCTTAAAAGAATAAAAAGGGCTGAGTTATAACTCAGAGGTAAAGCATCTCAAAGATCGATCCCCAGGAGCAGGGGCAAAAAATGTCCACCATTAATTGTCTTACTAGCAGAAGGCAGTTCTGTCCAGGAGGTAACCATTCTGCATAGAATGGTGAGCTTCACAGTAAAGGCCCTGACTGACTAGACCAGGGATGAACAGTGGATCTTGAATAGTACAGCCTTACTGGACATAAGTGACAACTTTGTCCCAATCAAATAGTGACAGATATGTTTAACAGTCCAAAATGGATATGTGAGCTGGTTCTTACCTGTTGATAGCCCTAGTTTTCAAATCTCAATTAGCCAACCACCCACAAGGGCTCAATTCCCTGTTTTAGAATCTTCATTTTCTGTTTAATATGAAACACAGGAAAACAGAGATAAGGATACAAATGAACATTGGTCCCTTTCACTGACTGTAAACATCATCTTTGTGTCTGAAAGGCAAGGATCTGTATCTCAGCCAGTCATCTCCCTAGGATCCAAAACCCTTGACCACTTTCCCCCTTCTGTCCACTCAGAGTTAAGAAAACAAAGAAGATAAAAGCTATGCTTTATAGCAAAAAGTAAAGGGAAGAAAAATAATACCAAAAGGAAGAAAGCTTCTTTACTATGCAAGTGGGACTGATGGGCAGGTATTTAGAGAGGCGAGTAAAGGGTATGTGCAAGGGCTGTCTTGGAAAGAGAGGACTGGGAAAACGTTAAGTCAGGGTGAGCATAGAGAGAAGTGTAGGACAATCCCATGAGCACAAACACAATTGCTTAAGTTAAGATGAATGTGTATATTTTATATGTGCCCGAGGTTGATATGCAGCAATGTTGTAGAAAAAAAGTAGGTCAGCAACAAACTGAAAAAATGGAACATGAAAAAGCACCAAGAGCCCACACCTGCTGTGGATAATATACTATAAGAATTGAGTAACTACTTTGAGGAGGAGCTCAATGTAAATTCTCACACAAAATATATTATCATAGAAAGAAAGAAAAGAAATTGTGTAAAATGTTTTGGTGTGTAACCTAGAAATCACCCACAAGTTCCTGCACATGGAATAAGACAGTTGTGATAAAGTCTGTGGTGCCATGCTAGGATGCCAATATTTAAAGTGGAACCTTGGAAAAATGTATTTGTTTTGTTTTGTTTTGTTTTTTGATGATGGACTAAGAGTTGGCTCAGGGCCAGACATTTCTTCTCCAGTTTTTATTTATTCAGACTAAAGGAGAAGTTCAATATGCAGGTGAGGACTTGAAATGGACGTGAAGCCGGGCATGGTGGCACATGCCTTTAATCCCAGCAGATCGGGAGGCTGAGGCAGGAGCATCACAAGTTCAAAACCATCCGCAGCAACCTAGCAAAGCACTTAGCCACTCAGCGAGACCTTGTCTCTAAATAAAATATTTTTTAAAAGGGCTGGGGATGTTGCTCAGTGGTTAAGCACCCCTGAGTTCAATTCTCAGTATCAGAAAAAAAAAGAGAGAGAGAGAGAATGAAATGGATAGTGAGCACAGTACCTTCTGATGAAGAAAATTTTAGATTTAGGCACCTTGTTATTCATCAAAAGTTCACATTAAACATTTAGTAGTTAAGAAACATTTTACAGAAGCTTGCCTGGAATACAGAATGGGGACTTGAGGTTGAAGTCACTCAGGTGTTTGAAGAGACAGAAGTTACGCTAATAGAGTCATTTGGATGGGACAAGATATGTACCTTTTTCAGTATTTTGCCCAGGGCCACCGAGGCCCTGTCATTCAAAATCACTGTTTCTATCATTTTGCTATTTGTGGTACATTACAGAACCCTGATTTATACCAGCAGGTAGGTTTAGAATATTATTCTTGACAATTCATTTTAAATCTGTAAAATAAATAAATAAAATTTATCTTCTTGTCATCTATCCCAAACACCAAACATAAATATGTAACATTATTTATTTCAAAATGAAATTTGCCTTTTCTTGATTATTATTCAAGAATACACATCGTCTTTTGTTAACAGTAATTTCATTCAATTTCCAGGCCCTGTCTTTCATTTTGGAGGAATAAAATTCTGTATTTTATGTCTATATATACTCTCCAACGGGGCAATTCAAAAATAAAAGTGCATCCTTAACATTAAATTTCTTTGCTCTTGGCTTGCTCCAGAATTTTCCCCTCATTTCAATGTAGCTTTTGTATGGGCATGTGCAATAAAAACGCTAATAAACTTAATAAATGGTTCAATTGCATGAGTGCCCGTGTTTGCTACCTTCATCTCATTATCCATTTCCTCAGACATTGTCCATTACCTCGTTGTGGTCACAGAACCCTATTGTAAGTCTAATAAATAGTGCAATAAAAGTAAATAATCTGAGAAAATATTACAGTGCAAACTGAAAATAGTTTTGTTGTAAATTTATGCATGTTTTTATCCACTACACTGAGCACAAGTATGCTGCCATTCCACTGTTCTCTTTATGTCTCCCCCAGGAATATGACCAAAATCCTTATTTCTTATGAGCTTCATTCAGATATATATTAGAGTGGCTCAATGCCAGAAGTTATTTTCTCGATAGAATTACTGAAAATTGTTTCAGACAATGTGTGTGTGCATGGCTTCAGAGATGACCTTCTAAATCTGCCCACATGCTCACAATGAAATAGAAAATTAGGATTTTTTTCTTCAAGTAAAGCCGGCATGAAATGCTTTTATCTCCTGATATCCTCAGATATGGACAAAAAGCATTAAAACCTCTGAACACTAAACGCATTTCCAAACCGATCTGTACCTGTAAACTCTGAATTTGTGAATAGTTAGAAAGGCCAGAATTTTAAATGATGTTTAGTACTAAATTGAACATCAGAATGGCATGCTGTGAAGCATGGACTCAATTGCTCAGTCTTATTGATTTAAGAATACTTTAGATCATTTCGCTAAATATGATTTTAAAACAATACGTGCCATTCCATCAGTAGATGCAAACCCCTTTGTCAGGGGATCCATCGGCAGTTGATTAGAAGTATATATGCACTGATACACCCTTGGCGGTTCAGAGCTGTCAGTTAGACAAAGGTTTCACAAAATGTTTACAAGGCCTGAGAAACACAGAAATGAGGGGGTTTGAGGAGGCTCTAATTAACTCTTGGTTTGCTTCTTTTTATCTTTATTCCCAAATAACACACTAAAGCAGCAAAGCTACCTGATAAAAATCTTGCCTAAATCTTGCCTGGTTCTTCTACTAACCAGTAGAATGTGTGCATACTATACATTCTTTGCATATGTGCACATAGATACAATTTTTAGTTTGCTCATGTGAAGAACAGGATTGTCCCCTTAGCAATGTATTTCATTCTTTGAACTAAAAACATGACAATGTAGAGCCAGGTAACCTCTGAGAACCATACAAAAATGAAGACCGTGCCGGGGAGCTTATGCATAATGAAAAGAGTAAAATTTCAAACAGGTGGCCTATACAAAATTTGTATATGAACTTAGGTTTTGTTTTTATCACTAATCTGAATTAATGGCAAACTCAAAATTTGAAAAACAGCATTTCTCCAAAATTTGTTTTTAGGTATTCCAAACACTTTATTCATAAAACAATTTGCCTTTTAATGAATGCTTGCTGTATGCTAGACTAGGCTGGTCCCTGCACGTAGTTACTCTTTGAGTGTCCTTACAACCCTACAGAGCGAACATCTTCAGCTGTATTTTTCAAAAGAGGATCTTCAGATGAGGATCTTTATGGTAAGAAAAACTGAACCACTTGAGCAACCTCATAAATGGAGCAGTTGATAGACGGGAGGTGAAACCAGGCTATTTGGGTCCCAAGCCCGTGTGTGGGTACCACCACATCTTGTACTTCCTGAGGTCTTTCCAGTCCATCTGTCTTTTACTTCTTGAGTAAATGCTCTTACTTGAGTAGTTTATTGGCCACTATTTTCTGCCCTGCTTGGCTGCTTTATCCCTCCCAGGGTTGTTTTCCTGTTTGAGTCCCCCTTCCGTTCTCCACTTAGAACACAGCCCTAATGAGAACTATGGCTTCACTACATCAATTTTAAGATGTAAATGGCATCCTTATAAATGTGCATAAATACTTTTGATTTTCAAAAGAGTGCAAACCAATGGAACATTGTTAATAGTTCATTAGCAAACTGCAATGCACCATTATTTTTAGAACAGCATCTAACCTGAGAACAATATTTTTCGATAAATTACCTATCAGAATTTTATTTAATGACCCTAAAACAAATTCTGTAACCTATGATTTCTCCAGAATATTTAGAAAATTTGTACTCTATACTATTAAACATCCAAACTAACTCAGACACATAATAATTGTCATGTATAAATCAATTATTTTATTTTAGTATTTTGCTGGTGAATACATATTTTGCATCTAAATCATTTTATTTCCTATAAATATATGCAGTCCTAGGTTAACAATAAACATTTCACTTGATTTCTATTATTTTAATTATAACAAATAAGCATAATGGTATAATAGACATTTAGTGTTGAAACTACACATAAAATTGTTTTATCTCTATAATGATGCTTCATTGGGCAAAGATCATCATTGAGAACAGTGATATTCAGTATACTATACTTTGGGTAGAGAAGATATGAAATATTTAACTGCCCATAATTGCTGTTACGTAAGGAGTAAAGGAGGAATTAGAAACTGATATCCTAAACATGCCCTTCCCTATTTTGTATTCATAATATTCCACCCATTTTCAAACTAAACCTCCAATCACCAAGCCTGGTATTTTGAATATAGGAGGCCCTTGACGGATGCTTGTTGGAATGAAATAATCCTCATGCACCTGGAACAGCTTCTGGAAGAATGTTTTCAAAATTCTGTCCCTGCAGAGTGACCTCCACATAGTGAGTTCCGTAATATTGGATGCATCTGTGGTATGTCCTATACCCTCTTGCCTTTATGGAGACATTTGCAGTGTTAGGTTTCTGTTGTTGTTTTTTTGGCATCTGATAACTCCAACAATAAACAAATCCCTTCATCTTTACTCATTTATTTCCTAAGCATAATTGACCGAAGAATCTCTAAAAGTCTCCAGATATTAAAGTTTATTAGAAGTCACATTCCCAATAATGATAGAGAACTATTGTCCCAGAAGTCAGCTTCTCCCTGAAAAAAAAGTCTTTGTTAATTTATTTACTTACATTTGTCCCTTTCAAGATCTGGATTTCAATCTATAGCTTACATTAGTGTTTTTGTTGGTGGTGGTTTACAATGCTAGTATAGAATGCTACTAAAGAATAAGTAGAAAGTAAATGTGATTTGGAAATGCCCCAGTTTTAAAAACATTATTATTAATATTATTATTTTGTAAATATTATTATTAATATTATTATTATGACATCTTCTTTAATAAATGTCAGTGTTTATGGTGAAAGTAAAAATAACATGAACATATCTGTAATTTCTAAGTCTTAAAATGTAATTCAAAATGACATCTACTCACAGAATTTTCTTTTTCTTACTTTATTATGAATTTTTTTCTTTTTACATTATCAAAACCCATTATTGCTAAAGTAATTTAAGATTCATTGCTTCATACTGTAATTTGTTCTTAACATAAAAGCCAGCTAAGAAACTGGGAGCTACGTTAATTTTAATAATGGTAATAAATGTTCCTGCCATACACTAAAAACATATGCATCACCAGTATGTATGTAACCAAGAAACAAATGAAGGATTCTCAGTACATGGGTTTGGAATCAGGGACCTGAGTTTGAATCATAGTTTCGCCACAAAACTGTACTGGTTAGTTACTTAATTTCACCAAATCTCATTTTGTAAATCTTTAAAATGGTTGGAAACTCAGATATATGATGAGGCTACCTTATCTTCTGAGATGAAAAACATGAGATCAATATATTTATCACCTATAGAAAGAGTAATGCCCACCCCAAGATTTTTATATATCTATTATGGGTTGAATTGTATACACCCAAAGTGTATGTATGCTGAAAGCCAGATTTACAGTACCTCTAATGTGTTCATATTTGGAGGTAGAATTTTTTAAATGAGGTCATTAGGATGGGCCCTTACTCAATATGTCTCATGTCCTCATAAGGAGGGGACCATGTGGACACAGACACAGATACATAAAGAAATTGTTTTTTTGTACTGGGGATTGAACTCAGGGGCACTCAACCACTGAGCCACATCCCCATCCCTATTTTGTGTTTTATTTAGAGACAGGGTCTCACTGAGTTGCTTAGCGCCTTCCTGTTGCTGAGGCTGGCTTTGAACTCGCAATTCTCCTGTCTCAGCCTCCTTAAGTGCTAAGATTACAGGCATGTACCACCGTGTCCAGCTAAAAAGAAACATTATTTTAAAACACAAGGAAGAAAGCCCTGTGCAGTCCAGGCAGAGAGGCCTGGATCATATCCTTGCCTCACCCTCAACAGCCCCAAGAAGAGATGACCTCGGGCTTCCACAGGTACATCACTGCAGGACAGTCAGACTCTGTTGCTGAGGTCACCATTGTTGCATGTGTTTCCATCAGCCATGCAGAACCACTACAGTCCCTGAGATTTCATGTACAGTTGGTTCTGGCTCCAGTGCCCTTATTCCAATATACTCTATCATCTGTTTCCATGAAGATGTCACATGGGACCTGAAGAGAGATGATCTGTTCTCCATTTCCTGCTTTGTGTTCACCTGTAAGGGAAAACAGCTCCCAACCCTTGGAGTTCCTAAAAGCCCCTCACCCAGTGTCTGAGGTGACTCTGTGGCTGGACACTGCAGTAGCACTAACAGCAGAGCTGGGCATCCTTCATCCCTGCTGCAAGTCTTTCCTGTGCTGCCCACGAGGCTCCTCACCTGCAACATTGCCTTACAGGTTCCAGATTCCTGCTCCTGGGGACATTGGGTCTTTTGTCCCCCAGATCTGCCTCTCAGAATATAGTCTTTCTGCTTTTTATCCTCTGAAGTTATTTCTCTTTTTATCCTCCTAAGAAACTGCATTCTCTGCATTTTATTACGTAGAAAATTTGACATTCCATTTGGGCCTGGCTTTGCGTTAATAAAATCTAAGGGTTTCACACATAGCTGTCAGGGGTCCTGGCTAAAACTTAGAAATGTCAGCCTTACTTTTCTTCTTCCTTCATCTGTCTTCAAAGGCAGGGAAGAGGTGGGGAGGGGGAGACATGTATCTTTCTACTATTTTGTATCTTAGTGTCATATTTTTATGTCTGAATAACTATGTATCTTTTCTCCTATTATCAAAGGCCTTTTGTCGGGACAGAAGATAAAATGTGTGTCTCAGCGGCTGACAGAGAAAGGGTGGATAACATGTTTGATGAGTAAGTAAATCAACAATTAGCGAAATGATTAGCTGATATGCATGAGTTAGTATCTTTATCATAAAAATGGATCATTGTGGGAGGATGAGTAGATCTACTAGGGAAAAACCACAGCGAAAGGATAACAATGACCTTGCAGAAGGCAAAGCAGAGATGTCAAGAACACATGAGCAGGTTGATTGTGAAGTGTGTAAATGTGCAATGGTTGTATCCATCTGCACAGGTGATACAGGTCTCATGTATGAACCAGCCAGAGTTGTTCAGCTGCACCCTTAGTATTCTCTGCTGAGCAAACACCTTCACTTTTTTTCTGTATGGCTGGTGGAGGATTTCCCACATTTCCAAGCTCCTCTACTTGGCTTCACAGTACTTCAACTCACCTCTTTCCTTTGCATTTGTCTGTAAGACATAAAGAGGACCCAGCTGAACCTTCCACACGTTGCTTGGAGATCTCCTTGGTTACGTATTTAATTTCATCTCACTCCAGTTCTGACTTCATGGAACACTTAGAATACAACTCAGTCAGCCTTCACCATTCCACATCAAGGACCAGCTTCCTCCCAGGTTCCAGGAACCAGCTCCTCACCTCAGAGACATCACCAAAATGGCACTAAATGTTCATATTTCTACCAAGAACCTCCAGGTTTTCATGGCAATCTTGGCTTCTTGCAGCATGAACCTCAGGACACTTCTGCACCTACCTAACATCTAGGCCCAAAGTATTGCACCCAACTCCACTCCAGGTAATCATTACTACAGCAAGCCCTAGTGCCTGGCCATCCACAAAATAACCTCTTAATACAGAATTTTGACAAGGAAAGTCCAATGAAAAGTTTTCCTTCAGAAGCAATACTACTTCAAAATTCCAGACATTTCATTTAAAGAGTTCGAAAAGCTATCTATGAAGTACCATAGTATGTAACATAGCATCTGAGTTCACCAAAGTGCATGTATTAAATATATGTTTAGCCTCCTCAACATGAGCCTTTTTAGAAAAAAGCTTTAAAATCACTCCATAACAGATTCTAAATCTATAGTCTAGATCAGTAAGATGCAGTCATCCACCCATGCCCCAGTATAACCAGTAAACACAGACAGAAAAATAGATAAAGTGAAATAGTTAATACATTTATATTTTATAAATAAATAAAGCTAATTTGGTAAAAATTTCCAAGCATCCTTTGTTGGAACAAATTGACCCCCTTTCATTTTTCTAATTTTCTAATAGCCCTTCTATTTTTCTAATTTTTATTTAAAAACTTTTTCTAATAAAATTATGAGGAACATTGAGATTTTAATTTATTTTAATATCTTCACCTATCAAATATTCAACAGTATTCTTTTGGGAGGGGGTGCTTTGATAGAACCAAGGTCCTTGGGCATGATAGGCAGGTAATCTATATATCCCCAGCCTGAAATATTCAATTTTTAAGTAAAAATTACATTTTTAGTTGAAGCTGTGAGAACTATTACCAAAAAAGGATACCAAAGGTTTTCCACAGGCTTTATATACTAGTCTACAGAGTTAAGTGTGTTCTAAAAAACTGCAAAGAGTGATTATCTTACTAGGAACCATTCTGTTGCAGATGCACCAGCATACAGTAGAATCTTGCAGGTCTCTACTCTTCCAGATTTCACTCCTCCTCCTTTGACATATTCTGCTCATTTAGACCTTGTAGGCTGCAGTCAGTTCTACCACACTGCAGACATTAGGCTTTAATAAGATCATGGAGACCTGCCTTTCTCTTATCCTCAACCTGGAAATCCTTAGTGCAACCCATGTACTCTACTGCTTGGGTTCTGTAGGGAAATTAATCAATAGTATACATAATTAGAAGAGAGACTTAATTAGGTTGCCTCCACAATCAGAGGCTGGAAAGCCCCACAATGGCCATTTGCTGACTGAGGACCCACAGAAACCCAGTTCAAGAGGTCTAAGCTCTGCTTCTGAGAGATGTGATGCAGCCTTGGTCTAGTCCAAGGTTGAAGGTCTGAAAGCCCCCTGGAGAGCCCTGGTCCAGAGGCTGAAGAACATGGAGTCTGATGTGCAGGGCACCAGCTGCAGGAGTCCCCTGCTCACGAAGGGAGGCTTGATGGGAGGATCACTTGCCTTCTGCTCCTCCCTCTGGGCCCCAGCCCATGACCTCCAACTTGAGATCATTTTGATATTAAGTCCACTTACGAGATGCTGCTTCTCGGGCCTCTTACGTCGTGTCAATCCATGAGCACTTAGTGCCTAAATATACCCTGCATTCAAATGAGGTGCTGATGCAGATTTTCTACCATTTAGTTTTTACTTCAACTTAGAGATACAGGGGCTACTGGAGTCCCCTTTAATAGGCAAGGAGGCTGAGGCTTAGTGAGTGAATTGCTTCTCCTTATTTAACCTGAGATCAAACTGTAATGAAGTCACTGAGTCAAGACTCAAACTCCACAGTACCCCTCCAGAGCCCTTTCACTTTCTGCTACATGACAACGATTGTCCTATCCCATGTCTCCTTAGTGAGTCCACATAGGTTCCTGTGTGGGAAACTCTGTATAGAGGTGTAATATTTGACATTTGTATTTAGACTGTGGTGAAAGGATGGAACTTCAACAATTAATCAAGCTTACTAGGACTCAGGATCATATCAACAGCTGGACCTGGATGCAGTGAGGCCACACATTCACGACATGTAGGCCAGCATTAAGATGTCTCCTCCCAAAGAAGAAAGGTCCAGCTAATCTCAAGCCAGAGGTAGATAGGTTGGCCCTGCCTTACTCAAGGGAGATTGTGGATCCAGCCGAGGGGCACACAGTCGCTCTTCTGTCTGTCCCTTCTGTAGTTTCTCTAATTCGTTCAGTTTGCTGTTCCAGCTGATTCTGGGACATGGCTTCTGAAAACTTTGAGGCTCAACACAAGGTCAGGAATGGATGGTAAGCTGGGTGCACTGGAGCACGTCTATAATCTCAGTGGCTCAGAAGGCTGAGGCAGGAGGATCATGTGTTCAAAGCCAGCCTCAGCAACTTAGCAAGGCTCTAAGCAACTTCACAAGACCTAGTTGCAATATTAAAAAATAATAAATAAAAACGGGCTGAGGGTGTGGCTCAGTGGTTAAATGTCCCAGGGTTCAATCTCTGGTACCAAAATAAAAAAGAATAGTTGGTAAGAGAACTAAGCAGAGGGATGTAGAATCAGTGCAGAGCATAAGAGAGGCCAAAGGACAAGATGGGGTGAGGAAAACGACCAGTATCCCCGTGGGAACTATGAGGAACTGAGTGAAACAAGGCAGGGGAGGGGCGAGGAATGTGTGTGTGAGAGCAACCCAGGGAGGAGGCTGCAACGGAGCCCCAGGGCTGTGCCAGGGAAAAGCAGGCAATTGAGTGGGATCCTGTAGGACGCCAGGCCTGGGTGAGGTGCGTCCATCAACGGCTACTGGCTCACCAGCTCATAGTCATGCTGGCTTAAGAATACGGAAGCCCTGAGCCTCTCCCCTACTCCTTTCTCTTTACTGGTTGCCAATTGTCTGAGTAAAGATGTGATTCTTGGTTGTATGAGGCGCCACCATTTTCTTCTCTTCCATGAGGCACTTAGAGCCCTGCCTGGCTCTTGGCCAGCAAGCCAGTGGCCCCTTCCCTGGAGCCCTTCTGTCCAGAGTCGTTCTACTGGTGCCTCCCCAAATCACAAACTCCCTGGACATGCCACCTGCCAATTACCACCTGCCAATGCCTCCTGTATATTGCTCTTATCAGCTCTTCTCATGAGGAGACATGTGCTTTTGAATTATTTTAAACTCAAATTAACTCTATGTTCTAGGAGAGTCGTCCCCTCTGGCCCAAAGTTTTGATTCCTGAAGTCTCAATTACGTGAGGTCCGCCACTGTCTCCTGGCTGGGTCAGCACGAGTTCCAGGTAGCCCAATCCTGTGTCTAGTGCCTGTCCATCCACTTCACTTCTTCTCCTTGGTTGGTACTGTGTCGGCTCATTCCATCCCAGGAAGAAGGTGTGTATAGCACAGCGGTGCATTTTGAGGGAGACTGCATTCCCCTAACTTTCATTACTATCTATTGCTATGCTTGTTTTGTTTCATAGTCAGTTATTGCTGATCTCTTATCATGTCTAAATTTAAGTTAAACTTTATCATCGGTATGTATGAATATTAAAAAAAAAAAAGCAAGTCTGTGTTGGGTTTGGTGCCGTATGTGGATTCAAGCATCTGCTATGGGTCTTAGCATGCAATATTGTCATGCAATATGTTCATATAATGCATTCCATGTTCCACAAATCACAATACTAAGTAAGCATATACGGAAAGTTTGTTTTTCATCTCTGGTGCATTTTATTGCAAAATCTACAGCCGTCTCGTTCTAGGTTCAAAGAGACAGAGGAAGAAGTGGGCTGGCATTGTAGCTCAGTGGTAGAGCGCTTGCCTCGCATGCGTGAGGCCCTGGGTTCGATCCTCAGCACCACATACAAAGCAATAAAATAAAGACATTTATTTTATTAGACATTGTGTCCATCAACAACTAATTTAAAAAAAAAAAGAGAGAGACACAGAGGAAGAAAGAGGAATTGTAGTGTGGACTAGCCCTGTGAAAGTAGCTCAAAAGAGGTGGAGCTCAAACCCCCAATCCCTGTCTCACACCACCCTTCACATCTGTGTACACCAAAGAGCATGTACAGATCTTACATCCTTTGCAGGAATCACTGAGCTCTTCCATCCCCACTGGCCTTTCTAACCAAGCTCTCCTAGGAAATTGGCTGACCCAAGAGCTGCTTTGATATGTGCTTCCCACCCTCATAGGCACCAGGAACAATTTCTCCCACTTTTCTTCATCTAATAACTTTTTGTGGACCCACCTGTGGAAAAAGAGACCCATAATGTAAAAGTTAACCGATTCAATAAGTGAATGAAACACATTGGCAGATTAAAAACACAGTGGGACCCTGTTTTGTTGCAGTTCCTTATAATAAATATGTTAGTGTTGTGTAGTTTAAAACTCAACAGCTCGATGCACTGTAATGCATTTACGTACACACCATTGTCTTTGTAAACCTACGTGGGTTTAGAAACTGCAGAAGCTGTTAGAATGCAAAATGTCAATAAAGAAGCATAATTAATCTTTAATTATGTAAAGCATAAGATTTTTGTTTTTAACTCTATAAGAAAAAATTGGATTTAAATCAGTTTAACATTTTTTGAGCAGTGGAATTCCTCTGTTTTTCTCTCTCTCAAAAGTTTGCACAGTGCCCTCATATAAATAGAAGCCGTGAACCTGGCTGGTACCTATGTTCTTGTTATTTTTTTAAATTCTGAACTCTTCCAGGTCAGTGAGACCCCACAGTGAAGCCCAAGGACAATGAGAAACACAATTTGGAAACGATCATTTGATAATTTCTGAAGTTCTTTCTTACTCTCCACAGCTTTGAGTCAACGAACCCGAGTTTCATCAAAACTAAACACTCAACATATTTTATCACTTGATCTGTAATTTTAGTGCTTTATGTCATTGTTCTAAATAGTTAAAATCATTTTGTTATTGAATCATCACTGGTAAGCATGTAAATGGTAAATCTATTTTTCTTAGTACCTCCACACCCATATACATCTACCCGTTGGGCCTGAATCATGACATTCTACATCAAATCACCCAGTGGCAGCTTCCACAGTTGACAACATTTCTGAAGGAGAGAAAATTACATTCTATAACATGTCTTAGAGCTTCATCCCATACCCATGGAAAATTCTTGGCCATACACGAGCTGGGAAAAATATAGCCTCACTAAAATATTATAAATATAATGCATTTCCTCCTATATAACTAATTTGGGCCTTCATCTGTAAAGCTTGCCTATAATGGTGCATTTATCAAAGTGGCCGGGTGTATTCATTCATTTTAATAGCTATTTGTATTCGACTTTCATCATCCAAAACACAGCACAACACGTCTGTGAAACAGAGTTATATGTTGCACGCATAGACCCACACAGTATGTGAAATCATCAGACTTTGAAGCTCATGGGGTTAGTATTAGAAACTTAAGGAGAAATGTGTTTGGAGCTTTACCAAGCCAATAACTTTCAAAATGTGACTTTACGCATTTGTTAAAGTCATAATGTGGGCAGATATGCACATCCTTAAAACATAGCGATGTTTTGTATTTGCTAGATGTACAGGGAGATCAAAGACTTTGTCATAAACCCTCCCAGGACTGTTTGAAGCCCCTCTTTGAGGTAGAGGTCTGGCTTTTCTTTTCTTTTCTTTTTAAGAGCATAAAAATCACATGCAAAAACAATGACCTATATTAATAGCATATTTAGAATCTTAACCAGTGCTTCCTAACATTAAATTCTACATTTAAGTCTTTGATATAAACCATGTTTAAAATATTGAAACAATTGTCTTACTTTATGAACGCAGCCTGCCAACATTTATTGCACACCTACCTAGTGCAGAATATTGCAGTAGGTACAAAGCCTGCCAGAATGTTAAATTTGCAACTCATTTTCCAGAATGCTCTGGCAAAATCTTCATTTTTTTTCCTTCTCAAATTGTATAATATAATTGATAAAAATCTTTATGTTTATTATGTATCTCAAAATATATCAAACAAAACTGAGTTGAGAGTTACATCTGATTATCTACAGGTTCTTGATTAGATGACTATGTGGTGTAATGAAAAGAGTTCCAGTTTGCAGTTGACTGACAATCTCATGACCAAATGTTTAACACACAGAATATAGGTCTGTGTTAGTCAGATTTATATTGCTGTGACCCAAACATTTGATGAGAAAATTTAGAGGAGGAAAAGTTTCCTTTGGCTCCTGGTTGCAGAGGTTCAGTCTATGGTTGGCTGACTCTTTTGATCTGGGTTTAAGATGATGCAAAATGTCATGGTGGAAGTAAATAGTGGAGGAAAGCTGCTCAAGTTATAGCAGCCAGGAAGGAGGGAGGGAAAGAGCGGAAGGGGGAAGGCACGGATAGAATTTGAGGCTACACTCCAAGTGACCACATGACCTACTTCCTGAAACGAAGTTCCACCTCCCAACAGTCCATTCAGCTGTCAGTGATTTAATCAATTGCTGTGAGAATCCATGATGAGATCATAGCAATAATAATTGCCTAAAACTCACCTGTGAGCATTGCTTCCAACACATGAACTTTTGGGGACGTCCCAAATCCAAAACATAATGAAGTCTTTTGTTCAAGACAGACACTTTAAAGTTCTGATATTTCAGCATCGTTTTTATCTGATGTATTCCAAAATAATGTTTTATTCCCAACGAATTTGTATTTAAGAAGGAAGCAGTTAATGATTTAGATTCATAGAAACAAAGAGAACCCATTACAGAAACCATATATTTGAAAATAATTACCAAGGTAAAGTGCTAGTCAATGACACATCTCTCCAGGCAATAGTTGGCCAACCATAATATCGTAGTAGGTGTTGAGAGCTTGTATTATAGGTCTGTGCCAACACTAAATGCATATTTCCATAAGACATTCTTTGGAAATAGGGTTACAAGAATTTCTTACATTTTGCATCATTTTTTTCTGATTCATTATGTTCTGAATGGAAAAAGAAAATACAGGTATGGAAGTACTTATATAAACAAAAGTTAGATTCTTGCATGTCACTCTTGCTCTCCTGCCATGAAGGGAGGTAGGAACAAAGGGCAGGAAGAGGGCCCTTGCTTACTGAGAAGCATGATAAAAACTAGCAGGCACACAGCAAGTAGAACTTTTCTTCCGTTTTTCTTCCCTTCTTTCCTTCCTTTTCTCCCTCCCTTCTTTCCCCCTACCCCTCACGCTCTCTTTATCTCAAGACCACTTACGATTTCTGTTAGATTTTCCTTCTTCTCCAAAAATGCAGTTACACACAGGAAGACTGGACTTTATTTTATATAAATATTTGTGACAATCCAATGATCACTTCTCAATTCTTCTCATTGACCAGAATTTACTTTTTTAAAAGAGTTTTGCACTTTTGCTGAATCCCTGCTCACTTGATAGACCCTCACATTTCACTCTTATTGTTTTCCATTCGTTTCTTTTTCTTTCTTTTTCTAATAAAAGAATTGGGGTTTGTGTTTAGCTCCCACTTAAACAGAATCATCTTCTTTTAGAAGTGTAAAGACAGGATGGAGGAGGTGAGGAGACTGAAATGAGACATTTAGGGAAAGAAGTTTCATTCCCAAATCGGAAACCTCAGACCAGTAGTAACTAATGGCATTTTGCCCAAGAAGGAAGAAAATTCAGGTCAATGTGAATAGTTAGGAAGTGTTCATTGAATTGTCACAAATATTTATATAAAATATAGCACAGTCTTCCTGTATTTAATTGCATTTTTTGGAGTAAAAGAAAATCTAACAGAAGTCATAAGCAATTGTTGAAATGTTCCACAGTAGAGTGTATGCCCTGGTGGAGGAATGAAAGTTATATTATGTGCTACCTTTTCATCTGCTGCATGTCTTTGCCAGCTGCAGAGACATGTCAGATGCCATTATTCTGCAACTTTTACCCTCTTTCTCAATGGCTAACCTCTTGTTGACAGTAATCAGAACTTGATGGAGGGGCTTGTGCAGGTGTTATGTGATAGTTGGTGCTAGTGTGATATAGTATGTGACAGTTTTAGTATTACATCCTGTAGGATGATACATCATCAAATAATATTTCAGATAATCCTCAGTCTTTCAGCAGAAATGTAATTGTTACTCATCTAATAATATTTCCAGATGGCACCGTGGGTGAGGTATGAGCTAAAAATATAAAACTAGGTTAAGACAATGAGTCCAGAGCAAAATGTAAGTCTAGCAAATGAGTAGAGATCATAGGACAGTGCAAAGCTTTTTCAGAACCAGTGTCCCTTAGAATTGGCCACTGTGGAGAAATAAGCAAGAAGAAACTAATTTAATGTCATGGAATAACTATTTGATCAGATGGAGTAATGGGAAATGCTAGTCCCATAAGATTTGTTCCTAAAGGGCAAGAGTTGTAGGGAGAGTAAATACATTTTTCCCTTTGTGAATTTCAGGATGGGTTATCCAATTATTAGAAACAGCAGCCTTGCAAGACAACAGCTAATGATTGACATCTGCATATTATAATATGCTTTTCTATTGTTTTCCACAAGTTTTGATTCGTCCAAGAGTAAAACTCAATGGATTTATTATCAAAATTCCCCTGTTTGTCATAGAAACACCTACTTCCACTAACACTTTTTTTTCCTCTCCACTAGAGTATTCCTTATGTGTTGACAAATTTGCTAACTCTTACAAAGTTTCAGTGTATTTACTGTGCTAGAGGGCACAGCTTTTTAAAAGATAAAGCCTCTCAGTAACTATAGTGCTTTCTAGGACGATCAAGCATAATGACACCTACAAGATACATTTTTCAAACTTATAAGCAGATATTTAATGAGTAAACATTCTAGGATCCTGACATGCTAAAATTTTAATCAGTAAAGGGAGATTTTCGTATTTGGAGGATAAAGCAAAGAAACATATCCCAACTATTTTGTAATCTCCACAAACAAAATTAATACAAAAGTTCTCATGAAATATCACTGATTTTTATGATACATGCCTTCAAAGTTCTTGTTCCTAAAAACCTGGAAGAATGTATATTGTCTTACATGTTAGACACGTTCCATTTACTATTGTTTTTTAGTTTGTTTATCTCTCAATTGAATGAAATAGGATAACCGAAAGTCTCAGATATTTAATTTTAATAATCTCTCATAAAAACAAATATGAGTGAATATTTAGGTTAGTGGAATTTTCCATTCAAATACTTATCTACAGATTAAATCTACAGTACAGTATATTGCATATGTAAATACATTGTATTTTCTACCAATTAGAAAGTATAATGGGTTTCAATAGATTTTCCAATGTGAATATCTGAGTACTTTATATTCTTCTCATGTAGCTTCTAAAAACCTCTTGGAATTAGGAATTTAGATAATTTCCTTTTAACAAAGACATAAAAACATGACAACTTCTTGGGCAAGCTATAAAAGTGATTGCATGGATTTACTATGTCTCGATGTGGGCAGCCAATCATGGTTAGAGGTTAGAAGTTCTAGTGCTCTACAGAACAATGAGCAGATCAGTGTTCACGGTAACCTACTGTATACTTGATGAATAATCCAGAAGGAAAGAGCTCAAAGATTCCAAATGCAAAATAAAAAAGTAATAAAAATTTTACTTACCTATATTTTATCAGTTCATATTGTACGTTTGTATTGATATGTCACACAGTAACCAATAAACATATAGAATTACTGCATATTAATTGATATTTTTAAAAGTTTACAAAAACAGAAATGTTAACTTCCCTGCTTTGATCTTTACACATTGTCCAAACGTATCAAATTAACACACTCTATCCCACAAATTTTTACAACTAAAATAATAAATAATAAAAAGAAGTTAAAATATCACATTTTTTAGATATTTCTACTCCCTGAAATTTATGTGAATCAAGCTGTTTTATGTTTTCCAAAATCAGTGATTTTAATTGATTTGATCATAAAATAATATAATTTGTTGATAATAAATGCCAGTACAAATGTTATATTGAAGTCATTACAAACATTGAAATCTCTCAGAACTCAAAAGTAGGAGTGCTGGATCATGTGATTGTTTTGTTTTTGTTTGATTAAGGAGTCACAATATTATTTCACAAAACACCTGTAATAATTTACATTCATCCCAGTGGTGCAAGGCTCTCTTCTCCACCTCTTCACCAACACTTGTCAAACCTGTATTTTTTTTTTTTTTTTTTTTGGTACAGGGGATTGAACTCAGGGGCACTCAACCACTGAGCCACATCCCCAGCCCTATTTTGTGTTTTATGTAGAGACAGGGTCTCACTGAGTTGCTTAGTGCCTCGCCATTGCTGAGGCTGGCTTTGAAATCGAGATTCTCCTATCTCAGCCTCCCTAAGTGCTGGGATTACAGTCTTGTGCCACGGCACCTGGCTTCAAACCTGTATTTTTGATAATAATCATTCTAAAGGAGCTGAGGGGATATCGCATTGTGATCTTAATTTGCAATTCCCAGAATTATCTCTAAAGAGAGAGATGTTGAATTTTTCATATATTAGTTGCCCATTCATCCCTCTTCTTTTGGGAAATGTTTGTTCACATGCTATATCCATTTTTAAATTGGATTATTTGTTTTCTTGCCATTAAGTCATCTGTTTTGTGTATTTTAGCTATTATGTCCTTATCAGATGTATGATTTATAAATATCTGCTCCCAATCCATGGGCTGTTTTTTTATGTCTTAAATGATTTCTTCTTTTTGCAAATGGGATAAAATCCCATTTGCCTATTTTGTGGATTTTTGTTTGTTTGTTTGTTTTTGTTACCAGGCATTGAACTCAGGGGCAGTCTACCACTGAGCCACATCCGCAGTCCTATTTTGTGTTTCATGTAGAGACAGGGTCTCAGTTGTGTGGTGCTTTGGCGTTGCTGAGGCTGGCTTTGAACTCGTGATTCTCCTGTCTCAGCCTCCCAAAGTGCTGGGATTACAGGCGTGTGCCACTGTGCCTGGCTGGATTTTGGCTTTTGTGTGTATTTTGTTTCTGTTGCCTATTCTGTTAACAGTCTTATCTAAGAAATTAATGCCTACTCAAACATCATGGAGCATTTCAAGAACTCTTCTAGTAGCATCACCATGTCAGTTTTTACATAACATTTTTGTTTGGACTTATTTTGTATGCAGTATGAAACACAGGTCCAATTTTCTTCTTCTGTCTGGATTTCCAGTTTTCCTAGTTTGATTTCCATAATAGACTATCCTTCCCTCAGTGTATGTTCTTGGCACCTTTGTGAAAAATCAATTGGCTATAAATACTTTGGGATATTATTGGGTTGTTCCATTGGCCAAGATGTCTGTTTTAATGTTGTTACCATGCCATTTGAGTACAATCTCTTTATAATATATTTTGAAATCAGATAGTGTGATGCCTCCAAGTTTGTTCTTTATGCTGAGATTGTTTTGGCTATTCAGGGTGTTTTGTCATTCTGTATAAATTTTGGTGTTTCTTTTTTTCTCCTAACCTATGTTAGATTCCTAACCTATTCTTAAACCTATGCATTGTTTACGAAAAATGCACTTCCCCTTAATTATAAAAATTATCCACAATATCCAGTGAAGATAGCAACAATATTATCCTCTAAATAGCCAACAAACTGATGGTCCTATATGTTCTCTGTGCTAGCGAATTAAAGGAGTTATATTATTTATTTGTTATTTATTTTTGTACATTTTTCCTTGAAAATATTCATTCTCTATTTTGTTAAAAGAAAAAAAAACAAGACAAGTTAAATTTTTAAAAAGTTTAATTAACATCACATTAGGACACAGCCACTTTGGTTCAAGCTTTATTACCCAAGTACAGAGACAAGATTTCTCCAAACATTTTTCAGTTTAACAATGTAAATATATTAGCCAACTTGGAACTTTCCAAACTTTGCTATCCTGCATTAAAAATGCTTGTTTATACTTGGCACCAATTTTAGCACAACCCTTGAATATGATTGACTTCAAAAATCTTTTGTCATTGTTACGTTCTGAAAAATATAGAGCTGCCAATGCTATGTTCTTTCACATGTGTTTCCAGAGATTTGAGATCAGCTTTGTCTGATATGGTATTTATCTTCAGTCACTACATCAGGGGGTCAATTGAATCTAACATATTGGCTTTAGTTTATGCCAACAGTTTATGTGGCTATTGATAAAGAGGATTAAATGAGATTTCTAAGATTTCAATTTTAGGACACATTTTATTCTCTTGAAATTTACATGAGAAGCAAGATCCTAAAGGGTAATTTCCCCATGAAATTATTTTCTAGAAGAATTTCTAATTTTAACTTTTCCTAGAGTAATTATATACATGGGGGAATTGGCTTAGTCAGATTTACTGATCAATACCTTTTATTCAGAATGTGAAAATTGCAGGGTATGTACTTACCCAAAACAAAATACTGGGCTGTTCCAAAAAATGAAAAGGATAGAGAAAGGAGAGAAGGAAGGAAAAGTGGGAAGGAGGAGGAGAGAAAGAAAGAAACAGGAAAAGGAAGAAAGAAATTAATTTTGAATATCACTAGAAGTCAAATATTAAGTCTGAGAGTTTTATGAGTGGATAAAGTGAGAGCCTCTCTTTGGATATTTGAGAATTCCATGCCAGGTGTGAACAACCTCAGAATGGGGAGATTTCTGCAAAGTACATTAGCTCTAAATTACTAATAAAAACCAGATTTTATTTAGCAAAGAGTTGGTATGGGAATTGAAATTCCAAAACCCTACATTATTGTTCACTTAGGGATCCTGTGTTAGGTAACAGTAAAGAAGAAAGGGGTGGTGGAAAGACCCGTGGTCTTAGCATGTGGCATCAGAGCCCCTCAAAGTGTGAACTGTAATTCTCAGGGGCTGGAATCTGGATGTCTGCCTGCTTGATCTAATCCCAATATGGAAGGAGGAAAAGCGATGGATAATAAGAGTCAGAAGAATGTCAGGTCCCGTCCTCCCCGATTGCCTACTGCTGTTCAGGTGCTCCACCAGAGGTTCACGAAGGCAAGCTTTATTACTGGGATCCATGCACTGGCATCCCCTCCCTGAAACAAAGCAAAACAAAACGTGATGGCTTCATCTCCTTCTCTTCACACTGCACTGGGGTTCCTGCACATCCTGCTACCTTGTGACCATACTGAAGCAGAGAGAAAGCAATGCAGAATTTTGACTTGGTGCACATCCAGAATGTGTTGTGGAATCAGAACCAGTCTTCTTGGAACACCAGCACCTGCTCCAATACTGCCCTCCACCCACCAAAAGCTGATATCTATAACTGTTTTAATGTTACCATGTTTTCTGACCTCTTCGCCAGAAATTTTTTGTTTGAGCTTTGTAAAATCCTGATATGCTCATTAAACACATCTTTCATTCTTCTAATGTGTTTCAAGTTTCTCAAAACACAGAATTTTTTGTTATTGTAGAATCACATAGAACTCAGGAAACAGAAGAATGCTGGGTCCTAAGGTGATCTGGATTATAGACCATGAGCCCCTGGGAAGCCAATTTAGAAATAGCTGCTCATCATATTGTGAGGGAGGAAGGAGACAAGACCCACCGGGATGTGTCGAGGGGCAGGTTTCTTTCCACAGGGTAGAAAAGAAAACTGAATATGAGTTTATGTGCTCCCAACAGAGAGTCCCTGCATTGACTTTAGAGTCTCCACATTGCCACAAAACAGGAGAGAGAAAATTAGTGGCAAGAATTGGAACTTGGAACGGTGGAGATAATTTCTTTTTTTTTTTTTTCCTTCAGTACTAAGGATTGAACTCAGGGGCACTCAACCACTGAGCCACATCCCCAGCCCTATTTTGTGTTTTATGTAGAGACAGTGTCTCACTGAGTTGCTTAGTGCCTCGCTGTTGCTGAGACTGGCTTTGAACTCATGAGTCTCCTGTCTCAGCCTCCCTAAGTGCTGGGATTACAGGCTTGCGCCAACGCACCCAGTTGGTGGACATAATTTCTAAGGAAATCTTCATCATATTTCAGTTCTTTGATACGAAAACAAAACAAAACAAAAAACTAACACAAGTCATCTTTAAGAAAGCATCATGGATGACATTCTTTTGGTAGATGTCTCTCAATTCTTAGTGTGACTTGAATATGGGGACAGCACAGATGCAAGGCAGCCACACAAAACCTGCATTGCTGTCTTCATATACAGCCTGGCAGAGTTGTTCACCCCCAAGTGCGGGGTGGGCTGTGAGTATGACGGCAGAGTGTACTTGGGTTTGCTTTTCAGTTTGTCTACAAATCCGTCCTGTGATTTTTCAGAGTAACAGTTCCCACAAGTTTGGAACAAGAGATCTCCTATTGTGTCAACATCCCTAAAGCTTTAAAAGTGCTTTGAATTAAAAGTTCTATCTCCATTACAGGTATTTTTTTGCAGGGGTGGTATTGGGGATTGAACTCAGAGACATTAGACCACTGAGCCACATCCCCAGCACTATTTTGTATTTTTTTTTAATGTAGAGACAGAGACTCACAGATTTTCTTAATGCCTTGATTTTGCTAAGACTGGATTTGAACTCACGATCCTTCTGCCTTCAGCCTCCCCAGCCACTGGGATTATGGTATAGTATATTACCACTGCACCAGGTTATTACAAGAATTTTCAGCCTATGATTATTATAGTCTCAGAACTGTGAAGAGCTTCAAACCATGTACCACTCAATTTAATAAATCAGTTGAAGAGCTTTGTAGGTTATTTTCAATCTAGTGACACATTTGACACAGCATTTACTTGTGAGCACTAGGGTGGCAGAACTCTGGGTATGCTCATGGAAATAAATTGTTTTTATAAACATTACTCAACAGATTGAGTTTTCATCATTTCAAAACCATGAATATTCCAAAATGTCATATTAAAAAAACTTACATGGGGTCGGGGATGCAACCTAGAGGCAGAGCACTTGACTAACATGTACGAGTCCCTGGATTCAAAGTACAGCAACACAAACATGAAAAGTAAATAGAATGCTCCTATTTCATGGTGCTGATTTCCAACCCTGGGCCTCCTATATGCTGAGGATGCACTCTACTACTGATCTTCATGCCAGCCCCAAGAGTCAAAATCTTTGAAAAATATCATTCTGGGTAAAAGAAGAGGAAATAGTTTTCCAGAAGCACACAGACTACTTTTTATAGAAACTTGTAATAAAACAATCGTTATACTCCAACAACTTGTATGCAAGAAATACACAACAGCATCCCAGAAATCAAAGGGACCACTGCTTTATAGATCAATGATATTGTGAGAGTTTTTATGGGGAGGTAAACCTTTCCTTCAGTTTCTACATGGAAGACAAAGGAAGAAAGACAAATCTCTTGGACAAATAGGGTGCATCTCAGGATTCTAGGCCACATGGCAAAGCAAGACACAGGCAGCCTATGGAAGGAGAGTTATCCACAGTGAACTCAAAGATCAGAGTGAATTTTGAATCAGCCATAATTCACAATTCATAATAATGCTTGAAGATATTCGTGAAAAAATAAGATGAGCAAAAAGAAAGTAAGCTGCAGAAGTAATATCTTTGATTCATAAACCTGCACTTACTCTCTGGATAAAAAATTTTAAAAATAAATAAATAAAAGTCTAATAGCTTCAGAATTGGTTCCAATTCTTGTGGCAATTGGTCTGACTGCAGAGGAGACTTTCTTTCTTACATTTGGAGGATAGACTGAATTGTTTCTAGGAAAAACTGCAAATTTGATCAGGATTAACACATTTACTAAAAAGACTCTTTGGGTTACCCCATTAGGATAAGGAAGGGAATAGTTAGGATAGGAATTTTGAGCCACATAATATCATTAGCTCTTAAATCTGAACACAGAATACTTAAGTTACAAAAGAACTTCAGTGTTTGGTTACCTGAATTTATGGCTTCACATGGTGTTCCCAAGACCCTGACTGGACAATAGAACATGAGGCAACTGATCAGAGTTTCATACATTCTCTGAGTTGGTGCCAAGAACTAGCTCCTGATTGTCTTAGGTCTTTATTTGATACTCTCAATTTTGTTATTTCTATGACGGTTCCAGTCATTTCTTAAATTAGTTAATACTTTGAAAAGTGCATACAGCATTGGCTTATAGATCATGAGCTTTAAATAATTTTAAAAGATGTCACAAGTGTGGACTTAGTCCAATAGGACTGATGAGTTTTCAAGAACCTGGGGCTTCAGAGTGCAGAGGGAAGATGAGGAGAAGAAACAGTACCATCTGCAAGTGAAGGAGCATCCTCAGCAAACATCAAACCTGCTCACTCTTTAATCATAGAGTTCGAGCTTCCAAATGGACAGAAGATAAATTTCTGTTGTTTAAATGACTCAGTATGTGTGACTTTTTATCATGCTCCTAGCAGATGAATATGATCATATTCATAATTCTTAAACATATCATTTCAGGGTGTTCTATTTAAAGCCATTTTTTCAATGTCTGCATTTTTTCCATAGTTTATTGCACCCACTCTCAAATATTAAGGCTTCGTCTCTGTGTGGGTTACTTTTAAATGCATAACTTCATTACAACATTTTTCTTTGTCCTAACCATCCAGTAGCCTCTGGACATCTTCATCTGCTAGTTTTGCAAGTTCTCTAAAGCAAAAAAATGTCTAAAACTTAGGGCATTATCACAAGTCCTCCACTCCTTCCCCAAATTATTACCCCTCCTTCCTGATTTATTTATTTCATTTATTTATTTTTTAAATTTTATTTATTTATTCTACTTAGGTATATATGATAGCAGAATGCATTTTGATTCATTGTACACAAATTTGGAGCACAAATGTTGATAGTTCATACCTACATAAGCCAGAAACCTGTATGGTAATCCTCTTACCACACTTCACCAGGGAACTGTGATGGACAATCAAGTATCAAGCATTTCTTAAATTTCACCCAAACATCTCTTACATATCCGATTACCTCTCACAGTTCACACTGCTAACTCTGTGAATACCTTAGCTGCCATTATCTCACATCTGGAATAGAGCAACCAATTCCTCCCATTCCACTGTCTACCCTGACTTCCTCCTATTCCCACTGGGGAATATAAATCTCATCATTTGATCTCAGTTTCAAAATCTTTGAATCCTTTCTAATATTTCTGGACTTACATGCCTTGTATGGCTCCATTTACATTTCTTGACTTGCTAGACTTTTTCTTATTATTCACATCCAATCAACTCTGAATTCCTTTACATTCATGTCATTTTAAAAAGGATTCTTTTGAGATTGAAAGAAATAAAGTGTATACATACACAATGGAATATTACTCAGCAGTAAAAGAATAAAATTATGACATTTGCAGGTAAATGGATAGTGTTGGAGAATATTATGCTAAGTGAAGTAAGCCAATCCCAAGAAACCAAATGTCGAATGTTCTCTCTGATAAGTGGATGCTGATCCATAATGCAGGGGAGGACATGAGAAGAATGGAGGAACTTTGGTCACAGGAGGGGGGGGCATGGGGACAGTAAAGATGGTGGAATATGATGGACATCATAGCCCTAGCTTCATGTATGACTGCATGTATGTTGTGATTCTACCACATACAACTAGAGAGATGAAAAGTTGTGCTCCATCTGTGTACAATGAATCAAAATGCATTCTGCCATCATGTATAACTAAGTAGAATAAATAAATAAAATTTAAAAATAAAATAAATAAATGTAGACAATATTTTACATAATATTTTTACCAGTTTGGGTGATAAAATTTCAATAGCATTTTAAAAAATGTGAATATTCAAAAAAAACCTAAAGCCTAGTGATACAGATAATGACTCAAAATAATGATAGAACTATGTACTAATTTATGTTTTCATAATGTCTTATTCACTGTATGCAACAGAAATAAAATCAACTCTTGCTAGTATGTTAGGGGAAGAGCTTCTATAGTAGCTTATGGAATTAAAATAAAAGCTTAGGAAACCAGAAAGCTATGGAAGAATCCAAGATTGCAGTAGAAGATCAGCAATGGAAATGAATGAAGGTTTCCTTGGGAATTCAGTCTTTTCTGAGACTGTACATAAATAAGGCCAGGCTTTGTGTCTTTTCATTTCAAATTTTTGGTATCTGAGAATGAGAAGCTGACCATAATATCTGCATCTGGATCTAATCACTAAGCCAATCTGGCAAGTAGGCACAGCGCAGTCAGAGCACTTACCCCAGTGGACTTACACACAGGGACCAGTCATTTCCAGGGATCTCGCAACCTCCTTAGGATGCCTGGCTTGGGTCTGCTCCTCCAGTGTGTGCTATAATTTGTTGTTTGAAATAAGCAGTGTACACTCTAAGTCATGTATATTTGGGGGTTGAGAGAATAAAATGAACTTTT
Organism: Geosciurus inauris; assembly: GCA_004024805.1. Classification (NCBI taxonomy): domain Eukaryota; kingdom Metazoa; phylum Chordata; class Mammalia; order Rodentia; family Sciuridae; genus Geosciurus; species Geosciurus inauris. The sequence goes on along the minus strand of PVHX01001364.1, from coordinate 32,800 downwards.
TAGAGGATGCTTCAGCAACTGATGATGGGAGTGGTATCATATTAAAAGAGTTTAATTAGTTATTCTAATTACCTACTGTGAGAAAAGTGTGAAAGCTTTCTTTTGCAGTACAACAGGTTTCTTTCTGTGCTTATACAAGATGATTTAGAAGACACTCTTAATGGATCAGAGGAGTTCAAATATTTCCATATTTAGAATCATAGTAAACACAATTTTTATATATATATTCTAGAGGGGTGTTAGAACAGGGTCTGTAGATTGTTTTGTCTTCCTAGATATGGATTTTGGCCCAAGGCAAGCCCACCTGCTAAGGAAGTTGTCATTTGCAAGCCTTAGAAAATGCAGGCCTGCTGAGCAGCACTACGATCCCCCCCTTTGCCTGCACACCCAGCCCACACCCAACCCCTTTACCTGGAAGCTGCCTGGGAGCCTTTTATGATTGAAAGCACTCTAAGAATATGAAACAGCTGGTCATGTCTAATGTCTTAAAGATGTACACATGCTCACGTTTTAGCTATGCCCTCTTGATAATTTGAGCAGATGATCGCTGTAGTCCACATGAATCATCTGAAGAACAGGTACCTCAGAATGACTCAAAATACCGTAGGAAATTCACATCATTCTCAGAAACCAAACTATCTATGTGAGTGTGGTTGTGGAAGACGAAGTCATCTACCTCAGAGGAAATGCTTTGTGAGGTCTTAGCTGCATGGGCCTGATGTCTTTCTCACCAAAAGCTGTCACTTTTTGCTGAAATAAGAAAAACTTATTTTGCTGATGCACATAGATTGCCCTCAAATCTAACCAGTTTGCAGTGTGATGAAATAATCCATTGCTTTGCCAAATCACCAAGGTGTTTCTATTATTTAGGAAATATTATCATACAATTTTTTAAAATTATGATTATTTAAATTTTAGTAGAAGCAAAGTGATTCAATGGCTCAAATATAAGAAGAAAGCGTGCTGGAACAACACATTAAGACAGAGGGAAACTGCCTTTTTGTTCTCACTATTCAGCACAGTAGTCGTCATGTTGTTACAGAGGGAACTCCTACCATCACTCCTTGAAAGCTTCGTGTGCTGGCTTCTCCCATCTTCTCACAGGAGCACGTCAGCTGGACTTGAGATCCTCTGTAGTTTCGACACTGCCTTTCTTCCATTCACAACATCAGCACTGGGGGCGAGGGGCCAAGACCAAAGTCCATGAATAAAACAATGTTAACAAATTAAAAATTTGTTACTGCTTATGGCTTCTGGAGTTACAAGGATAAATACTGATTATTTTAAGAGGAAAAATATCAGAAGCAAAAGCAAGAATATAAACTGATTTTTCCCTTTTGTGTCATAGCTATGTCCACTTAAATAAAGCATCTGAATAATACTGGATTTAAAAGAAATAATCATATAGCATCTAAATTAAAGAATTGATAATTTATGATTAGAGGTGGCTGTCGGTAGCATAAAAATCAACAGAACTTTAAGCAACATAGAAGCACTGTCATAAAACTGGGTCCTGAGACATCCATCCCAGAACAACTAAAGTGATGCCCGGTGACAGGGACTATGGCTTTTAACAGTCATTCCCAAGTTCATTTTGTGGTTGGAGATGATGCCCAGAGCTTGAATCTCTGGCCTACGCAGTAGCCAGCAGAATGCTCGTGAGAACACTTCCTCCCAAGACAGCACAAGCCATGTTTATACATGTGGGCTAGACTACTCGTGCCACTCACAGCTACCAGAACACCTGAGACAAGGACTCAGATAAATGAACTGGGACATCTTCTCCCAAAGAAGGAGCCAAGAGCGCCTGAGCAGAAGCTGCCTCGCTGTCCACATCGTGATTAAACTCATTGGGATCTTCATTGAGACTTTCGGATATTGTGTTCACTGTACAGAATAAAACAGACTTAAAATGTAGAAACAGTAAGTGGAGAAAAATGAATGAGAGAAGGGGGCATGGTATTGATTTCTGACTGTGCGCAGAGCAGCTTCTGCTGTGCAGCCTGGCTGCTGGAGAGCACCACATTGTGTTCTAAAGATTAGATTGGAAATGCTGAGTGAAGATCTTTGTCTCTGGCTCCAAGAGGGAGCCCTGAGCAAAGGCTCCCCTGCCTGGCGAGGCACACCTAGCAGGCTTGTTGCTAAGGGCTTTCCAGATCAATGCCTGGGGAATGGGACCAGGGGAAGGAGCCACCTCATCAGGAAGAAGACAGCAGCAGATCTGAAGAAAGCTGTTGATGGTCATCACTACCCTAGGTGCATGTATGAAGACACAAATGGTGAGACTATCTGGTTTGCAACCAGAGAAATGGAAACATTGAGTTCTATATATGTACTATGACTTAAAATGCATTTAAATAAATTAATTAAAAAAAAGAAAGCTGTTGAACCAAAGACCATGAAACTTCAGAGAAGCAATTCAGAAACCTGCTTGTGAATTCCCCCCGTTGCTGTCTCAGCCCTAAACTGCAAATGTACACGGCCAGACCCCGCAGATGGCAGCAGTTTGAGGATCAACATCTTCAGTAACCTCAGTAGTCACTCTTGGTGGCAAAGCCAGCCAAGGGGAAGTGTCTGGATCAATACCACAGCCTTCAGCTGAAGCCCTAGGAGGGTCAGGACCTACAGGTAAACTGGGACTTAAGGCAGCAGCAAAGTGTAAGCAGATCAGCCCTAACACACCCAAAAATCCTCCTCATGAGGTTTCAACTAATTTGAATTCATAGTGGAAGGTCACTGTGCCCTTGAAAAAACAAGCTAAGGTGACAACAGTTAGAAAGGTCAATGTAAAAAGAATTATATCATCAGACTTTAAAGCGCAGTGTTGGAATCATTAGGTTCGAAACAGAAATCAGTTGTTACCAGCCAGGATGTGCCAGATTATATAATGGCAACAGATAATTCTAAAACCAAACCTGGACAAAACCAAGGGACCCATTGGGAGTCCAGCTTCCAGAAAAATATTCCAATCATGAAAGGAACGTGCATATATGTTTGACTGTGTAATGACCATTTCCAATGTTCTCCATTATTTTGTGTAAATTCATATTATCAGTTGAATCAATTTTGTTCTCTGTGACTTTTGTTTACATTTCTTATAGTTCAGGTCCAAAAAATGTAAAATTTTCAAGTTTATGAGTCTGAAAATATGTTTATTACTGCTTGTTTTGAAAGATATTTTGGTTCAGAGTGTGAGTCCAGGTTTACCAGTGTGTGCAATCAAACATGCTGGTTCCAAGTCTACCCACTTGCGTGATTTGAAGGAACTTACATTCTTATCTTTATTTCTTTGGATAGATGATTCTTTTTGTCCTATGGCTGCTTTTGAGGTTTTCTATTTATCATTGGTTTTCAATAATTTGATTATGATATGTAGTTTTTCTCCTTAATTTCCTGCTCTTGGGGTTTTGAGCCTCCAGTATCTTTGAATTTGTATATTTTTATCAAATTTCAAACTTGTTTGCTATCACTTTTCAAATATTTCTCCAATCCTTTCTGTGGAATCCAATTATACACATAATACTCTGCTTAAAATTCATTCACAGTTCATTTATGCTTTTTTCATTTTAAATTACTTTCTCTATGTCATTCTTTTTCTGTAGATTTCATTGTTATTTCTGCAAAATAACTTATCTTTTCTTCCATAATAACCAATCCGATATTAATCTTTTTTAAAATATTTTTTAGTTGCCAATGGATCTTTTTATTTTATTTATTTATATGTGGTGCTGAGAATCGAACCCACTGCCTCACACATGCAAGACAAGTGCTCTACCACTGAGCCACAACCCCAGCCTCCAATATTAATCTTGTCCAACAATTTTCCTGTTTCAGACTTTGCAATTTTCACCATTAGAAGTTTAATTTTAGTCTTTATTGTATCATAAGATTTTGAATATACATGCTGCAATTTGAATAACTGCTTTAATGAGTCTAAGATCAACATCACTTTTAGGTCCATTCAATTGGTTGATTTCTCCTCTTATTTTGTTTTCTCACTTCTTTGCATACCTGGTGATCTTTTATTGAATTCCACACATCTTGATGTTTATTATGCCAAGGACTAAATATTTTTGTTTACCAATGTCCAAAGAACTTCTGTTCGAGATGCAGTTTAATCACATGGAAGCAGTGTGACCCTTTTGGTTCTTGATTTATCATTTATTTGGTGTCTTGTGCAGTGAACACTCAAGAGCTAATTTTGCACCCTGAGATGAGAAGAATTTCCTGGAAACTCTTCCCCACACCGGTCCACAGGGGTTGTTACGAGTGGTACATTGAAAAGGCACCACGTCTGCCTCGTGTGAACACTGGGCGATATTTCATTTCACCCCTTTTCATGCTTCTTTCTCCACTCCCAGTTACTTTACTCACATGGATGTGATCAATAATTTGATGAATATATTCAGGGTGGACCTTATGCAAATTTCTGGATGTCATCCTCTCTGCTGTGTCCTGTGAGCTCTGTCCTCCTTGGACTTTCAAGGGTCCCAGTTCCAATCTCTTCTTCAGAGAGTCCTCTGTGCTGCACATAGATTCTCCTTCCCCATCCACCACCTGAAATTTCCCCTGAGAAAAAGGGCTGGTACGTTTGTAGGACTCACTTTACTCTGCCCCTGTCTCTCAGGAATCCGTCTTTCATGGCCCGATGTTGAGTGTCTCAAAAACAATGATTCATGTATTTTTGTTGGAATTTTTAACTTTTAATTTAATTTTTGATGTTGTTGTTGTTGTTTGGGACATGAATCTAGTCCTCTTTATTCCAGCTGGGCAGGAAGTAGAAATTCTACACAAGTAATTTGAATGGGGGAAATTGAATAGAAAGAAATGTTAACAAGTAATAATGTTAAATACTAAGAGGGAAGTAAAGGACTCTAAGGGCTATGCTATTACAACAGCAGACACAGCAAGCCCCTGTGGAGCTGAGGGAGGATAAATAAGCCGGGAAAGTGGAACATTAGAAAGCAGGTCCCCGCCCCCGGGCTGAGCGAGCTCCCACGCTTTGGCAAGAACATGGTGGTCTCAGGAGCAAGCAGTCAGCCTGTGGTGGAGGAAGGTGCTGTGGAGCACTAGCAGGCACTGAGCCGTCACAGCCACTTGGGTGAGAGCTACTGGATTCCCTGACTCTTAGGTCCTGTCACTTGCATGGTGAGCAGTGTCCTGGAGGTAGAGAGGCCAGCCCTGTCCTTCCCCCTTGCCATGCATCAGGGCCCCCCAGCACTGTCCTCGACCAGGCTTCATCAGATCAGTTTGCAAAATAAATTTATCTACTGGGCAGAGAAGAGCAAGAATCACAAAGCAGAGCAAAGAAGGGTGAATTTGGAGCTGAAAAAGAGGGGTTGGTACTAAGATGACATGATACACTACAGAGTAGTGACAGCTGGTGAAGTGTCACCATAAAGTGACTGAGTCAATGTCACAGATTCTGCAGTGATGTGTAGGAGTGTATATACTTTATGATTTAATTTACGTAAACATCAAAAAGCAGAAAAGCTCATCTAGAATGGGATGTAAAACAATGGTTACTCACAAGAGAAAATGACTTTAGAAGTCATATGAGAAGGACTTTCAGAGTGTGGCTTTTTCTACATTATTTTTTCCTACTTCTTGGTCTGTCAGTATCATTTTAACGAAGAAAGTGCACAGTGATTATTTTATAATGCTCACACAGTACACAAAAGAGAACAATATAGTGTTCAAACCTGCACACTTATGATCAAGCTACGTTTTGTATAGGTTCTGGAATGATTAATGCTTTTGTATTAATCAGCACCCAGAGTCAACAGAAGCTCAGAGGGACAGATCACTGTTGATAAGTTTCCTGTCTCTGGGTTATGGGATTACTGAGTCTATCCTTCTTAAGTTACATCTGATGTGTATATATACAAGTTAGTTAAATTGCGTGAAAAAGTCAAGAAAACCAAAAAAGTGAATAGTTTTAGAGTTGTATGTAAAATAATATGAGAAGTCTTCTCTTTAATTTCTATTTCTTACAAAGAAATATTAGAGGCTGTTTATACTCACATATTCCATTTTCCCTAATATAAGGTGATTACTCAATCACCAATTAGACTATACAAACAATTGGGTTTTGACTTATATAAAAACAAAAATTTGAAAAAATAATATTAAAGACTGAAGTTGTAAATATCAACGTATATCTCATTTGTGCAGTATTGTTTACATTTTTAAATCATATTACTAAAATACTATATGACTTTTATGTCATCTAGTATTAAATTTTGTGAACAGAATTATTTAATTCTACATCTGTTATCACACTAAACCCTCTGTCACTTTGATTGTGCATCGAAGACATACCCATTCTGTGAGCGCCAGAAGTGAGGTAATACTAATAACTTGCCCACTGAAGGTCATAGAAAGCAATATTAGTACATTTGAAAAATAGGGGAGTCAGGCTAGTATAAGGACAACACCTTTAAAAACGTTACTTAAACTATACATTTGAAGTAAAATGACAGAGAGTTCACTATTAATGAAAGACTTTAAACAAATATTAATGTTCCATGTTCATTAGGGATAATTATGAAAAACACATTCAAAGTTTGGATACATAGACTAAATGTTAACTATTTTGATTAAGTGGCCAGACTTCCAACCACATTATATTGCCACCAAACAAAACCTAGGAAACTCGTTTCTACTTTCAATCATTCCACACCCAAATAGCCTTCTAATAAAATGGACATGGTTCTTTAAGTATATCACTAGCCGGGCGTGGTGGCACATGCCTGTAATCCCAGCACTTTGGGAAGCTGAGACCAGAGAATCACAAGTTCAAAGCCAGGCTCAGGATTGGCGAGGCGCTAAGCAACTCAGTGAGACCCTGTCTCTACATAAAACACAAAATAGGGCTGGGGATGTGGCTCAGTGGTTGAGTGCCCCTGGGTTCAATCTCTGGTACCAAAGGGGAAAAAAAAAAGCATACCGCTAGTTAGTAAATTGCTTATTTATAAAAACACATGTGGTTCTAGTTTAAGGGTGATTTTAAGGGCGATGGGTTGACTGACCTATCATGTTTTTGTGAGTCACTCAATCTGATTCAAAATTCAATCTGTGAGAAAGGTATCTGTGAGAAATTCACATTTTATTCTTCAGAAATATTCCAGCTGGAATTTCTCTTTATCCACCTATGTTCCACATTTTTGGACTTCACTCTGGGTTGTAAAATATAAGCAACTTTTCATGCACTGTAAATCAGAAATTTGACAAAAAAATACTCAATAAATTTGATTAATGGAAACCTCAAATTGGTCATTCGATTATAAAACGAACCAAGTCTTGAATTATAGCTTTTAATGATTTCACTGTCCATGTGGGTCAAAGCCATCTTCTACCTCACACAGTATTTATCTTCTGACTTCAGGAACCTGTTATTTTCTAGGTACAATGAAGTCAAGGAACAAATCAGTTTGTAATATTTGTCAATGCTTGTATAAATGAATCTCATAAAATTAGATAGAAAGCAATTTTAATAGTAATTCATAACATGAGTATCATATGTCATAAATAAAGGTAACCGTTGGAAATGCCCATGTGAATAATACATGCTAAGAAAATGCTCCCAGATCAATGAGTTTTAAGAAGCTTTTAAATATGGTTGTGGATAGACACAGCTTCATCTAACTGTATGCAATTAGAACAATAAACTTATCACATTAAGTTTGTATTTTCAGTGTCAGGTAATAATCCAAATACATCAGATCTCTAATACACTTCTTCACATGGCTTATATAAATTATGAGACATTTCTATTTCACTTTATGTTTATAAGTTGCTTCAAAGGCTCCATGTGCTTGTTATTATTGAGTTTCATGTTGAATAGGTTTGGCAAGAACAGAACAGTGCCTATCTACAATTGGCATATAACAAATGTGTTCTACAAATCAAAATAAGAAATGCATGATATAAAATTAATAGGACAACATGTTTCCATCTCCCTTTAAAATCTTCCCATGTATTTATTTAGCAAAGTTGATTTAGTACTACAATGTGCCAGGTGTAGTACTCATCACTGATGAATACAGACAATTCTTCCTGTCGCAAGAGAAAACTAATAAGCAAACTAAAAGAGCAAATTACATTTTAGTTCATTAATTGGTAAATGCAAGATGGAAAATGAATCAGAGCGGGGGTGCCAGATGATCAAGCGGGTTGGGTCAAGTTTCAACAGAACCACGAGTGGCTTGAGAAGATTGGCTGAGATGGTGGGTGTGTTAGAGAAAGACCTAACAGACGTAAAGCAGTGAGCTACCAGAGACCTGGGGAGGAATAAGGACTGGCCAAAATAAGACTGATGCAGAGGCCCTGAGGTGGGTGTGCTCCTGTCATTTCAGAAGGTCTATGGAGCTCGGTGTATCTAGAATAAGACAAATGATGATTGAAGCCATGGGAGACACAGACAGGCTGCAATGAGGTCTCTAGATTTTACCCTTGAGGGGAGAAACCAGAAAAATTTCAGGTGAGGTGTGGGCCCCCAACACTTGGCCCTCCTACCGTACACCTGTATTTCATCGTTCCCCTAATTTCCAAGATGACTGTTTTGTTCGTTCTTTGTATTAAAGCTTTCTTGGCCCTCCCACATGATCCACTGCCCATCTTCATTCTCAGTTGACAACTTGATTCCCCAGAAAAGCCAGAGTAGGCCAGGAGATTTGCACAGGTTCCCACAGTGGCCATGCCTTGTCTTTCTATTCTCCTTCATCAGGGAGGAAGTATGGCTGCTCCTCTCCAGGGCCACACCTCCACCTGGTGCTAGGCCCAGACCTCCCCTCTCCTTTCTGGATCACCTGTGCTCCCTCTCACTTGGCCTATTCACGTCTGGTGCATGAAGAGAGTTTTCAGAGCCATATGGCAAGTGTGGGTGAGCTAAGTGATCTAAGAGCAGTGGGCTTCTCTGTAACTGACACCAGCTGGGGTAAGCCACCTAATGGGCTTCATGCTGGTTATCCGGAGGAAATTAGATATTCTGAGGAAGCGCTGAGGGTTGGAAGTGTGAATTGGGGTTCTCTACTTACTCCTGCAAGTGTCTGCAAAACTACCATCCAGAAAGCCAATCACTCCAGCACTGGCTGCACCACATGTGGACCTGAGCTCTCTTCTGATTTATACAACTCCATCTCTTCAGATGTTTCCTTATACAGACCGACCAGCACATAACTGCCCCATGTAGCAGCCTGGTCAGGGACAGAAGGGAGCTGGTTCCACATGCTGCACCTATGGCAGCCAAAACACAGCACAGAAGCCCACGACCAGATGGAGGAGGCACAGGTCCTTCCGGAAGCACAGGGGGTCTTCAGGAGCTCCTTCCCAATCCTACTTCTGAGGGGGCTGGAGGTGCCAGGGACTCTCAGAAATTGCTTGGAAACCTCTTCACTAGGTGGGCTGACAACAGGCAAATGCACACAGGCATATAGATATAAATTTTTAAGTCCTAACTTTAATATTCACATAACAATAGTCCATAATATTATTCAAGGATATGCATACAATCCCCAAAATGGAAATGTTCATGGATTCCTGTCTTATTCCAAGGGCTAGTGGAGATGGCCTCTCGGAAAAGTAGGTGAGGCAGAAACACTGAAAAATCAAGCTGATGTTTTCTACAAAAATGCGAACTTCAGTGTAAAAGTCTGAATTAGGGAGGTGATCTAAAGCACACAAAAACGTGTTTTCCTCTCCCCTGTCCTCTGAAAACATAGATGTTACATAGGAACCCTGGTCTAGGAGATTTAACAAAACACTATGAGAAAAACAAAACCTGCTCCAGGGATACACAGTTTTTCAGTCTGAAAATCAAGAACATGAAATGCCTTGTTCTCGCAGTGTAGATTACAGGAAAACCCTCCTTTTCTCTAATAGGTGGAAATCATCTGAGATGAATCTCAATATCAGGACAGACAAAGTTCCCAGGTATTGCCATCTAAGTATGAGCAAAATGAAAAGTAATCAAAACGACAATACAGACAGGGCAGCATATAATTCAGAAAGCAACAGTACAGGTACCATTGCAGCTTGTCCCCACAACTGGCAGAACACTCTTGTGTTCAGTGAGAGCACACACATTCCATGTCTGTTAAGATAAAACTTCCGCATGTCCTGAAAAACTTTTCTTTTTGTTAGAATAAGCTATCCAGTGTCGAAAAGCAGATACCTCTTTGGTGACCAGTTTAATCTTTAACAGTTATAGGTAGCCCCAAATGATCCATCATCTTAACTCCACAGAAAACATGACTTGCATGCTGTGCTTCTGGACAAAATAAAGTCCTTCCTTTGCATTTAAAACCAAAACAAACAACCCCCTGGAATGCAGTCTACTTTAAAAAATGTCTTTCTGCAGCTCCACTTGGTTTAGTGTTGATAAACCCAGAGATGACTGACAAGTGCATCTGTTAATTATCCTTAGAAGTTGTCTTCCTATAGCTCCAGTTTGTGTGGTGTTAATATGCCCAGAGGTGACTGAAGGCACATCTCCTAATTATTCCAACAGAATATGTTTTAAGAAATCTTAAAACTTGAACTTATGTTTGGTAATTCTTCTATTACTAGGAAATATCGATTCCTATCCTTTCAAGTGCTAAACTGAAAATAATCCACTTTGACAGTGTAACTGAAAACCAACTTTGCTTTTCTAGAAACACATTGCTTTATACTCAAGAAATAGTGTTGTTGCAAAAATTAGAATATATAGATGGTTTTGTATAGGACTGAATAATGGATATATAGGTATGTGTATGTGGTTCATACATCTGAATCTACATATTTAATTTTGTACTTTAAATGTAATGAACGTTTGGGCAGAAGATCCTGTTGTTGTTTATTATTAAAGTAAAACCAAAATCTTGTTGTTGTTGTTGTTTATTAAAGTAAAACCATAAGGAAAACTATCATTAGAAAAAGAAAGTAATAATATATGTTAAATAAGAATTATCTAAAAGCTTAAAAGTCCATGACATAAGAGAATATATAGGAGAACTAGAGAGTCCTTCAGGCTGAATGTAATCCACGGAGGCCTGAAATACTGGAGAACCATTATAGTATATACTTTTGCCTTACTACTGAATTGGCATTCTTCAGAATCACTGGGAGGTGTAATCAACATCAGAATGCTGGGTTCTGCTCCCAGTGTGTCCAGTTTAGTAGGTTGGGGCATTCTGAGAAATCATCTGCAGCTTGAGCAAGTTCCTAGGTGACGTGATTGAGCTGGTGTGTGGAACACATGTTGAAAACTACTTATACAGGGACTAGAGAAAACGATAGGAAGTGCTGTTGGAGAAGGGGAAAATGTAAACACTTAGCAACCGGTAGAAGAATAGACGAGGTTGACACAGTGAAATTAGAGGGAGAGAGTTATTTAAGGATTCCATGCAAATGAAGACTCATTCCTAATTAAAAGACAAGGCTTTAATCTGAAGTTTAAAAATCACACTTACAGATTTCTTTTAAATTGAATTTGATCCATTGCCAGACCAAAAAATGAAAACTACACCACAAATATAACTAGTTAGGCCAGTTGGATATGATTTAAAAACTGAAGTGTAGACACTAGCTTTGTGTTTTATCATCATTCTTCGGGTGCTCTAGGCAGGAGTAGTCTTGTCAATAAAATATAGTTCAAGAACAGTGACATAAAACCAATTGAATAATTGGTGGACCCTGATGTCATAAATTCTATTAAATATTGAATCAATTTAAATATAAAAAGAGTACTAAGTGATGCTGGAAACTCTAGCTACAGAATTGAATAACAATGATACAGAACTTGAAAATGCAGATTATTCTATAAATGACAGAATTGGAATGTAAAGAGAATGTTTAAAAGTATTAATTGAGTCTTCTTTCCCATAGCAGAGCCTAACAGTGAGAAGTGATTACAAATAAGAACATAATGACCCTAACTTTCAATGCCTTGAAGGAACTATTTTTCAACACCAAAACATCATACCTTGTTTGGGAAATATTATGTTTTTAATATTTTTATAGTTGTAAATTGACAGAATGTCTTTATTTGTTTATTTTTATGTGGTGCTAAGGATCGAACCCAGTGCCTCACAGATGCTAGGCAAGCACTCTGCCACTGAGCTACATCTTTAGCCCGAGAAATATTATTCAGTACATTATTCTTTCAGTTTTAAGTAAACTGTAGTTAGTACTTTAAAATAACACAAATCATTACTGTAAAAGCCATGTGTTATATGATAATAATTTAGACAAACTTTTATCTGTCTTCTTATCTGCACTCCATATGCACGCATCTGTATGTATTTATATGAACATCTGAAGATTCCTGGAACAACGTGCACCTTACATTAGTTTGTACGTGTGTGGAGGAGAGAAGTAATGGGGGGTGTATTTCTCCCTTTTTCTTCTTATACTCTTCACATTATGTGAAGTCTTTATCTTGTATGTATTGCTTGTGCAAAAAAAATATTACTTTTCATTGGAAATGTAAATAAAATTAACAAGAAATTCCTTATAGGGAAAACCTAACTGAACTTTTCTGATAAATGACTTAAACATATTATCTTTCTGGGAACAAATATCAATGTAAATTATTTAATTGTGAAAACCATTAGAAATATGTCCAGAGTATGTCATATCTGCAATTCAACCATGCAGAAGTCTACAGAGTAATCATACAAAGTTAAGGGCTTATGTGTGGAGTGTGGTAAGGCATGTGTGTGGGATGTGGGGGGGGGTGTGTGTATGTGTGTGTGTGTGTGGTGTGAATTTGTATTGGCTATGGCACTGAAGCTCTTAAGAAAGCTAAAAAGAACTTTTAAAAATAATCTTTGGTATCTAATGATTTTGTCTGGAGAACCTACATGAAATCTGATGTGTTTAATCACTTTTTTAATAAAGGGATTTCCACTGTTACCTATAATCTTATAGTACATAAAGTGTATGTAAAAATGATTTTAAAATAAGGCTTCTGTGTTCTAGGATACTGTAATAAATAGTCTCATGTACTTAATTTTCCTGCCTTTGTAACAGGGGCCCCTCTGTGTCCTGTGGGTTCCCTGACCTTCATTGGGAGTGCTTCTGGGTCACAGAATGATCACATGCCCAGAAGAAGGGAGAGCTCTGGGAAATAATCTCTGTTCTGCTCCTAAGAAGACATCTGAGTATTGTCTCTTACATCCCAGGCCTAATTCACTTAGTTATACTTCAACTTAGGTAATAATGTGCTTTAAAAAAAATTCCATGAATGCACTAATAGTGCATTAAAATATATGAGAAACAGAAAAATAAATATAGAAGAAATGTATAGTTATTGAATAATTTCAAACATTTTAATATAAATCATTGCATTCATAATATGTGGTTATGTATATATCTACATGCATATGTATTTCTTTTAATTAGTGATTTCAATCAATAATTATTTGTTGTAAATTTCCTAACAAATATTAACTTGATAGATTCTGTCATTTTAACTCATTTCAACAACTCCATTATATTATTTAGACAAAGGCATCAATCATGAAAATGAATTAACTAACTAACTACCTTTTGAGTACTGGAAAATTATGTGATCTCACATTGTAGAATACTTTGGAAAGTAGATAAGATTTCCAGCTAGGGATTAGGATGAGGTGGGGACTGAGATTTAAGGAGTATACTTATCAGAAGTAATCTAAATATCATATTTTTTCTCATAAAGACATTTACACCATGTCAAGAACATGAATATGTAAATTCATCATAGATAAAAAGCATGGAAAAAATCCAATTGTTAAATCTGTAAGAGTTTTATATTACTTCAAGAATACACAAAGTTTTGTGTGTTTCCATAAATCTTATCCAAGAAGATTTAATAGCTATACCATTCTTGTTTTATCTAACTAGATAAACATTTATTAGTGAAGCCCAAATATTGTTCCTTCAATTTTACTGTGAATCATATGCATTTTTCTAATTTAAGCATATATTAAGGAATAGTCATGTCATAATAGGTCATTCAACAATACGAGTTTGGGAAAATACTAATAAAAGGAGAAATATAAATAACATAAATTGGAGTTATGTTTAAACTATGATATCTTTCATAAGAATGTGGTAACTAACTAACTTTGCTGTGTAGAAAACACATAGCTGGGATTATAGCACATGGGGACTCTAGAGTTTGCCAAGACTGTGCAACAAATATAGCAATCTGGATAGCTGTTTAACTCAGTTTTTCACTGCATTGATCAAAAGACCTGACAAGAACAATGAAAGGAATAGAAAGTTTCTTTGGAACTCATGGTTTTAAAGATCTCAGTCCATAGATGGCCAACTCCATTCCTTGGGGCCTTATATGAATGAGGCAGAACATCAGACTGGAAGAGTGTGGCAGATTAGTGGGTCAGGTACATGGTACCAGGAAGCAGAGAGAGAGAGAGAGTTCCACTCAGGGACAAAATATAACCCCAAAGGCATGCCCTCAGGACTCAGGTCCTCCAGGCACATTCCACCTGCCTAGAGTCACCACTCAGTTAATCCACATCAGGGGATTAATGCGCTGATTATGCCAAGGTTTTCAAAACCCAATCATTTCTCTTCTAAGTTACTTTTTCATTGTCTCACACAGAAGCTTTTGGGGGAGAACACATATCTAAAATATAACAGTAGCTAAAAAAATAGAACTTGAATGCCAGGGTTCTGGAGACTGGAAGTCCAAGATCAGGGTGTCAGGAGGGATGATCCCATCTGAGAGCCACAAGGGAAAATTTATTCCATGCCCCTCTCCAAAGTTCTGGTGATTTGATGGCAGTCTTTAGTGTTCCTTAGTTAGACACAAATCTCCCTTGTCTTTCCTTCATCTTCATATTATGTCCTTCTTATGTGCAGTCTGTGTTTGAATTTCCACTTTTCATAAAGACAATAGTCATATTAGGTTAGGGGACAATCCTACTCTAATATGTCCACATTTTTCCCATTTATGTCTTTTATTTTTTGTTTCCAAATAAGGCAATATTCTGAAAGGTACCAAAGGTCCATAGGGATTTTGATGGGATGCAATTCAACCTATAACAAGAACATTCTGTAAATTGTAAAAAGCTCTAAATTCTGAAATGCAACTAGAAATATGATTCCTGGAAACATGATATTAATCCTGGTTCATATTTCAATCACAGAACAACTTCATTTATTTCTAGAGTAGGGGTTGGGGCAAGAATGTCAGTGGTAGGCCTTGGCATTTGCAGGAGATAACCTAAAGGCAAGGAGAATTTCAATGCATTTGAACTGCTAGAATACTAATCTTGTTCTGATTGGAAAAACCCAATGACCCTGGACCCTCCCAAATTCTGCAAGTGTATAAAGGGTGCCAGGACCCAGGTGTACTTGATAGGTGATCTTACACTTATAACAATCTAAAAATAGGGGGTAGAACATGACCTAGACACACAGCAGATTTAATGAGCACTTCAATAGATCTTACCATTTGGGGCTTTGACTCCTGGATCCAATGAGTTTAGGAGTTTGGACTGATGAAACCTGTTCACATGGAGTCCATGCTAGTGCTCACTGGAGACAGATGATCCATCCATGGCCTTTGACTTCCAGGGTATTTGTCTATTTGAAAAGCTGTTACCTGGCATTTTAAGCTGTGTTCAATCAAACTTTGCTTAGAGTAACATGGGGGTAAACTTAAAATAAAATGGATGAGCTCAGGAGTAATTAGTGGTCAAGTGGTACAACAAGACTTAAGGTCAATCCTAGCCCACACAGGTTAAGAAACTGGAATTGGAAAAAAAAAAAGAAAAGAAAAAGAAAACAAAATATCACTTTATTAGCTGGCCATTGAGAGGAACTTTATCAACCTGAGCTCTACTTCAAAGCCAAAACAAAGAGGAAAAACAGAACCTCTAGTTCACCAAGAGAGCAGTCTGCAGCGCCCATGGGTAGTGGCGTTGACAGGTGGTAGCCTCGTTCTCATGAGAGGTGAGGTGTTGACGCATTCTGCACTGGGCAGAATCTGAGCAGTTCTCGCTGCTGGGGAAGAGAACCCAAGAAGATGTGGGCTGATATTTTACTGCTACCTGGAAACAATGGTGCACTTGCTGACTTGCCTGAATTTAGAAGATATGGGCTGGGATATCAAGAGAGGTGCTTTTACATATCTGATCAAGTAAGGCATGCTTTACATATGTACAAAAATGTGTGCAATTTCACAGAAATGGCCTTCCAGTGTCTAAAATTATATTTGCTGTCCCAGGCTATGAAACACCCCACAGATTTAACAGTGTGTCTATAAACAAGCATGCCACAAAGCTGTGCACAAAATATAATGATTGCTTAAAAGAGAACAAGAGTATAACTGTCATTAAAATTTGCCATTCCCTGACAGCTATATGAGCAGATTCATGAAGACATCTGGGCAGACTCGTTATTAATTCTTAATCAGAACTAAGTGGCAGTCACTCACTGTGGGATATTGGCAGTCAGCATGAGGAGTTTATCCTTATTTGCTACTATTACTTCTGACCAGAAATCATGTTTTCTGCCCATGACATTTAGAATTGGGAAATTTAATCTCACTGTGTTGCATTTCCACCTGCCTTATTAGTCCTAAGCAGTATGAAGGACAAAGAAGTGGTGTGGTTTTGGTACTCTTAGACCTAGTGTGCAGGCAACCAGAATTTAACATCCAGGTTGGTCTTCAACAGGGGATTCAAGAGAAGAGAAAGGCAGAGGTGGACCAGCCCTCCAATTGTTCTTACACTACTGCTACTGGAGGAAAGTGTGGTCAAGCAACTCTGGACCATAATGTTTTTAAAATATTTTCAAACTTTTTCCCATGATAGTAGTAATGATCATTTCTAATTTACTCCAGAAGTCTTAGAAAACATTAGCCTAGATCCCCAGTGCTTCTCCCAGGAAGGTTTGAACCTTTAGAGCTCCACGTCAGCTCAAGGTCAGTGAAGCAAGGGGGCAAAGAAGTGATGGCAGTGGATGGTGTCTACATTCAGAATGTCAGGCAATGATGGATCATGGAGATCACTTAATGTGCTAGGGAAATCAGATTTCTCGTGGAAGCACCTGAGCCATTTAGCAAAGGTCAATTTGCCACCAAGTCTGTGGATTAAAGAACTAGTATGTTTCATGACTCCACACTGCCACTGAGTACAGGAAAGTACTCAGTGGAAGGTGGAAGGAAATCTGATCCCCTGACTGAAGAGAGGTTATAGGCCACCCCCGGCATGGAGGTGCAGGATGGGTAGCAAGTGGGTATAGGAAGCACTGGGGTAAGTGAACCATAGGGCACATGTTACTCCAGCTACTCACGCGTACTGCCCACAATTACCCACATTTGGATGAGACCAGAAGAGATCGAGCTGGTTCAGGAAAGTGTCTTAGTACTCACGTTAGTCTTCCAGGCCCTGAACTCCTTGTGCCAAAATCAATACACAAACACTGTGCATTCTCCAGAATGAAGCCTTATGGGGGAACCAAGCAACAACTAGGGAGAATAAAAGGACATCACTCTTCCCTCAAAAGCGCTGGTAGCATTGACTAGGGAATGTGACTAACACATTGAAGGATGGACAGACATTAAGTATACTTCTAGAATTGTTCATAGTCTGGGCAGAAAGGTTGACAAGAACTATCTCTCTGCGAACTCTGAGATTCTAATTCCTTATTAGTTATTCCTCAACATTTCAAGAATACAAGAAGGGAAAGCAGACATCTCCAGCTAGTCTTTCTTGGTAACTTGGAGATAGGAACTGTTCATAGAAGATTTTACCTGTTCACTGGTCTGCATACCAAGACTCCAGTACTAGAATTTTGCATGGAGATCTGCAGAACATAGGAATGTATGGGGTGAACAAAAGACAGGCTATCCAATTGTAAGAGTTTAGTAAGATAATTTAGTTAATTGGCTATTATCCTGCAATAAGAACTTAGTCATATAGAAAACCAGCCCTAATTATTTTAACCCAAGTAATAATAATCACCCAAACTACAGTGGTTATGAGGGTGGCACTTCCAGGTAATTCAAGGTAATCCATAAAAGCAGGTCATTTACACCAACCAAAAAATTGACATTGCCTATTGGCCACTGTGACTAATCAGTCTTGATGCTCTTTATGTGGAATCATTTTGTCATCTACTATTGGAGGCGTACTTCTCCTACATTACTCAGTACTAAATTGCACACAAAAGAAATACCACACCCTAGATGGGTAAGTTAGGAAGTAACCCCTCAGCAAAGACTCAGAGACAAGACATTCATTAATGGAGGGCTTTCACACCAAAGGAGACAACTCACATAGTGGTGATTGTTAAGGACAACCAGTACACTGTGGTGGTCTTCATAGCTCACCATCTTACAAGGAATTGTCGGAAAGTGTATGATATGTTCTCAAGCCCAGAGACCTTTCATTGGCTCTCATCTTTCCAGGAGAACACCTTCATCTCTCCATCTTACATGTTTCCATGAGTCTGGAACCAAGGGAATGAACATCAGTACCTCTAGTGACTGTGTCATACCGATTAGATCTTGTACTTGCCACTTATGGTCAGTACCAGAAATTGTGCATTAAGCGTGGATGGACAATTGGAACCCACTCTAACTCCAGTTGCTGAATATGCAAATCATATACAGGAACCTGATGGGTGGGTCACAAGTTGGTCATCGGTAATCCGATGAAAGGATACTTAAAATCCATTTTGGGACCAAGGTAGAAATCCCTAAGAAAAAGAGTAATTTAACTTAGAATTTCTACTCGAGTGTCACCGAGGATCATGCAATGAATCTGGAAACCTGAGCCAACCATACAACAGATGCCAAAAGCTCAAGTAAAAGAATTGAAGTGAAACATTTGTGTCTCAAACAACAGAGCCCTGGTTGATACCCTTACTGAGGGGAAGAGGCATGTGCTATGTGAG
Source organism: Geosciurus inauris (assembly GCA_004024805.1). Lineage (NCBI taxonomy): Eukaryota > Metazoa > Chordata > Mammalia > Rodentia > Sciuridae > Geosciurus > Geosciurus inauris. The sequence goes on along the minus strand of PVHX01001364.1, from coordinate 13,903 downwards.
AGGGAGTGATTTATACAGCCTCACACAGCTCTCACAACACGCTGGATTTGGAGAACACGTGTGCTAGAAAGTGGCTGAAGTTACAGATTAGTCCTTGAAAATGCGTCCCTGGTTTTCTTCTATTTGGGGAACATGAATGCTCACATGATAAAATGTTTGTCTCTTTGGTTGTTTCTTACAGGATAGTTTTATTAGGAATCTTAATAGGTGTTGTCACTGTTTCCAGACATTTACATGTACTAAAGGAAATCAAAAGTTTCTGTGGTTTTGGGAGAAGTTCCTCTGTCCCAGTCAAGACATGGAGGGTTATACAAGCTGTATTTTGCAGAGACTCTTTGTTTCATGACATAAGCTGAAGAGCTTGGGACTCTGTTGTCTGAATTGTTTTTTTTTTTAATGTTCATCTTATTTATTTTTATGAAGTGCTGAGGATCGAACCCAGTGACTCGGCATGCGAGGCAAACGCTCTACCACTGAGCTACAGCCCCATCCCTGAGCTTGGGACTCTCTAACTCTCATAGAAGTCTGATCCTCACAATTTCAATGACAGCTTTGGACGACACTTGGTGAATGAGAGTCTGAGTCTCATTTTTGCTGCCTCACTATAGTGAGTACGCCCCGATGGTGTTTTATGGGGTATACTTGTTGCTAAATACTTGATGCTACAAGTAATGTAAACATGACATCAAAAAACCAAAATGATCATTTTGTCTCTCCAGTTTTCAATCTGTTTCCTAGAGCCCAAGGGTTCCCTTAAATGCCTGGGAACCTGGTCAAGTGTAGGCAAGCAGCTGGTATCAGACTTATTTTTTTCTGTGCCATCTCCATGAGCAATGCCCGAACACACACGTGTGCATTCCCATGTATCTTGAAATCCATGACTACTAACATTTCCATGCTGTCTCACTTTACTAAGTCAGATCCTCTGAGGTGGACAAAATGTCAGGAATGGCATTTTGAACTTTGTAATATTAGGTTAAATCCAGGGATGTTATAACAAATAGGGTTACCAAATTCATCTTTTTTTTTACTGTGGTAAAATATACATAGCATCAAAATTATCATTTTGATCATTTTAATTATACAGTTCTGTTGTGACAAGTATATTCACATTGTTGTGCAGTTTTTACCACCATTTTCAGAAATTTCTCATCTTCCCCACCTGACATTCTGTGGCCAATGAATAGTAGCTCTCCATCCCTCCCCCGCAGCCCCTTGCAGTGACCATTCGGCTTTCTGTCCGAGTTTGAGTACCTCATACAATATTTGAACATTTGGGCCTATCTAGTGCCCATAGCTTAATGTTTTCAACCACGTTGGAGTATGTGTTAGAATTTTCTTCCCTTTTTGTGTCTAAATAATGTTCTATGGTTTTGTGTACCACATTTCATTGATTCAGCTTCTGATGTACAGTTGGGTTGTCCTGCCTTTTGGCTATTGTGCATGGTGCTGCAGTGAACCTGGTGGCCCCTATCTGTTTAGGCCTTTGCTTTAGCTTCTTTGGGGCATGGTGCAGCAATTCCACTTCCTTAGAGGCCAGCAGTGGAGTGGCTGCGCTATATGATAATTTGATGGTAATATTTTTGAGAAACTGTCATGCCATTTTTCCTAACGGCTATGTTAGTTCACATTCCAACACATATGTTATGTAAAACATTTTTATGGATTCTTGTTACTACACACACACATACACACATTCGCACATCTCATCAACATTGTATCTTTATCTTTCTTAGGAAGGGCCATGTAGAAACTTTTCTTGCATGAGAATTACAGGCAATAGCTTCTCTTCAACAGGCAACTTGTTGGCTACTCCCCTGTTGGACTCTGTGAATGATGTATTCATATTTTCTTCTGTCTTCAGTCTCTAAGAAACACAGCCACGTCTTCAGCCTACATCTAACTCTTTATATGTAATTTCCTCTGGCTTCATCTTACTTACATAATTTCATTTATTTCTTATCTAAATTTCCACACTTTTTTTGAATCATGAACCACATGAATCTGTGTAAATAGCTAGAACAAAGCAGGAGACACAAAAATAAGCATATAATATTTAAATTGCTCCATGCTTAATTTTTATTAAAATAGTTGGGAGTTTGAGAAAAAATTATCTGTATTATGCTTTTTACCAAGTAGAGTAAGAATTGTAATAGACATGGAATTGCTTTGAATAATTATCTTCTTTTGAAGAAGGCCTATATATAAACAGGTTGAAAGTGGGTAAAAAAATTCAAAGACAGGAGTTAAAAAATACCTCTTGTCCTATTGCTAAGGGGTATGTGTATTATTTTAATTCTACATTATTGAATAAATTATTGACATGGATAAAAAGAGAATCTTTTTTGGGGGGGGCAGGAGTTTGATGTTTTCTGTTTTCAATGAAACTTAAGTGAACAGGAAGGGGAAAATTGTTTAAAGGCGTTTCATTTTTTAAAGTGCTAAATTAAGCTTTTTAAGGTAGACTTCCATGTGAATTTTCAGGAAGTTTTTTGTTGTGAGCACCTGGGAACTATTGAATGTAATTAGATGAGCTGAGCTTCAGCCGAGTTCCATGTGCCAGCGTGAGTACACACACCACCCGTCACTCCTAAGGAGAGATGATGCTGGGACCTTGTTTTGTACAAGGTTCTGGAAGGATCTATGGGGGTGTGTATAGGACTTTGTGAACTTATGGATTTTAAGTTTAAAAGCTTTTAAGTTTAAAAGATTCTTCACAACAAAAGAAACAATCAACACAGTGAAAAGACAACCTACAGAATGGGAGAAAATCTTTGCCATCTATTCATCTGACAGAAGGTTAACATCCAGAAAATACAAAGAACTCAAAAAAAAAAAAAAAAAACTCAATAGCAAAAGCAATCCAGCTAAAAATAGTCAAATGATCTCAATAGACACTTCACAAAAGAAGCAATGCAAATAGCCCCAAACTATATGAAAAATACCTGAAAAAAATGTTCAATATCTCTAGCCAAAAGGAAAATACAAATCAAAACTACAAGGATATTTTATCTCACCCCAGTTAGAATGGCTACCATCAAAAAACAAGCAAAAAATAAAAGTAGAAGTGGTCCAGGATATGGAGGAAAAAATACACTATGGTAATAATGATAATTTTATGGTAATATTTAGTACATCACCAATTTTAGTATAGCCTCCTGAAATATAGAGCTTCCACAAAAATACTGAAAATGAAACTGCCTCCTCATCCACTGTCCCACTTCGGGGTACATTTCAGAAGAAAATAAAATTAGCACACAAGAGACACCTGTACACCCATGTTTCTTGCAGCACTGGATAAAGAAACTGTGGTACATATACACAACAGAATATTACTCAGCATTAAAAGAGAATAAAATTAGAGCATTTGCAGGTAAATGGATGGAGTTGGAGAATATCATGCTAAGCGAAGGAAGCCAATGCCAAAACCCAAAGGCCAAATGTTCTGTCTGATAAGTGGATGCTGATTCATAATGTGGGAGGGGACATGGGAAGAGTGGAGGAACTTTGGTCAAAGAGGTGAGGAGGGAAGGGATGGGACATGGGGGCAGGAAAGATGGTGGAATGCGATGGACAACAGTGCCCTAGGTTCATGTATGACTGCACATATGGTGTGACTCTATATTGTGTACAATCAGAGAAATAAAAAATTGTGCTCCATTTGTGTACAATGAATCAAAATGCATTCTGCTGTCATGTAACTCTAATTAGAATTAAAAATATATAAAATTAAAAAAAGAATATGGTGCAGGCTGGGGATATAGCTCAGTTGGTAGAATGCTTGCCTTGCATGCACAAAGCCATGGTTTCAATCCCCAGCACCACATTTATGATCATCATTTTATAGATGAGGACTTTCACGGACTCTATCCAAAGTCAAATAAGCAGTAACTGAGGGAGCCAGGGACGATCTTAATTTCTCAAGTTCCAACATTTTCCTCTGTAAAATGGGAAAGCTAGCCATAAGCCTTATGAAATTATGAAAATGTCGAACAAACTGAGAAAATTGTTTATGAATCCAATAAATGTTATTTTTTTGGTTGTAAAAAAAAAAAAAGAAAAGAAAATATGGTGCTTATGCACAATGGAACATTACTCAACCAAATAGAAGAATGAAATCCTGCCATTTGCAGGAAAGTGGGTGGAACTGAAAGACATGTGGTTAAGAAAAATAAGCCAGAAACAAAACGATAAGTAAATAAGGCAGAAACAAGATAAGTATTGGATGTTTTCTCTCCTATGTGGAAAGTAAAAAAAAAAGAGAAGAGGAGGAGGAGGGGGAGGATGAGGAGGAGGAACTATTGAAAGAAGATAAAGACTGTGTAAGCCAGGGAAGCAGGGCTGGGGAGAGATAGGATCTATGCATGGTATATGCATGTATGGAAATTTCACATAGAATTCCATTAATGCATGCAATTAATATGTGCTAAGAACTACAATAAAATTTTAAAATTTTTCAAATTTTCAAGAATTTTATTTTATATTAAGAAAATAATATATACATTAACATGTAATACAAGAAACATGTTAATTTATATTAAATCAAAGCAAACCCAAGATCTAATAGTAACGATTTTATGTGCATATCAATTATGAAATACAATATTTCCTATAATTTTAAAATTATGAAATGCCTTTATGTCTAGTGATTATCTACACCTTACTAACTCTGTTCTTTCCATAACTTCCTAGACCTTTCCTTCATAGTGTTCCTACAATATCACTTTTCCATCATTTATTGCCAACATTTCCAAGTCTTTCTGCTTTAAATACTTCTCTTGTAAAAATATGTATTTGACATTTGTTGTATTTATTGTCTGAATGCATTCACTCTAAAATTAGAACATTTCATCCATAGAGTCAACATAAACATATATATGTATATAAGTATGTGTGCATATATCTGCTACTAGCTGAAAGATTTATCAGATTTTTTAATTGACACAAATTTATGCATATTTATGTGATTCCATGTGATGTTTCAATATATATGCATGCCATGTAATGTGTAAAACAAGTTAAGCATATCTCTCACACGCACTTATCATCTCTTCATAGTAAAGCTCTCAATTCCTTTCTCCTAGCTCTTTGAGGTGTTGAGTACATTATTATTATCTGTAGTCATGCTATTGCATAACAGCACACTAGAACTTCCTGCTCCTGTCTAACTGCAGCTCAGTGCTCAGGGATCCACTTTTCCTATTCCTCCTTCCTTCATATTCTCTCCAGCCTTAGTACCAGCATTCCACTCTCACATTCTATGAGATCAACTCTTTAGTAGATTATGAATGAGAACTTGCAGTACTTGTTCTTCTTTGCCTTTTTATTTTCTTTAACATCATGACCTCTAGTTCTATTTACGCTGCTACAAGCGAAAAGATCCATCCTTATTATGGCTGAATAATATTCCACCATGTGTATAGGTCACGCATTTTCTTTATCCAGTCATCATATGATGATTACCTAGGTTGTTTCCATTTCTTGGCTATTATGAATAGTGTGCAATGAACACAGAAGTTCAAGTGTTTCTTCAACAAACTTGTCTTTCAGTCTGTGTCCATCCCTACAGGTGAAGTGAGTTTCTTGTAAGCAGCATAAAGTTGGGTCTTGTGTCTGTTCAGTTATTCCATGTCTTTCAACTGGAGGGTTTAACTATTTTGCAAGGTAATAATGAACAGGTAAGTTCTTACTGCAGCCCCTCTGTTATTTTGTTACTTCTCAGTTGTTGTTGTTGTTATCCTCCCTTATAGTCTCCTTTTGCAGTTGATTTTCTCTAATAGCACAATTTGATCCCTTGCTTATTATTTTTGTTGTATCTATTTTAGGTTTTGTTTTGGTATTACCACAAAGTTTATTTAAAAAAATCACTTGATTATAACTTACTTGATTATTTCAAGCTATTTTGAAATGATAGATGGCAGTTTTCTAATTGGTGACTGCTTATCATCACTGTTTTCTCTACATACATGGACTTAAACACACGCAGTTATAATTTGATTATAAACAAATGCCTTCGCCACTTATCAAAGGCCTTAGTAAATGTTTTGCTTTTACTCAGTTCACATAAAATACAGGGAACGTATTTAATTATATTTTCCTTAAAGTATCTTATTGTTATTGTTTATTATTAATTTATACTTATGTCAAAAGTGACACATTATTGTTCATATGTTATAGTAGTTAGATTTAAAATCATATTTTTTATTTTTATTAAACTTCTTTCATTTGCATCTCTAAAATTCAATCTCAAGTTGTTTTTCTCCTACATGAAGAAAACGCTTGTTCCTCCTATCAGTACTGCTCTATGAGCAGTAAATGCTCTCAGGTCTCTCTGGTCTGAGTTCCATCCTTGTTAAAGATATTTGGCTGGGTACAAAATAATGAATTGGAGCCAGGCGCGGTTGCACATGGCTGTAATCCCAGCACTTTGGGAGGCCGAGACAGGAGGATCGTGGGTTCTAAGTCAGCCTCACCATTGTGAGGAGCTAAGCAACTCAGTGAGACCCTGTCTCTACATAAAACATAAAATAGGGCTGGGGATGTGGTTCAGTGGTCAAGTGCCCCTGAGTTCAAACCCTGGTAACAACAACAACAAAAAAATTATGAATTGGGAGTTAACTACTTTCAACCATTTGTCTCAGCCTTTTGATTCCTGTTGTGAAATGACCTGCAAGGTTTATTTTGCTTCTCGAAGGTCATCTCTATTCATTTTGATTACTTTCAAGATTTTCTTTGTCTTTCTCTCTTCATCTCTTTCCTTTCAGCTTTGCTATGTATTTCTCAACACAAAGTCCTCTTTTTCCTTTCCTTTTTCCTTCTTTCTTTCTCTTATCTTTCTTATTTTTTACATTTGAAATCAGAATGAGGGTTCATAGGGTTTTATGAGTCTTTGAACTGCACTATTTCATTTGTCTTTGAAAATCCTTAGTCACTGATTGTTCAAATCTCACACCTCCTTCACCTCCTATCTTTCCATATTGTGGGACTGTAGATACTTTTACATTACCCATCTCCACTGTGTCTCCTCTCTAATTTGCACCTTTGAATTCTCCACTGCTACATCTGCTTTGTTGTTATTTAGCTATTTCCCGGGGTATCGGAAGCTAATGTGTTACTTGCCTATACACCCATGCCTAAATTGTATTTTGGTTGTCATAATTCAATTTTTAGTTTTTAAATTAGTTGTCACGCTTTGTATGTCTGCTATTTCACTACTATTCTGATATCATATTAGGCTTATGGAAGAGATGTATGTCCTACACCCAAATTCCCTGTATGTTAAAAGCTTTTGTCTTTACCTAACATTTGCCAAAAGAAAATTAATCTCAATATTATACTACTACCTGTAGCTAAAGCAAAGCACTTATTCCTGTTTTACTAGTTTTTCCCATTCACGTTCTTGGTGTGATCTGCATCCAATTCTAGAGGCTGCATTACATTCACTGTTAGGTACCCTGAGTCTCCTCACATGTGACAGCCACTCAGCCAAGGCATGTCTTCCATGGCGTGAACACTTTGGGTACCTGCTAGTTAGCATTTCTGTAGAATGCTCTTGGAGTGGGCTGATCTGTTCCTCCTGACAGAGCTGAAGCTAAGAAAGGAGCCATCAGGGCACCTCAGTTTCCCATCCATGACAAGCCTTGTCCACACTACCTTGGTTTGGGGTGCTTTTTTCTCCATAGGAACAGAAACCAAGGAGTCTAACACAGGGACACAGCAATGACTGCTGAGAGGTGACATGGTCCCCATGGTCCCCATGCAGGGCTCAGGTAGACGGGGAAGCTAAGATTCTGGGTGAGACCCGCAGGGATGGGAGGGAGGGCTTTTCTCCCTTTCTCTTCACTCTCTATGCCCTGCTTTCTCTAAGATATTCAGGAAAGTGTGATGGCCCTTGTGTCTCCCCGGGGGTCTGGGAGACCTGGTAGTACTGAAGTTATCTTTGTTCTTTTTTCCTTTAGAGAAGCTGGATGGGGCAGAAAGGGAAGGTTGGGGTCATGAGGACAGACAGGGTCCACACCACCAGGCCAGAGCCTGTGTCCTCTTCCATTACAGTGAACCAGCGGCTGGGGTCAACTGAACAAAAGGCTGATGCTTTTGGTTAACTCGAAGCTATATATCAAAAAGCCAAGTTCACGATGCTGATGTGATTGTTGTAAGCTTTCTGGATTCACTGGCTCTGAAGTCACTGGATACGACCTTTCAACAGGGAGCTTATGGTTTGCTAACCTAATGATAGGATAGTCCCCCCAACCATCCCACTTGAAGGAGAGTAAGCACAAATAAGGTCACCACTTTGACAGCTTGTTTTGGGTCTATCTTTCCCCTGTTAGTATCATTAACAAGGAGAAAAGTGGGAAACTTCCTTCTGGCCCCCTCTACACAATGCTCAGGCAAAGTATTAGCTACCAGATTTCAGGGCATCTTCTCTTTCCCCCCAAATGAGCCCACAGGAGCCTTCTCCCTTCTCTCACAGAAAGCCAGCCATATGTCCCCCACCACACCAAACAAGCTCCCTGATTTTCTTGTGTCTCAACCATGTATAGACAAATTCGCATATCTCTGGCTCAAGGATAGCAAAGACGAGAATCCCAGGTCACAGAGGACAGACTTCATCAGTTAGAGTGCAGAATGGGACATGAGCATCCAGCTTGTATTATACCCTCTGCAAGTCACAGGGAGGACACAGATGGTGGCCACAATGCATAGAAATTTGCTTTCCAAGAGAGGATCAATGAGGTCAGGAGAACTGCTGTTTCATAGCCAGCAGTAAGCAAGTGTGCTCTCTGACTCAGAGGAACACAGCACGTCCACTTCCACTCAGGTCACCCTCTGCAAGCACCATCCTGAGCAATGTCCCAGGTCCAGTGTGGCCATACACTAACATCCTCAGCATGTCCAGCAAGGACGTGCCGGAGCATTTAGGGTGCATAGTGATTGCCTCACCCAACAGGGTGGTGCATTAATATCTACAGAGAAAGGCATGGAAATTTAAATGTGTAGTGGTGAGAAAACAAATAGATGGTTTTTATTTTTATTTTTTAAAATTGAATCACATTCATCTTAAGCAAGGTGCAGCGGTGCACACCTGTAATCCCACCAACTCAGGAGGCTAAGGTAGGAGGATCACAAGATCAAGGCAAGCCTCAGCAACTTAGGAAGGCCCTACGCAATTTAAGAAGACCTTGTCTCAAAATGAAAAATAAAAAAATCTAGGGAAGTAGCTCAATGGTAGAGCCCACCTGGGTTTAATGCCCAGTAACAAAAAGAGAAAAAAAAATTACAAAGTCTGAGTAACATTCATTTTTAAGCTGATAAGTACATTTATAAATTATATACATATATGATTCTGCTTATTATCCTAAGAATATTATGAAATATTGATTCAATCAGAATAAAATTAAAAAGTCAGAGAAAATAAATATAAGAACATTATTTTTACTTTCCATTCAGCAGTGGACAAGTTGTCTTTGTGGTGTTGTTTGTTTCAGCAATTCCTGAAGCCTATAGAGAAGATTTTTCATTTTCTCATTTATTTGTTGTGCAGCATGTTATAGCTCCCCAATATTAATTTTCTAAAGGAAGGACTGTGATAAGGAACATCTCACGGTACCTGGGTTCTCCTAATCAATGAAGTCTGCCTTTGGCATGATCCAGCTCCAACAGGACCTCTCAGATGCACAGGTGCTCACAAGGAAGGAGATGACTTGATACAGAGTTAGCTCAGAGATCTCATAGCAATGACCTGGATTCTAAATCAGCTCTTGGACCAAAGATGGTAGAGTTTTCTTCGTTTGTTTCTCATCTGCAAATATATACACTCACTTCAAATCTTTCACCTGAATCAATTATTGCCACAAAGCAAGCTTGAATTTATTTCCAGACCAAAATAGATAAAGGGGTCCAATTTCAATCAATCCTTCATTTTAACACTACAAAATAACTATACATCATTTCCTTTCCCAAACTGTAAGAAAATTCAACCAGAAAAACACAAAATAGCCAACTGAATGTGCAACCCTGAATCATTGCATAAAAATTAATTGGCAAGTTAAAGAACTGAATATATGATAAATCAGCAGAGTTTTCTAAATATAGTAACTCAAAAGTTGACCTAGCTGGAATTTTTGTTTTGCACATAGTTGGGCTTGGACCAAAATTTGTCATGTGTACATTTCACATTTTGGAATCTATCATTTTATGAAAAATGAGTAGGTTAATTTATTCTTCACACTAGAGTCAGTGTTAAAATTTCAGAAATATAGTAAAACTTTAATTAATCCAATATGGAATATTATTTTTCATTTAATTCACCCTCTGAAGCTTCTTCCAACAAGCCATGAAGCCTTGAAGGCCCCTGCTACTTAAACAGTGAACACAGAGGGTTGCTAAAGAGAAAAGACCACTGCCATGCGAAGAGGTGAAAGCAAGAGAAAAGGTCAGTGGTTCAATGGTGTAAGCTGAAATAATAATTAGAGAAGTAGGTAAATTTAGTCAGAAAGAAAATTGGAACATAAATGGCTTCTTGGAAAACATTCTGTAGCTGAGAGGTTGGCATCTCTAGAAAACACCGTGTGGAGATGAGCTTAGGTGGGAGCACATGCTATAGGTGGGAGCACTCTCAAATTAGACTGGTCAAGTATTCAAGAGGATAATTGATGGGAACAGAACCAAATTGTTGGGAGAGAGAGTAAATGACCTGACAGGGCCTTTCCATCTTAGCTTTGAGGATTCTATTATCTGGACAGTCTATATGAAATCCTGTTATAAAAAATTGCATGGCCTCCAATTACCTACATATTTTCAGTGGAAGATGTGTGCAGTGCATAAACAGCAGCCCATGCAGATGTTAGACAGCCAAAGGAATAAAAATGTAGGAAAACAGGTAATTCCGGAACTATATAGGATCATATAAAAAGGGCAAAATTCTAGGAATCAATTTTAAGATTGCCGAATCAGGTTACAATTCCCGCTCAGTTCTTTCACTAGCCATGTGAGTTTGCCTTTAAAATCTCTACCAGGAGTTGACTGGATGAGGTTCTTCTCCAGGTGTGCAGGCCTGTGACTAGACATGAGAACTGGCGCTGGGAAAAAAAGCCATTGCTGTTTCCATGCAAATATTGAGGCAACAATATTTTTTTAATTCTGTGAAGCTCAATTTTGTAAAATTAAAAGTGCAATTCGACATAGATTTCTATTTTTCTTCTCTAAGCAAAATTGCCAGGAATTTATCTTCTCATGAGTGGAATTTCCCAGGGCTGAAGATGCCTTCCACTGCAAGTGTTAGAAATTCCGTGACATCTGCGCAGACACTGCCCCACTGCACACCCGTGTGCATCCTTTCCTCACTGTCCTGGGGTTCCCACCTGTGGCCTGGACCATCCCCTCCCCTCCCACACACTCCCACTGCGGATTTCCCATTCCCTCGCCATGAGGATTTATTTCTTTAAGATTCTCAAGCCCTTAAAATAAAGTTTTATTTAGTAAAACTTTTCTCAACCTGTTTCTCTTTAGTTGTAATCTAATCCCATGCCCTTGGCTGTGGTCTCTACTCAGACAGACCACTTCAAAATTCCACCCTGTGCAGTCTGTCTCGAATGTCAGTGATCATCATAAAAATGTCCTTGTCAAAGCTACGAAAGTCCACCTAAGAAATGATCCCAACAACCACTTGAACTGTCCACAACTCCGCTCAACTTGGATTTATAGGTGTCTGGTACATGTTGGGTTCAATGTTAGGGCTTGTAGTGCAAGAATTTCCAGGTTCAGAGGGAAAGATCAGAAGCAGATCTCGACGTCACTTCAGTAACCACACGAGGCAACTCTTTTTTTTTTTTTTAATTTTGTTTTTAGTCGTTGACAGACCTTTATGTTTTTTCATTTATTTGTATGTGGTGCTGAGAATCGAACCCAGTGCCTCACGCATGCTAGGCAAGCTCTACCACTGAGCCACAACTCCAGCCCCCACAAGGCAACTCTTAACTGTGGTTGATACTTTAAAGCAAAGCATACAACACCCTCGTATTGTAGGAAAAACATATGAAATTGCCTTTTGAGTCAGAGCAACCATTGTCAAGGAAATGACTTTGAGCTAAAGAACAGTGTGCAGAGCTTAGTCTAAGAAGCAGTTTTAGCCATGAGTAAAATGTTCATATTGAGATTGTCAAGCAATGTCTTTGAAGGTGCTGTGGAAAATTTTTTAAAAATTAATTATACAAAATTATAGCAAAATAAACCCCTAAATTACTAAATTAAAAGGCAGACAGGGGCCTGGGATTGTACCGCAGTGGTAGAGCACTTGCCTTGCATGCGTGAGGCACTGGGTTCGATCCTCAGCACCACATAAAAATAAACAAATAAAGATATACATATTAAAAAAAAAGGCAGAAAGACCACAATTGGATTCTGCAATAAAATATTATTATTCTCTCTAATTGAGAAAAAATAGTAGGTTGGCACAAAATGTTTGTTAGTTGAAGACAGAAAGTAATATATGAACATGAAAAATATTTGTGAAATAAAATGAACAATTATGGGTTAATTATGAAAGATGAGGGAGAAAAGGGACAACAGGAAATTTCCTATTTCTGACATCAACTGCTGTACTCAATGAGATGTAATTTACACCAGTAGCAACTGGCAGAGGTCACTAAATGCATCTTAGAATCTCTTGAGGGTGAGGGCAGGAGACAACCAAATGGAGAGCAGATACTTATTGGATGCCATGGTTTAGATTGCAATTAGAAGCACTAACCTGGATATTACATGCTCAGGTTAATACACATCTATCTAATTTTGTGGAAATAGTATACAGGTGAGAAAAAGGAGAATCTAGCGCAGGCTTCGTGGATACATCATTGTGTGCTGAGGTGGACAAATAAGTTCAAAGGAGCCTCAGAAGGCTGCACAATAAGTTACTGAGCGCCTGAATACAAACAAAAGTCAAATTAATGGGATATCCAGAAGTACAATCCATACTTCATATTTTCTAAATGACATTACAAGGTTTTGAAAAGAGGAAAGTGATATTTTGAGGTGAAGTGAGCAGAAGTCAAATCTATAAACTTTAGGGACAATAGATTTAATAAGGAATAAAATCTCTTAAAATATTGTCCACTATTCTTATATCTTGCTGCAGTAAGTAACGTCTATCGGGGCTGGGATTGTAGCTTAGCGGTAGAGCGCTTGCCTCGCATGCGTGAGGCCCTGGGTTCCATCCTCAGCACCACATACAAAGCAATAAAATAAAGACATTGTGTTCATCAACAACTAAAAAAAAAATAAAAATAAAAATAAGTAACGTCTATTAATCTTCTATGTCCAAAGGGAATCTGGAAGTAGAGGTGGATGAGATCCAGGGGCTACAGATTGTAAAAGTGAGGAAGCGAGGGCAGTGCCGTGAGCTCCCATCTTCTTGGTCTTTATGTTCTCTCCTGCACCTGAACAAAAATTAACAAACTGGGGCACTTCAGACAGTAAAGGGGAAGTGCGTTAGTGTGGGTGAGATCTGAGCAGAGAAGCGAGAGGAACAAGCTGAATGAGTCAAGGAAAACCAGGGAGACGGCCTGGACCAGACGGAGGTGTTCCAGGAGCCTGGGGTCAAGGGCTGGAAGACCCGGAGGGCTTTCCAGGGAGAGGAAGGCTTAGGCCACGCTCTTGCTGGGCACGGTGCAGCCCTCTCTCTCAGCACAGTTTTGCTCTTTTAAGGATGTCCTCTGGAAGAAAACTAAAAATTGAGGTAAGAAATGCAATTTATTAGGGGCTGGGATTGTAGCTCAGCGGTAGAGCGCTTGCCTCGCATGCGTGAGGCCCTGGGTTCGATCCTCAGCACCACATACAAAGCAATAAAATAAAGACATTGTGTCCATCTATAACTAAAAAAAATAAAAAAAAAAAAAAAAAAAAA